>VWPW01031959.1:0-29149 GCA_013389825.1 Crypturellus undulatus
TTCTTCTGCACTGATAAGAATGCTCTGGCTTGCAGAGTTTGCGCTTTGACAGCTGAGCGTTGACATTTTGTGAAGGACCATTTTAATTATTCCAATATTTCTAAGGAGAATTTTGGTGAAAGCAGTCATCTGTTTTATGGGTTCTTCTCTTAAAGAATCGGAAACAATAACTAAATTGAATATTCTCAACAAAATCTTTTTCAGTGAAAAACAGCTGCAGCAAAACACTCAGAATATAAACTTTACTTGAGTAATTTCTGCAAAATTAATATTTTGCAGTGACAACCAGAAATTGTCAATGAATTAAATGAAAATTAAAAGGTTACTTATTTCTGAGCTGAATTAAATATTAGAGCCTAGATCTTTTCACTTTTCCCTAGTCAAGTAGCAAGCTGCAAGCACAAGCTTATCCTTTCCCAGTGGTTCACAATCTTGCACATGCATCTTTCAAATGCAATTAAGGCAACGGTAGAAATGCTGCGCGCTTAAAGGACTGCAAGATAGCATCTGATTAGATGCCTTTTTAGGGTGTATGGGAGGAATCCAGAACATCAAACAACATTTTGATTTGGAATGCATGGAAATGTTAACTAAAATATAACTATGTATTTTGAATGTATATTAGGCAGTCTTTCTTTTTTTTTAAATCAAAATTTGATTTATAAAATTAAGTGATCATTTTTGGTCATTTTCCTCAACTTCAGATTAACTTTCTAAATGAGGCCATATGTTCTATGAAATAGTATTGCTTATAATGTAGGCAAGAACATTATGGTTTTCCCATACTATTTTCTTTTTAATTTTATAGTCAACTTAAAGTATAAAACTGTGAATCTAATTAACAAAATCCAAATGTTTGCATCTATAGATAAGGGTACATATCCTACATCTACATAGGTCTTCATGTCTGTGGGGAGACTGTTCCACATGAATTTCCATGCCAGATTGCTAAATCTTTTTTAGGAATTAGAAATTGGAAGACTTATCCATTATCATTATTTGATAGCACTTCTCCAGGGTTATTTTAAATTAATTCTGGTTTCTATGCTTTCTGTGAGGGCATGTAGTAATTTTCATAAGGGTAATTTTTTTTTATTTCGCTACGATATCAAAAACACAATTCTCTCATATTTTATCAGTAGTATTTGAATGTAAAATGCTTTTCATTCCTAAATAAGAATTTGTTTGATGGAAAAAACCCTTAGTATTAGGGGACAAAATGTAGGCATTTTATCTACAGTGTTCAGGTGATGCAGAAAACTAAACAGGTGCTGAAATTTTGTCTAATTGCAGAGCAGTACAATTTGTAGATTGGCATTAGTCTTGCACAAAGCACTTGTGCCATTTTTTCGCTGTGATCTAGCACCAGTGTGACTCGCATCGGCCTGGCAGTGTGGGAAGAGAAACGTGGGCTAAGCAAGTGTTTTTACTGTTATTGCATGTTTCAAGTGGCTTTAGACAGCTAGTCTGCCCACGGCTCCACTGCCACCTGCAGCAGGGCAGTGTTACCAGTGAAGCTAGAGCATGCACTGGAGAAATTACTAAGATATGCAGCACATAATACTCATGAGCCTAGAGAGGTACTGGGTGTAATAGCTAGAAAAGAACCCTCTCATTTCTATGATGGAGTAGTCCAGGATTTTCTCACGTTTATTTGTGGCATAGTCTTGCAGTGGATATAAATGATAAGAACAGCAAGTTGACATCTTGTTGCTTAAAATTGGTGAAACTTACTTCTTTGGAAGGTTTTTTTGCTGTTGTGGAAATATTCACAAAGGCATAGTAAGAGTTTGGGAGACAGTAGTTGAACTGCTTCTGTCTAGTTTGGCAAGAACTGAAATGTTGTCACCAGTTGCCTGGTGAGCTCTGGAAAACGAGGTGGTCGGCTGGAGCCTCTTCCTAGCCAGCAGGAATCAGCCCACTGGTTGTCACCAGAGATGCCTGCGTGTGCATGTACATGGAAACCAAACTGTGCTGCGGTCAGGGTTGAATTGTTTACAAGAAATCATGCTTAATGCTGTGTGGTACCTGCACAGACTGAGGATATCAGTTTCTAGGGCTGCCAGTCCAGCAATTTTCATAAGTGAGCAAAAACAAAAGTTAAGATTAAAGGAGAGTAGCAGTGCTTCAGAAACATCCCCTCCAAGCCTCTGTTGTCAAGGAACTGAGATGAAAAAGCCCATTTAACAGGGCATTTCCGAGTCCTTTGCTGAGCAGGATTGATGCTGATAGAGGTTAAGTGGATAGGATGATATGTCTTAGCCCTAGTTCAGGACTGTCACCTAGAACAGGCGCTTGATTTTGTCAGATGAGCTGTGTCTGTGGAGCCATGCACTTTGTTATGAAGTGGGTGTCTGCAACGTGCATGTGTTTGTTTTGCACACTTACGTTTTGTAGGAAGAGCGGAGATTATCTGGCATTCACATGATAAGAAGAAATGTATCCATTTATCAAACTTCCACTATTACACTGACGAAAAATGACCTCACTAGTTGCTACAATATGGAAACATTAAATCTTTCTTCTGAAGGTACCTGAAACTGCATTATATCAGAATAACTAGAATTACATACATACTATTCTCTGTTTTCTAAAAACCTCAGGAAAGAGCTTTCTGACTTGATGTTTTGTGTAGGTAGGGTCAGTTTAGCATTTCATCATCATCATTTTGTTGTCCTTCTTAGTGAAATGTGAACTACTTTCAAACCCTTTGAGAATTTTTTGATGAAAATGTGGTCCAGCAGAGTGAGTTAGGATGAAGTTTCTTAACATACCTAGAAATATTAAATTAGGTTTTTGCAGTAGATCTTGGCAACAGCCAGTAGCCTGGAATTGCGTGAGGTGATTTGGGGAGCCGATTGTTGGTGAGTTGTGAACACCAGAACAAGCAGCAGCAGCACAAGGTAGGCAAGAGGTCTTGGTGGCCATCAAGAAGTCTGCAGCGAGTCTTACAAACTTGGAAGTGCTAATCAAATTAATAATTTATAAATACCACAAAAACTCCTGTGGATTTGGACACTTGCACTGAAGGAAAGATCAAGACACACAGAGATCACGAGAAGCTGTCCACAGAGAAATGCTGTTTTAACAGAGATTCCCAGTGATGCAGAGGGAGGTTGTGGAGCGAGAAATACAACAGGCTGTTTCTGCAGAACTGTAAAGCCATCACGGTGCCAAAGGTTTAGCCAAAATCCTCTTTACTGCCAAGGTCCAATGTTGTAGCCCTCCAATGGGACATCGAAGGGGAGAGAGAGAGGTCCGAGCCTGGGAGCCCACCCTGATTTCTGGCTACCTGTGGAGCACGAGGCTGCCTGGATCGTGGAAGCCCGACCTCGGTAATTGCTGGCAATTTCACAACAGATGTGACATATAGATAAGACTATGCATATAGTCCAGAACAACCAGACAACCAGACAAGCCATACATAGGAGTTCAAAACTTTTTAGCATCCTTCAAGAAGCAAATTAAAAATATAGGAAAAAAAAAACAAACAGAGGAGATGGTGGGCATTACTAATGTTCCCATGTCTCTGAAGCAGCAAGCACCTAAATAAACCTGTAGATAATCCTTCATACTGCACAGAATAAAATAAAAAGATAGCTTGAACAGCGAAAAACCGTGCAGAGTAGCAAATTCTACTATCTTAACACACTACTTCTCTGATAATTTATAATGAGTCCTAAAAAGAAACAAATCTCGGATATATAGGTAAGGAGAACCCCCATATAGGGCCCTTGAAAAAAAGGTATCCTCTTCTGTGTCGAAATTTTTCTGCTACTGACAGACCTTCTGTATCTGCTGAAGGCTGAGAATGACATGCCTGGCGAAGGGTATTTGAGTCCACTGTGCACCGAATGCGAACAGGGGACTGTGCTTAAGGCAGCCTTGATAAAAATTGCATGAGAACAAAACAGATCTATCACCATAGGGGAAAAAGCTGTAGGACGCAAGTCCTAGGTGAGAGAATATTGTATAAAACAAAGAAAGAAATCAGACCAAAGGTTAAGAAATACAAGAAAATCAAGATAGTTTAGGGACAGTGACGGTGAAATTAATTCCATTTATGCCGAATTCAGAAGCTGTCTCTGTCCCTGTGCTCTCCTAAAGAATGTGCTCAGCACAAATGCTCTTTCTCACTCACTGAAATCTTCCTAGTAATACCATGAGAACATTGCTAACCAAACCTTGATTCTACTTGAATTTACAAAATATTTATAATTTGGGGAAAAATGTAAAAAGACACTGTAAGGATCTCAGAAAAGAGTAACTATTAAATATCCACAAGTGATGACCCCTTTTAAAAAGGAAAAAACAGAAATAGTCAAAGAACTTAATTCTGCTACCAAGCAGCCAGTAATAAGAAACTCAGACTGTGAAATATGAATTGTTCACTAGTTTAGCAGTTATTTGCAAACTAAAATTATTATGCTAACTTGTTACCATAATCTTAATTTCTTATCGTACACTGTGGTGTTACTGAAATGAAACACTTGTTCTGGGACTGCCATACGTGGCACAGAATAAAAGTACATGGCCGCTTTGTGAGTTACGATGTACATTTTGGGGACAGTAACTATACAGATACCAAAAGAGGTAAAAAATGCCCCAAAAATATAACTTTATTACTTTCTTATTTTTCTTATTCATTAGATTGTCAAATCAGTGAATCGTGGTACTGAAGAGCACCACATCTGAGCCACCATAAAGCAGGCCCGGAAATATTCACTGCATTCCAGCGACGGATGGTACAAATGTAACACCCAAAAAAACCTTGTAGGGCTTTGTGGTACTTTCCAGCATCTGAGTTTAAGGAGATTCAGTTAAGCTGATTAATGCAGTACCCTGTCTTTTAAAGCAGATCCAAAGCCTGTCCCGGGTGGAACTAGTAGAGTGAGGCAGTTAGGATGTTTATGTGACCCCATAAGAGATTTTACTGAGAAACATCCCTGCAACAGGAATAGAACAGGGCAATCACACCATCAAAAGATATGTTAAAAGAGGAACAGGTTTAAGCTTCAAAACGGTCAGGAAACAATTTTGTGATTGTATGACCGTCAGGTGGGACTCAAACGACGTTCGAGCAGCAGCGGAACCAGCACTCGGGTTTGCCGGTTCCTGCACCTTGGGGTATGCGGGCGCTGCCGTCGCTCTGGCGCCTGCGGGGCAGCACCGAGTCCCGAGCGAGGCGCCAGGCCGAGCGCACGGAGTAAATGCAGAACGGGGTCGAATTCTTAGGGGGACCCTCGCTACCGAGAGCCAGGAGGAGCGAGGATGTCTTGCGCTGGGTGCATTGAAGGTGTTGCCCAAGAAAGCAGGTTTAGTGGCTTGTGAATTCCTGAAACTTTCATTCGGCTAGCTTAAATTTCTCACTTAAGTTCTTGAAATAAACAAGTATCTAAATCTCCCAAGGGGGTTATGATATCTGAGAAACAGTTTTAAAAAAATAAATCTTTTTAGGTATATTGAGGTTATATATTTGAAAATTTGTATAATGAAAGGTAGTATTAAACAATGGTTAGTAAAGAAATTCAGTGTTTTGGCTTTTAGTAAGGCTGCTAAAAATAAGATATAAGTGAAGGTATTCTGGTATTTTGTACTATAGCATTGCCTTTTAGATCAGGATACATAGCACCTGGGAGATGTTTTCTTTTCCATTCATCATTTAAAAAAATGTGCTGATATTCTAGAATCAGCAACTGTGCATAAAATAATCTGTGCAGCCGTGAACGGTGTATATCCTCTATCCATTCTCCTAGTTACTTTAATTTACTACAAATTGCACTCTTTTTTTTTATTTTATTTTTATTTCATTCAGTTTCAGGTTAGAACTCGGCATCTTTGTGATTTACCATCTTCTGTCACATATCTGTTGCCCAGCATAGTACAGTCCAATTCAACCTGGAGCTGTGGAGCAACAAAGAAATGCAAATGTTAAATAGAAAAATAATCAACCAGGAGCCAAAGGATTTCTTCTGCATGAGCTAACTTCTCAAAATTAATTGCTCACACAAAATACTATGATACATACAGTGCAGATTAGAAAATAACTAGGCTTCTGACCAAGGAGCTTTGAATTCAGTCATTGACACAACAGAAATAATAGAGTGTACAGAATAGGGAAGCCAGAGAATTTTTCTAAAGAAAGAGCTAGTTTACTTCATTTATTACACCAAGCCTACAAGCTTAAAATTTCACCGACACTATTTGGACTTTAAATCTACAAGATGAAACCATGCTGCGGATAAGTTTTTAAAACCATGCAAAGGTTTATTTTGAAAACATATTTTATAAGGCATTTTCGAACAAAAGAGGAAAAAAATGGGTCCAGGAGCTACACCAGGCAAAGAAAATCAGAAGGTTAACAAAAGAACCAGAAGCCCACCAAAGTGTTACTGCTAGCCATATGCTGTTGCCCTCCCGCGTACTTCCTCCAAACGTAATTACACTCACCTTTTGGATCTTGACTAATTTCACAAATGGATGAAATACAGAGTTTGTCTCATGGATTTTCCTATTTGAAATCTGACATGTCTACATACTTCTATCAGCATGAGATCATAAATGAAAATCAGCTTGATAGTTACACCCTCTGAGCTTGGTTTCTCTATTTACTGCAACGTGGCATAACTGAAAATTAATTTATTGAAGAAAAGTCTATTAAAGATGAGGTTTAAGTATTAAGCACCATTTATACAGAAGCATAAACTGCTCATTTAAATCAGTTCAAGTAAATGCTCTGTTTTTAGGACTGAATTTAAAAAAGACTGTCTTTGTATGAATATAGCAGGGCCAGTAATCAGGGAATTCTTGGGACTAGCAACTGAAGGCAGCTGGTAAATAAGACTACTGTATACATTTGATGTCTTTTAAAACCATGTTGACTTGGGAATATATATATATATTAAACAAGGACCTACAATCTAGTCCTTCAGGGCCTAAAATGTAAGCAACAGAGCCTGCATATAGAATCCAAATTTCAAGAGGATTTTTACACTACATAGGTAAGAGGTAGAAAATGCAAAAAGGTGACCTCAGAAGTTTACAAGCTAAATGTGTAACTGCCTAAAACTTGACAGAAGAAAAAAATTAAGCAAGATTATATTCCAGCTCCCAGTCCTCTCCGAGTGAGTCAGGACCATGCCAGCTATTTGTCCTCAATCAAGCTCAGGAGGCACAGAGCCCTCATGTTAGGAATGGTGTCACCAGCTCTTGAGGTGACACCATTGACTCACCCTTTTCCCTTTCAGAGGCATGGAAGTTCCAGGAAGATGCAATTCCACTTTTGCTTTTAAAGCTGTGTCGTTGTGCAGAATGAAATGCAGGACTTACTGTAAGGGCAAATGTTGACACCAAAAGAGCAGGAGACCTAATGGTCAAAAACAAAACTAAAACGTTCATCCACAACAGGGAATCCAGCGTACTGAGATAACCCATGGAGCAAGAACAGGAGCACACACGTGCCAGCACGCATGAGAGACCTGCTTAGTTTCTGGATCTCTGAGACTTCGAGTGGAATTAGGAAGACAGAGTTTTAGGACACAGCAGTTCTGGGGAAAAAAAAGACATGAGCAGAGTTGTCAGAAGTGAAGAGTCTTTTGAAGCAAATGGACAAGCAGCCCTTAGTCCTGCAATTTTCCAGAACTAGGCTGTTTATCTAGAGAGAATTTCAGGGTCACAATATTGGACTTAGATAATTAATATATAAGTACCGCTCCTGGTGCCATTGTCCCTTTGTCATTTTTGTAACCTTTAGGACAGGCAAGTTTGGGCATTCTGAGTAATGTCTAATGGTGAGGAGAGAGGTATCATCACCTATATGGAGGATACATCTTAATCCTCACGGTAGAACATTCCAGAGACACAGACTACACACTTTAATCTTCAAATGACTTAACTCTTAGATGTTAGGCACTGAAGAGGCTTACTGGAGACCTCTTTTTAACCGGCTAAAATAACACTTTGAAATGCATATGTTGAAAGGACTGTTAGCCAGTAAACTTAACAGATAGAGAGTTCTAGTTGTGGATAGTTTCATCAGAGCTATATTAAGGTTTTCAGAGATGAAATAACTCAATTAACAAAAGCAGCCACATCTACAAAGAGTTTAGGTCTGAAAGTATACTAACTCTCTTTCCAAAAAAATGATAACAAGATTCCATAAATTAGTCAACAACCTGCATTCCTTATCAAAATAGTTCACAAAATGATAAATTAAACATATATAAAGAATTACAGTAATGCTTAAACCTGATAAGACAACAGTCTTACCTATTCTACAAAAGGAAATCCTTTCTCATCTCCTTCTCCAATCTCATAACTCAAGGATAACTCGCATCTGCCACGAGGTATGAGTTAGCCCACTAAGCTATACTAACAGGGCTTTGCAGGAATGAATCTCTAGTTCTCAAGAGACAGGAAGGAGTAATTTCAATGTCACACAAGTTACGGTGCAACACTGCACATCAGGGAAGCCAGGTCTACAATTAGCTGCTTTGGTCACATATGTCTAAGGTGGAATTATGAAAACAAATAAAGGCAACTAGCAAGCTCTAACCACATGTTTCTTAAAATACACCAGAAATTCTTCAGAGTTGAGTTCTGTTCCCTGGGTATGTTTGTACAAACCTCTCGGCACTAAGGTATTTCAGCGTCATTGACTGTGACTCCCAAGCATTACTATACTGTAAAAAAGACAGTAATAAAGATGGGCATCTGAAACTGTTGTACAATAAAACAGAATCAAGGGATGTTAAGGATTATGACAGCTGCCAGATGAAGAAAAACAGTCAAGAAAGAAATGCAAAGGCAATAAAAGAACTATGTAAACTTTAAAAGAGACCTGCTTTCTTATCTATTAGGAAACATCTTTCATGTGAATAAAAGCTTGAACTCTTCAAGCAGGTGAAGAAGCAAAGTAAATACAGTCATGAAAAAATAATTATTATGGTAACTTTGTAAATCACCTTAGCACCTTAATTACAAAAAATGCTTCAAAAAATGCAATCTGAAATATACTGCATATGTTTGATCTTTTATATGCATAGTATGGGAGGGGTCCTGGATTTTGGTGAACTAGCAATCATCAGAAATATGTTCTTTTTTCCCTACAGCTCAGAAACTAATAAAAATAAACTAAGAGTAGATCGTGTTTCAGTAAAGTTTTCATTTGGTGATGAAGGCAAGAAAAACTCCTATTTCATTCGGAACTGTTTGATCCAGTACCAGCAGTAAAAATTCTTCTTCATACCAAATCCTGTACATAAGCCCTGCAGTTACTTGTCTTATAAATTACAACAAAAGAAAAAACAAAGATGAAAAATAAATATAGAGACAGTTCAAGGAAGATAAGAGAAAAAAATGAGTAAGAAGTGTAAGTCAGACAAAAAGAGAAAAATATTCTGGACATGTTATCAGAAAACAAGAAAATTACCTCTTAATTGGGGAAGAAAGGCAAGCAAGCCAAATAACTCATGAGAGAAGAGAGAGAATGTAAGAGGGTGGCACAAGAGCCAACAACTAGTAAAGGACAAGCCCAAAGTGATTTTTTAAAATCTCTTACTGCACTCAAATAACCCCGGATTTGGTGTACTGGTATACGCAGTACTTCATAAAACACTAATTATCCTCACTGCTTAATTACATCCATTCTTTCTTATAGCCTCAGATTCCCCATTCCAGTCACATACCTTCTCCTTACAAAATCCCAGAAGAGACTGGTATGTCTACAGCTAAGGGCAATGTGCAAGTGCCCAGCCATTGCAAAGAGAGGCATCCCAGGAGTTCAGGCACCACCAGAATTAAGTAGCATGAGGCAGAGGTTTTGAGTAACTTCGTCTCGAGCTGCTGACCACATATCAGCATACTTAGGTTAGCCTAGCTGTAAATCCCCATAAAATATGTGAAAAACACCTCTGGATAACACAAACTGTATCTAAATAATGAAACTAGAGATATTTGTAGGTATAACTCTCACTGGATTAAGTAATTTTTTCTTAAACCACTGTCTCTTGTGCAGAGGACCATCAGGTTGAAGGGGCAGACACTTTTCCATGTTCCCTGAGCAAGAGTGACACAATAACTTCCCCCACTTCCAGAGGCAACTGCTGACACCAAAACTTTGGTTTAAAGTCCTATGGAGGCCCTGCTGGTTCATCTCTGCTCTTCCATGGTTGAGTGGTGGCAGGAGTTCCAGCTAGATTACTGCATGTCTGGAGATCTCGGAGAGCCTCAGGGTGCACGTGTGCAGGCACAGCAGCTCTGCAGCGTGTGAGCAACAATTTCAGCGCTCCCAGGAGGTGCCAGGCCTCCCACAGACCAGCGCAGGGCTGCCAGCACTATCATGGCTAGTCTCAGTGCCCAGGGAGCATAGTGCACCCTGAATAAAGTACATTTATGTTTTATGTACAAACCAGGTAGTCCATTCTTCCCAATAGAAATAAGTCAATGGAAGTTACAAGGCACTACTTTGCTGCTAGTATTCTCCCATATCACAGTATTATCTCGTATCAAAAGTTTTTGTATCCAACCATGTTAAGGATATCTGGCTCTTTTAGAAGGCTCCTTTCCTGTTTCCCCTGAGGATCCCTTGTCCATTAAAGGAGAGATGGGCTATCTGGGAGAACATCAACCTATGTTCTGTGATGGGAGAGCTACTTGAGTCACACCTTGAGCTCTTTACTGCAGGATTTCCATGAAGTTAAACCTGAGGGAATATACCACACAAAAATAAGCAGGTCTAGAGGTGAGAGTAGTGGTAGGTCTCGTATCACAGGAGTCCTGTAAAGAAAAATCTGCTAGTGTATTAGGCTGGTGGATACTTGGTCTTTTTCAGGTCTGAACCACAGCAGAAAATTCTGGCTGAAAATAATTCAGCTTTAGAAGAAAAGAATTAAAGTCTATAATTTCCAAATCTGGATTCCTGTAGATGAGGAAGAGTAACTGATGGTTGCTTAAGGGTAGGTTTCTGTGATGGATAAAGCCAGATGATATTCTGCCCTTGTCCCTGGCTGCATATTTCCAACCACGATTGCGCCCTCTCTGTGCAGCACTGACATCATCCAACACAGCACTAAGCCTGGCCAAGGATCTAAACTGGCAGAAAAATAACCAAGTAAAAACAGTTTCCTTCTTGTCTACTTTCCAAATGAGCTTGGCTCAGTATTTGACAAATGCAAGTGCATTGTAAAAGAAAATAAAATATTTAGCTTGAATTGGAGCACTTTTGTGGCTATAACAGCTTTGTGAGGGCTTCTTACAGCATCTTCTGTATGTTTGATGTCACCTAAGTCCTTCCGCAAGACTTGCAACAATGAGCAGCTTGTTGCAGCTTGTCACTGTCTCTTCTTTGCACTAAGGGAATTTTCCTTTCTTTTTTTTTGTGTAAATAAGGCTCACAAGAGTGTTTTTAAGTTGTCCTACCAAGTTTATTTTGTATGAAGGAGGTCGAAAGAACAATATTATACATTTATCATAAGGAAGGTAAAAGAGATGTAACAAGGCAGCAGTGATGACTGTGTAATAGAAGAAGTTTAATTATTGATAACTATTAAGTGAGTAAAAAGAAAGATAACTGTACTGTGATATCAAGTAATTAGTATAACAAGAGTTCATGATTAAGATAAAATTAGTGAAACTAGCAAAGAATCACTAAAAGACTGCTGCAGGATTTAGGTCTTTATTATTTATGTAACTAGTATTTAGGTTATCAAAAAAGATAATTACTTCTCTGCCTATGTAATGAAAATGGAAAACAAGGAAGGAGTAGATATCATTTATGAGAGGAGAAAAAAAAGTCAATATAAAAATATTCAAAAATATGAAGAAAACTATCAAAAGCGATGTCAGTGGTTCTAGTGGTGGGTTAAGTAAGATTAAGAAGGAATGATTTTGTCAGCAACTTAAAGGATTTCTTACCACTAGAGAAGTTATTTACCTGCTCTTTGCAAGCAAATACAGTTGAGGCCTTTTCTGAAAGTGGTTGTTAGAAGAAAAGGTGTCAGAATGAAATGGTAAATTAGACAGAAGCAAATGAAGCAAAGAACAAAAGCATTTATTTGAGAGCTCTGCAGGAACATAAGAATGAAACGGTTGTGCAGCTAACAAAAATATACAATGTCCTATTAAACTGTAGTAGCCTGCTTCTCTTATTGGCTCTAGCCCAATTTCTGTTATGGAACAGCATGTTATTTGATTGTCAGTTACAACTTTTCTGAATAATTATTAATAAAAGCCATTATTTTACTGTACCATTTTACCTAGTTTAAGGCAAGCCTTTCCAGTTAGTGTGAAGTTTCTTATTTCGTGCTGGAAAAAGAAAAGAAATGAGCCTGTACCCCATTTATTAACAGAAAGAATATTGATACGGACTTTCTTTAACAGTGTTTGAGATTTACTAGTAAAAAGCTGATGGACTATTTGACTGTTCTTGGCGTGCTCTGTTTGAACTGGCAAGCATTCAGACAGAAAACATAGCCCTTGCTCTATGTCATTAATATACACCTAGTAATTACTTGTTAAAATAAATTTGAGTGATTTTTGAGCATTTAAAAAGTAAAACTGTTGGATTTTGCACATTCTGCATAAAAAGAAAAGTATAGATACAGATATTTAAGAATAAATTGCAAATAATGCTATGATCTTTTATATCCTGTGTGTTTCTGAAATAAGGTAGAAAACAGAAGTTCATAAAAATTCATTTTAAAAACAGATTTCACTGGTTTAACAAAACTCCTTTTAATGCTCCCTTTACAAGATCATGACTATCCTTAGGATTTTCTGTATTCTCTTTATATTTTCACTTATATGAAATAGGGAAAAAAAAGCTATTCTCATCTCTTTATTAAATCTTCATATCTAATTCTTGCAGATATGGAAATGTTAAAAATAGAGAAGAATAAGTTTAAAATTCCCTAACATTCTTCCATGAACACTTAGATCCAGGTGGAGTCCCATCTCTTTTCTTCTAAGGATTTGGTGTTTTAAATGCATGTCTGAGTGCACAACTTTTTTCTGTTTCATCTCTCTGTCGAACAACCTAGAGACTGATGTGAAAATCACAGTGAGACCAAAGGCATTTTGTAGTACAGTTAAGGAGCTCTTCATTTCTCCATGGAGGATTTAAAAATTTATTTTAAAATTAAATTTAGGAAATTATATAAGTTAATAATATCCTAGTAAAACACTACCAAAGAATTTCCACAATTAACCTATTCCTAAAAGTTAAATAGTTTATTACTTTTTGCCTTCCTGCTTCAGAATCTCATTATACTATTCGTCACACGTTAATGTTAATGTATCCAATAAATTTGGTATAAAAGGTTAGATTTCTTAGCAATTACAAGTGTTCACACTTTTAAAAGATTGAAAAGAAGACTTTTCTTTCTCTTTTTGGTACTGTAGCACCTAGAAGTGAGAACCCCATTCATTAAAGTTTGCCTGTCTTGGAAGGCCATTTTTATCTTTTTCTTCTCATCTGCACCACAGTCAGCCTGATTCTCGCCTTCCATAGTGTTTAAGTTTAAATCCTCTCTTCACTATAATCATCTGAACTGAGTTTCATTTTGAACATGGCATAAAAATGCCATTTTAGGACATTTTAGGGAGGAAAAATTTCTGGTCATTCCTCCATTCGTTGCTTCTCTTCTGCTGCCACTTTGTCTGTTCTCACTTGTCATCTTCCTCTATAACATGTTCCAAAGGAACTAAAGCAAGGCCTGTCTCCAGCACCCATCAGCAGCTCCCATGGTGCTTTCTCACATGTGCTCCCTGGAGAGGCGAAAGCCGCAGCCTCCTTTAGTGACTAAGGTTAATGCTGTCACCCAGGCTTCTATCTCTAACACTGCCTAATAACCCATTATTATGACAATAATTTTATCAAGAACAAAAAAGAAATATAAAGCTATCCTTCCTCCAGTACACCTTCTAAACTACTAATTGCTAAAAGAAAGGAAACTACTGGGTAAGGGATGTATATAGATTGTCATGGCTTAATAACTCAAACAGATCTATCCTACATGATCCTAATCCCTTTTGGACCAATGCGTTTTTTTGAACAATTTACTTCTGCATTGTGGAAAAATATGCTGTCTGGTCTTTAAGATTGTTTGGTTAAGTTAATAGGAGATCTAGCTGCTTCTCAATTGTTGCATTGTGAAAAAAATAACAAACTATCCTGTAATGATAATTGCAAAAATTGTCAGTAGATTATTTTCCAAGCAGAATAATAAAATCCATTTATTCTTTCTGTTATGGAAGCTATTTCAAAGCAGCTGTGCTACACTCCCAGCCCTGCTGCCAGCCCTTCTCAGCAAAATGACATAACACTTCTCCATTACCTTCTTCACTCTGTTAAAGACACTTACACAGTAAATACCTTAACACGACGATTATTTGTGAACTGAGTTTTCCATAAATTTGACTGCATCTCTGACAAGTGCACCTAAAAAAGGCCATCCTTTTATGCCTCTAACTTCATTGCCTCCTTTATGAACTGCATAAGTTCTTTTGCAATATGGTTCTGCTACAGGACAATACACAGCTTCATCATTCATCTCCTTACCTTGCAGGAACAGTACACTACCCACCATTTGAGAACTTAGGCTCTGATCCCATAGATTAGTTGCTCTTTTTTGTTACAAAAGGTGCTCAGAAACCTGCACGACAGGTTGCGGGAGCACGCTGCACACAAGGCTTTGTTTCACTACAATTTTCAGAATTAATCAGAAACTTGAAATGCTTTCACAGAGAAAGGCCAGCTCCACTATTCAGTCCTCTCAGTCTTGATCCTGGAGGGCCCTGATCACTGCAGCTCTTACCACACACACGGACATAGGTGGTTGCTGAAACAGGGCACAGCTTCCTCAGGTTTATTATCCCATACGGGAAGGCCTTACTTCCCAATTTGAGCTTGATGCCTAGTCATTGTATTTATTTTTAAATCACCATCATTATTTGACATTATTTTACTATTTAAACCTGCGGAAAAGCTTTCTTGCCAAGTCTGATGTCTGTGTTTCAGGTTCAGCATTTATAACAGAAAGGGAGTAGTTATTTAAATTCAGAGTAGATAATTAATTCTATTAATCTTAAGTATCTTCTCTGTATATTCTAAGGACAAAATAGATTGGTAAAATCATGCTGTTCTGCTTTAATTACCACAGACTACAGTGATTCTTGCAGTGGGGGAAATCATTCTCTTAAATTCTTTCTTGTGTTGCTAAGATACTATGTGAGCAAAATTACTTTTCAGAAAGTCCTGTGGAGCACCTACCAATATGCTTATTTTACAAGCAGGCAAACTGTGACAGAGAAAGATTCTCATCATCTACTTTGCACAACTTCACATAAATGAACGGAAATCCTAAAATTAATAACTGCCAGATTATGGCTAAGATTATCCTAAAATTATGGTTGATGAATTAGTAGTTATATATGCAGTCAGGGCATGGGTTTTATGCTTTTCAGAAATTCTGTATGTAGACTGTAGTGCTGAGCCACCCAGTAACTATTCACTCTGCGTATTAGGGAAAAAAATAGGATAATGATCCCTAGAGGTCCCTTCCAACCTCAACCATTCTGTGATTCTGCAATTTTTGGCTCAACAGGTTTACATGGAGCTTCAGAAACTTACTCCCACTGCCAATAGTATTAATTGAAAGAGCTGTATACTTAAGCACAGATTCTCTCGTGGGCCACTTTGTACTGCTTGGGCAGTAGGGGACTGCAGCATGAGGACTGGGTCCTACAGCAGCCGCTTCAGTGGCGCTTTGTGCTCGTGCGGAGATTAGCCCATGTGGAACTAATTGCAGGACTGTGGCCCAAGCAAGAAACGGGTCTAGTTCTATTTGCTTATTATCCAGTTGTCAAAATGTACTGCTCATTAAGCTCAGAAACAAATGGTCCAGATGGATTCTTTATATCACAGAAATGTGTTTCCCATATAAAAATAAAATAATCAGTAACACTGCAAGGGAATTTAAAACTTCATGGAAAAAAAGGAAACTCTGAGGCAGGCTTTTTTTTTTTAATGTGGAATAATGCAGAGGGGCCCTCTCTCTAAGCAGTTTATGATTAATTTTCACTTCAAACCATAAACTATGCAAGATGCAGTTTCACTACATGAGTCCATAGAACATGAATGAGGCTAAGACAAATGCAATCTAATCTCTTCCATACTGTGAGCTCCAAGTGCGGCTAATCACTTCGCTCCCATCCTGTAACATCTGAATTTGCTGTCCTATACCACAGCCCTCTGGATTCCTCTAAGTTAACCAAGGTGCTGCAGCCCTGACAGCTTGACTGGACAGCCAGAGGTCACCAACATGAAACTTGGAGCTCTTCTCTTTCATCAGCAGGTGGCAATAAGCTAGTGCAGGAGCCATAACGCTTTATACAAGGAGGCAAAAATGTCCTTGATGGGCATGAAGATTTTATCTGCAACCTGAATCTACCAAAGAAAAAACCGATTAAGAACAGAAAAGCAGAATTGGTTAAAGGGTGGAATGAGCAGATATCTGGAGCTTTCAGCAAAGTGTTCAGTTTGATGAGATCTTTAGGACATACCCAAGCTCTAGCAGGTTCCTTAAGTGAGCTCAAGTGCTCTGCTCGCTAACACTGCTGAGGACATAGCTCCAGCATCAGCTTTAGCAGATCTAAGGCCACTTGGCTGCCAAAAGGGGCCCTGTGAACAAGTCACCTCAGAGAACTGACCCAGCTGTAATTTAACCCAGTAAAATAAATTATTTTTGAAGCGGGATGAATTCCCTGATCCAACTTTCCCTGTAGCCAAAAAATCACAAATGCCTGTATTAAACAGAGGGCAAGAACAAGGAACCTGAGTGGGAAAGCAGGGAGAAGGTTTCAGCATCCATATGATTAAAGGGTGTTCCACATACAGCCTTATGCTACCTGGCTGGGTATGGAAAACTTGTGTCAGATAGATAGGCATGAAAATACTTAATGCTCAGTAAGTTGTAGCTATTTGTGTCATTTGATCCTACAATTGCCAGCAGTTTGTGTCAGTGCATAGTACAAAAATCCAGTCAGTGCTAGCTCAGAAGTTCAGGTTGCCACACTGGTCAGCCTGTCATAACTTCTGGTGATGCATCCATCTCAAGCACCGCTTGTCTGGTCCTGTGAGACAAATGGATTCAGACATCCCTTTCCCCTGCTCCTTCAGGCGCCAAAACCCACCACTTAGTCATCCAGTAGGACCTACAAACCCTGATGAGGTTTGCAAGTGCCTGCATTTCTGGAGGGAGGCATTTCTAAAGCTGCTTGCGTCCTGGTGCTGCTGTGTTGCTTAAAGTCCTAACCACAACGGGATTCTCCGCTAAGTCTCTCCTGGTTATCTCATCCCATCTGCAGCATGCCTATAGGATCAGGCCCTACACATGAAACAGGCAGGGACAAGACTTCTGAAGGTCAGAGGCTAGTATGTATATGCATTGCATATATGGTTACATTCTAATTATCAAAAGTCAGCCCTCAACTGCAGAAGTAGGAACAGTTCCTTTTTCACTAATGCTCAGGAGGTACCATTTACATTAAACTGGGTCTTAAAAAATGATAATGCAAGCAGCCTTTGAAACTGTGATACTGAAAAACACATTGCACTGACTTCAGGAGGACTATTCATACATATAGCTAGCTGATATTTAAGGGAGAATATATCACCGGAGTATAATAAAAACTGCATGTTCTAATCGGCTACCTCAGTCGTAGAGTACTACACAAATCTTCGTGTTAATGTGTTGCTAATCCTTTAGGAGAGAAAAGTCATGATATTTTTTCCTCCCCCTCAGGTGTAATCCTTGGATTTTCTCTTCGATCATATAAGATGAGTTATCGGGAAGTCAAGTACTTTTCATTTCCAGGAGAGCTGCTCATGAGGATGCTGCAAATGCTGGTCCTGCCACTAATCGTATCCAGTTTAGTCACAGGTAAAAAAAAATAGATTTTTCTTTCTGAAGTTTTCTTTAAAATAATTTGATAAAGAGGCATAGAGTAAATCATAAAAAAAAGTGCACTTTATATGCTAGAACAAAAATGTAATAACCTACAGTATGAGATATGGATACTAATGCTGACTTGGGTATAGTATCACAGAGTCTGAACTAATACACAAAGTATTTAAAAGATGTTTTTCCACATTCCAAGCCACTCTAACTGTGCAATTTATTGTATGTAGCTGCTATGAAGCAGTTTGTACTTCACTTTCTTCTCTTACTTTCTAGACTGGTATCTCCTTCCATAAAATCCTACTGCTATGAAAGAAATGTCAGAAAAATTGTTTGTTTTTGTTTTCATCTGTGTTCCAAGACCCAGCCAACCTTAAGCAATTGATCACAGGCAAGAATCTGTCAGTGCCATTGATCTGTAAAACCTCTGTCTACCTCCTATCCTTTAAGCAGCAGACTGGAAACTGTGTGAGTGATAGACACATTTGTGGAGGAGGTTTTATCCCATCAATTCTTGTCTTCTTTCTTCTGGTCAGCAAAAATTAATCTTCAAGCACTCTTTATTAAGTTGTTGAGTTACAGATACAATAATTAATTTAATATGATACTGGATGGCTTGCCGTTCCACCTCTAGAAAGCTTCATGCAAGATCTTTCAGATTTTTTTTATCAGTATTACTGCTTATGATTAATGTATTTATCCAATTAATTATATGAGGAAAAGAAGGCAGATATTTTGCTCTGCCAGCAAATCAGTGGTACAGCTAGAAGAATAACTTTATTAATTTAATAAGAACCACCTAATGTGCACTTAACCCACCACATTTATTGGTTGAGAATCCAGAGTCAATAAGATATATATATATATATACTTTTTTTTTTAATATTAGAATTTACTTTTAGGAATGCAAGGGAATACAGGCCCTACCTGCACAGGTACCAATGATAGTATGTGTACTTATGAGCTGTGAATATCAACAGAAACTATTCACAGTTTAAAAAATCAATTTGCCATCACATCTTTCAAGGAAAAATACTTTTTTTTCTCTGCACACATTCTGTATGGATACTGGAAGCTTAGCACACACTGAAACTAGAGAGGAATTTTTAAATCCGGTAGAGGAAACCATGACGGGTTTTCTTCCCAATCAGGCTGCTGTAATTCTATTATTCCTTACTTCCCGTGTCTCCCATCTCCTTATCATCCTCTCTTCTTTTCCACATACTGAACCTCCAGCTTGGCTGGACATTGATAAATAAAACCACTAAAAGTGGTTCTGCAGGAGAAACTCTGTGTTCAGTTCCTTGTAAGTCTGCGTCCTTATTTCTTCCTTGATTGAGATGAAGGACAAGACAGGAAATTTGGAAGATAAATCATCCTATGCAAAGATTTGTATTTACCTATTTTCTGAATGTAAACTTCCTTAATCAGGAAGGATAATTGGCAGAAAGGGCAGAAAACAATGCAATTCACAAATGACAAGTTTCAATCTAAAAGAAAATCCTTAAATACCGCAGTATTGTGTGCTTTCTTTCATGGGATTATGGAAATTTTCAAGTTTCCTACTAGCAATTCTGGAAAAACTTTTCTACGCTGAACAAAACCTCATGAGCATACAGATAGTTCAAACAAAAAGATGCTCATAAATATCTGGTGGAAAACTGTCATACTCAGGTAAGTATGCAGGTATTATTTAGTATCTAAATAACAAACTTTAAATCATATTTACAAATATACTACTGTACAATTTTATAGACACTCTTGGTTGATATGTTTAACTATATAAGGTAATTCAGAGGATAAGTGCTTATTCTTCTCAAATCAGTCTAAAAATGCCTCTGTGATGCATCCATGAACCAAATTTCTTATTTTCTGTATTCTGTTTGACAGAGATACAACCATAAGACTCCTCCTAGGTACTGCACACAGATAAAATTACTTCTTCCCATTATAAATTATGTGAATAAATACTTTTGCTGTTTATAGGCATGTGACTGTCTCCTAGACATGATGGTCTGAGTTTCCCTTTGCATTTATACATGTGGTCAAAACAACTGGTTATTAGGATAATATCAGCATATATGGGCTCCCATGTCTTAGAAATAGACTAGTCAAGATTACTTTTTTTTCCCAAATTATTTGGATATCAAAGAAATGGGAGCAATAAAAATGAAGTCATAATTTCACAAGCTGTGGCCTCTTTTAGAAGTGATAGATAAATTCAGAAAGGGGCGAGTTGTCATAGACACACATTTCTTGGTTCCTCACAGACCCTTCAGAAAATAAACTGTAAATGCTGTAGCCACATTTCTGTTTGGACTATTTTGATACTCAAAATATTGGCGAAATAAACAGAGCAGAATCATATTCGGGCCTGTAAGAGCACACAAACTTAAATTTAAACTTACCAATTGGCATTATTGCAAGTGGCTCGAGCAGATAAGCACTTTTATGCCTTCCATCTTCTGTCTTCTGCTGTAGATGTTACCAGGCATGTGCTGACATCTGCTTGGGAGAAAAGAAGGGTTATTTGCCTACCTTTCACCATCTTTTATTGTTTATAGAAAAATATGATTATATGGATATNATGCATTGCATATATGGTTACATTCTAATTATCAAAAGTCAGCCCTCAACTGCAGAAGTAGGAACAGTTCCTTTTTCACTAATGCTCAGGAGGTACCATTTACATTAAACTGGGTCTTAAAAAATGATAATGCAAGCAGCCTTTGAAACTGTGATACTGAAAAACACATTGCACTGACTTCAGGAGGACTATTCATACATATAGCTAGCTGATATTTAAGGGAGAATATATCACCGGAGTATAATAAAAACTGCATGTTCTAATCGGCTACCTCAGTCGTAGAGTACTACACAAATCTTCGTGTTAATGTGTTGCTAATCCTTTAGGAGAGAAAAGTCATGATATTTTTTCCTCCCCCTCAGGTGTAATCCTTGGATTTTCTCTTCGATCATATAAGATGAGTTATCGGGAAGTCAAGTACTTTTCATTTCCAGGAGAGCTGCTCATGAGGATGCTGCAAATGCTGGTCCTGCCACTAATCGTATCCAGTTTAGTCACAGGTAAAAAAAAATAGATTTTTCTTTCTGAAGTTTTCTTTAAAATAATTTGATAAAGAGGCATAGAGTAAATCATAAAAAAAAGTGCACTTTATATGCTAGAACAAAAATGTAATAACCTACAGTATGAGATATGGATACTAATGCTGACTTGGGTATAGTATCACAGAGTCTGAACTAATACACAAAGTATTTAAAAGATGTTTTTCCACATTCCAAGCCACTCTAACTGTGCAATTTATTGTATGTAGCTGCTATGAAGCAGTTTGTACTTCACTTTCTTCTCTTACTTTCTAGACTGGTATCTCCTTCCATAAAATCCTACTGCTATGAAAGAAATGTCAGAAAAATTGTTTGTTTTTGTTTTCATCTGTGTTCCAAGACCCAGCCAACCTTAAGCAATTGATCACAGGCAAGAATCTGTCAGTGCCATTGATCTGTAAAACCTCTGTCTACCTCCTATCCTTTAAGCAGCAGACTGGAAACTGTGTGAGTGATAGACACATTTGTGGAGGAGGTTTTATCCCATCAATTCTTGTCTTCTTTCTTCTGGTCAGCAAAAATTAATCTTCAAGCACTCTTTATTAAGTTGTTGAGTTACAGATACAATAATTAATTTAATATGATACTGGATGGCTTGCCGTTCCACCTCTAGAAAGCTTCATGCAAGATCTTTCAGATTTTTTTTATCAGTATTACTGCTTATGATTAATGTATTTATCCAATTAATTATATGAGGAAAAGAAGGCAGATATTTTGCTCTGCCAGCAAATCAGTGGTACAGCTAGAAGAATAACTTTATTAATTTAATAAGAACCACCTAATGTGCACTTAACCCACCACATTTATTGGTTGAGAATCCAGAGTCAATAAGATATATATATATATATACTTTTTTTTTTAATATTAGAATTTACTTTTAGGAATGCAAGGGAATACAGGCCCTACCTGCACAGGTACCAATGATAGTATGTGTACTTATGAGCTGTGAATATCAACAGAAACTATTCACAGTTTAAAAAATCAATTTGCCATCACATCTTTCAAGGAAAAATACTTTTTTTTCTCTGCACACATTCTGTATGGATACTGGAAGCTTAGCACACACTGAAACTAGAGAGGAATTTTTAAATCCGGTAGAGGAAACCATGACGGGTTTTCTTCCCAATCAGGCTGCTGTAATTCTATTATTCCTTACTTCCCGTGTCTCCCATCTCCTTATCATCCTCTCTTCTTTTCCACATACTGAACCTCCAGCTTGGCTGGACATTGATAAATAAAACCACTAAAAGTGGTTCTGCAGGAGAAACTCTGTGTTCAGTTCCTTGTAAGTCTGCGTCCTTATTTCTTCCTTGATTGAGATGAAGGACAAGACAGGAAATTTGGAAGATAAATCATCCTATGCAAAGATTTGTATTTACCTATTTTCTGAATGTAAACTTCCTTAATCAGGAAGGATAATTGGCAGAAAGGGCAGAAAACAATGCAATTCACAAATGACAAGTTTCAATCTAAAAGAAAATCCTTAAATACCGCAGTATTGTGTGCTTTCTTTCATGGGATTATGGAAATTTTCAAGTTTCCTACTAGCAATTCTGGAAAAACTTTTCTACGCTGAACAAAACCTCATGAGCATACAGATAGTTCAAACAAAAAGATGCTCATAAATATCTGGTGGAAAACTGTCATACTCAGGTAAGTATGCAGGTATTATTTAGTATCTAAATAACAAACTTTAAATCATATTTACAAATATACTACTGTACAATTTTATAGACACTCTTGGTTGATATGTTTAACTATATAAGGTAATTCAGAGGATAAGTGCTTATTCTTCTCAAATCAGTCTAAAAATGCCTCTGTGATGCATCCATGAACCAAATTTCTTATTTTCTGTATTCTGTTTGACAGAGATACAACCATAAGACTCCTCCTAGGTACTGCACACAGATAAAATTACTTCTTCCCATTATAAATTATGTGAATAAATACTTTTGCTGTTTATAGGCATGTGACTGTCTCCTAGACATGATGGTCTGAGTTTCCCTTTGCATTTATACATGTGGTCAAAACAACTGGTTATTAGGATAATATCAGCATATATGGGCTCCCATGTCTTAGAAATAGACTAGTCAAGATTACTTTTTTTTCCCAAATTATTTGGATATCAAAGAAATGGGAGCAATAAAAATGAAGTCATAATTTCACAAGCTGTGGCCTCTTTTAGAAGTGATAGATAAATTCAGAAAGGGGCGAGTTGTCATAGACACACATTTCTTGGTTCCTCACAGACCCTTCAGAAAATAAACTGTAAATGCTGTAGCCACATTTCTGTTTGGACTATTTTGATACTCAAAATATTGGCGAAATAAACAGAGCAGAATCATATTCGGGCCTGTAAGAGCACACAAACTTAAATTTAAACTTACCAATTGGCATTATTGCAAGTGGCTCGAGCAGATAAGCACTTTTATGCCTTCCATCTTCTGTCTTCTGCTGTAGATGTTACCAGGCATGTGCTGACATCTGCTTGGGAGAAAAGAAGGGTTATTTGCCTACCTTTCACCATCTTTTATTGTTTATAGAAAAATATGATTATATGGATATCTGTACACTTCATCTTTTATGGTTTAGGCACAAGTCCAGCTGCATACTCTATGCTCATCTTTATTCTCTGTATTCTTAGAAAAATGAGAACTCGTAAGTCAATATTCTCAATCATTATCTCTTTACAAAGTCAAAATTCAGTCATAGTGTATGTAGACTAGTGTACAGAGGCAGCATAAATAGCTAAAACATATATATGAAATTCCCTTTGGACTTTTTTTTTGCACCAGATCTGGCCTGAATTGTTAGACAAACACAAGGATGACAATTTTGTCCCTTTTCTGTTTTGTATTTGCTGCAGTTTAATGAGCTTAAAATATTTTATGCTTTTTTATTTCATCATAATTTGAAACATTTAACATAAACAGTTTGCTTGACATAATTATTTTAAAATATTGCCCATAAGCAGGATATAACATAAATATATATGCACATGTTAACAATTTCACTCATGATGAAATAGGCAAAGACTGCAAGATTTGCACCAGCATGCATTAACATTTTTTGAGCTATTAGAACAGCACCATCACGCAATTGAAATTCCAGCCTTTAAAACTGGCCCACAAGTGTTGTCAGCATGTTTCAGTTAGGAAGGCTATACTTCACTGTATATAAGGCATCACAATGAGGTACCCTTTCCTAGCCAAACTATATATTTCCTGAAATCAAATTCACATAAATGATTCATGAACAGTCTTAAAAGCATGGTTGGAGCATGACAATTTCTCTGAGGGATATTTGCAAGTATTTTGCACAATTTTAGTCCTATCTCATTTTTGCTACTATGCTAAATCTCTTTCCCCAAAATTTCTCAAGCTGGGAATTGAGTTTTACAGGGACCTCTACTATTAAGTGTAAGTAAATTCTGATTAATTCCTCGACATTTCTTTCCAATATCCTTGCTTCATCATGTACAGTAGTATATAAAAAGCCCATTCAAGATGTGTCACCCACTTTTCCTGGACACTGCCAAAACACAGTAAGAAACCATCCTGTCCTGAAAAATCTGCTCATATGAATCAAGTAAAGAAAGAAAGGGACAGGGACGGTGGGAATGATGAAACAGAGAGGTCCACTGACTTGCCAAAAATGACCCAGCAGGTCAGCTGTAACACAGTCCAGTCCAGAACCCAGGCAGGAAAGCAAATTGACCACACTGGGCAGTAGGTAATACTACTTGTTCGCACTGTTAGTGGGAATCACTAGACCAGGCTTGGTGCAAGATTCTATACAAACCCAAATCAAAAGATTGAAGTTTCATAAATGGGCAAAGCAGTTTGGAAGCCTGAGTATTGAAGGATTACTTCAAATAAGAAAAATACTAATAAGCCCAACCTTAATAGCCCAGAAGAGAAAGGAACAACAGCAAAGCAGGTTGATAATCTTGTGTTATTGGTTATCCTAAAAATTCAGTCCACATGAACAAGAGGATGTACTAACAAAAGTAAAAATGCCGTAGGCCAGAATCTTCACCTGCGCTGGTGTCTATTACCTGCTAATTAAAGGAATGAAGTTGTACCACATTCCGACTGTGCAGAGAGAGAGTTTATGAAAATGACGTGGAGGCTCTGGTTTTATAGCTTATTAGTGTAACTTTTAAGGCTGCTGTGCTTTGAAGGAACTTTTGTTCCCAAATATTGAAACTATTAGAGTGGATTTCCCAAGGCATCTTAGTATGAGGTTTGTAGCACGTCTTTGTTTATATTAATTTCTCATTCTAATTACAATCAGACATAATCTGACTGTCTTTCATGGACTGCGGAAGGTACAGAAACTTCCCCGACCTGCACGCAACTGTGCAAAACCAGACCACAACCTCAACAGCTGCATGAGACACAAATGATTTTCCTCTGGACAGAGTCAGAGACTCTAGATTTTGTCCCCAGACGTTTTCAACATGTACTTATTATTTACCACTACACAAACTATAGAAAGAATTGACAACATCCACAAATTTCCATTCGTGGATACTTCACAACTGGTCTCATATATACATGTGTTACTCTTGATTTCAGCTATCGTGATGCTCTTGATTCCAGCTGTCACTGAAGTCCAAGGAATGGTGGCATTGGTAAAAACAATTAGTAAGGAACATGATCTGGGTCCTGGCTGAGAGGAAGACAAAAGGCATGTAGAGAGACTCAAGTCACAAGGCAGAAGTAGAGATCACAGTTAAGAGCCGGGTAACAGTGCTGGATATTACCTGTATAAAAATAGGGATTATGTTCAAAGAAGCAACTGAACTAGCAATAGGCTCTATCACTTCCTTACCTAAGTCAGGAAAAATGCAGCATCTGGATATGAGCAAAAATTCAACTGGTGAAAAGCCAGGTTTTGCCCAAAGCACCTTTTAGATGTAAAATGTGGAAAATCAATGCTATGACATGTTGTTTAACCTTAGGCAAATCCTACTACCCTTTTGTACATCTGCTTTCTTTCAGATGTGTTGCTGGCAAAGTTTTTTTATAGCTCCTAGGCAGAAAAGATGACTATATGCACTGAAAATGTTAAGGGAGATAGGTAGATTACATTGTCATAGCTTGGCAAACATATATAGTATTTTGTTGTTGTTGTTATATCACTGTAGAGATAAAAACAAACAAGCAAATAGTTATGGAAGGAGCGGTATGGGGTCATCAGAGACACAGTTACTCTAGAAACATTATGCTCAAAGTTACCTAGGGCCTGCTTGCACCTAGTTATGAGGATGTCAGCAATAATCAGATATAAATAAACCTAGCTGTTTAACAGGAATGTATTTACCACAAAGTTAAAATAAAATCTTCCCAAATCAGCCTACTGAATGACAGACATACCCCATGCTAAATGACAGGACACATTGGTATCACCTCCCTTCCGTCCACATAACAGGGAAAGTAAAGGGCCCAAATTTTAAATTTCCTCTTCCTGACTCCTCATTTCAGGTAACACAAAACAAGAGAAAGTTTTTGGTAGATAGAACTGTGTATTAGTTCCTAAAAAAAAATTAAAAAGGCAGGCAGGGAATGGTGCTGTATCTAAGTTTGTGAAAGCAGAAGCCAAACTCCAAGAAGCCTTTATGTAGTTTCAGCATTCTCCTGTCTACTTGCTTGTCCTGTCTGCTGTGCAAATAATGCTCTCACCTCTACGATGCCCCAGGTACTATCTGGTTTCAGACAGAAATGTTTATGATAATTTCAACAAATGAATAATCTCACCCTGATGTGAGTATTTGCACAAGTTAGCTTGTCATGAGAGTAACTCTTCAAAATGTTAAATTTGGAAAATTTCCAATTTTCCAAAACTGTCTAATTTTAAAGTTCTGAGGAAATTGTTCTATAAGCCACTCAAACCTTATCAGGTACAATGCAAAGATCTATATCGGCCTAAGTCAACTCTGTCTGTGGACAACAGAACAGAACTGACTGATTCCTTGTGACTGAGTCACCTTTTGATTTCCTGGTGCGTTTAAGCTGCATGTGAATCTGCACAGAAAGCTTTCCACTGAAGAACCCCAGAGATGTTTCCCACAGTAGTAAATCTACTCTCAGTAATCAACACTTAATACTGTAAGGTTTGAGGCAACTAACCTTCCAGTCTGTCCAATCTTTATCAAAATCCATAGTTATGTTAGGGGTATAGCTAAGTTATAGCTTCCTTCTCATACATAAAGTGTCATTAAAACAAAAGCTACATACCTTCTTCAGGCAAATCTTCACTCCCCATCCCAAAATGCTGTAGAGCATATTAACACTAACTGCTGAATTATCTGACATGCTTTATTCTATGCATGTCTACATTTCATGCACACGTCACTTTAGAAACTCAAATAAGTAGTTATATACACTATGTGAATATCTAGACAGCAGTTCTACTTAATTTGAACATTCAAATCTTTTTGTACAAATAAGGGAGCAGTCACGCTGGGATTGCATGTGCACCAAACCAAGGCTGGCCATGAAAGAGATTAAGTTTGCAAAGATCCACTGTCGTGTAAATAGTACCCTTGGTATAAATAAAGACACAAATGAAGAAATATTGCTCATGTTGACCCAAGTTTTGCAATGATTTTTTTCCTCAAACTAGCGCATCAGTATGTACAGTAGATTAGGGCCTTCACCAACCAAAAATTTATGAACACTTTGCTGAAGAAATATTTTTGCACCATTACAGAAGGAAGAAAGAAGAACTTTATACACCATTACTGTAATCACTAGCCAGTGTTACTCTTTAAAGCAGTTGTCTATTAAATCCACCTCAAATACCACCTCAAATAATCATTATTTAGACAGGCACAGAAANCACAGAAATATGAAAAAATTGGGACTCCCCCTATACTGTTTCCCTCCACAGTCCTTAAGGGAATGTGGACAGGATAAGTTTAATATTTCTGTAATGTAAATGTAAAGCTGTAATGTAAATTAAAGCTTTTACCAGTTACAAAAGGAATCCAAGTAGCAGAGCCACTACATTTTGGAGGCTCAATAAAGGAACCAAAGTAGGCTGGAAGCCATTCAGTGCCTAGAAGCATTCATTTTCAAGTCAACAATTTAAAGCACAAAAGAGCCATGAGCAGATTCAGCGTGTGCTGGCAATCAGTTTGACTACAATTTCCTGAATATATTTCCTGAATAAGTTTTTTTCACAAAAAGTGCTCCAGCAAATAATAAACTATAACCTAGCTGAAAGTCAGAAAGCCTCGTGTAAGATGGGGAGGTTAGAAAATAATTATGACGTCATAGGTATTTGATCAAAAACTACATCTTTGTAGGGAACATCTTATTCAGAAAGTTCTATTTCTCGTAACCTATGCAAATAGTGAGAGAATGGTGCTAATTGATCATATGATATAAATATAACTTGATTTGGAACCACTTCAGAAACAATTTGGCAAGAATACACAGTATATCCTCACAAGAGCTTGAGAGAATAATTTTAAGTGAACCCAGATACCACTAAAAATTAAAGCACACTGAAAGCAGACATGAAACTGCCGTATAAAACAAATGTTTAATGTACCATGTAATAAGAAAACCAAAGCATTATATGCAGCATCCAATGATGAAAAGTAAGTAGTAGTAGTAGAGTTTTCAATGTCTTATTCTCTGCAGACAGTAAGGGAATGAAAAAATAGCCAAGGTCTTCAATAAAGAAAGAAAGCAAAATACAAAAGAACATCTAAAATCATTTGAGTTTGCTGCTAGACCTGAATTTAAAAGCTGATTTAAATGTCATTGCTAAAACATAGGTGTTTTTTAGTACACCAGTACTTAAAGTTGTTTCACAGAGTTTCACAATAACGGTTTGTTGCACACCATTAGCCAGTTTGCATTCCCCAAGGAAGTCAAATTCAGCTAATAATAGGTAACAACTTACTATCCAAAATGGCTTTGCTCTAATTTTTGAACTTGGTTTGAACGCATTAACATCTAAACTTCACTGCACACAAGCAAGCCAGCAGACAAAACAAAGAGTAAAAATTATTAGGAAGAACAGCTAAGGGTTAAAGCATCTTTCCTGAA
>VWPW01031960.1:1330-24868 GCA_013389825.1 Crypturellus undulatus
GGCCGCGCCGCGCCGGGGCGCCGCCCCCCGCGCACCTGCGCTCGCGGTTCCACTTGACGATGCGGTAGTAGCCGAGCAGGAGGCTGCCGACGCCCAGCGCGAAGAGGCTGTAGCCGGAGAGGCCCCGGCGCGGCAGCTGCCGCCGGTAGTCGATGGCGCCGTAGCCGCCGGGCGGCGCCATGTCCTGCTTCACCTTCGCCGCCGCCATCTTGGCGCCCCGGTAACGGCGTCACTTCCGCCGGCGCGGAGGCGCGGGCGGCGGGGAGGGACCGCGGGACCGCCCTCCCGCCGGCCTTAAAGCGGCGATGCCGCCTTAAAGTGGCGATGCCGGCCTTAAGTGGGCGACGCGCCCCAACACGCCACGGGCGTGCACCGAGTGTGCAAACACACACTAAGTGTGCAAACGCTCACCAAGCGTGCACTAAGTGTTCAAGCATGCACCAAGCGTGCAAACGCGCACCAAGTATGCACCAAGCGTGCAAACGCGCGCTGTGTGCATGAAGCGTGCAAATGCACGCCAAGCATGCACAAAGCATGCACCGTGTGCAAACATGCAGCCACTGTGCAAATGCACACCAAGCATGCACCAAGTATGCACCAAGTGTGCAAAGACATACCAAGTGTGCACTAACCATGCAAATGTGCACCAAGTGTGCACCAAGCATGCACTGAGTGTGCAAGCATGCACCATAGGTGCAAATGCGTACCAAGTGTGCAAATAGGCACCGTGTGCACCAAGTGTGCAAATGTGCACCAAGCATGCACCGAGCGTGCAAGCACGCCCTAAGTGTGCAAAGGCACACCAAGCGGGCACCAAGTGTACAGCAAGCGTGCACAGAGTGTGCAAGCATGCACCAAGCATGCAGGTATGTACAAGGCATGCACCAAGTGTGCAGCAAGCATGCACCAAGCCACACGCAGCTGCCAGTGCTGCACTCGGGAGGCCGCAGGGCAGCGCACTGCGGCCACCAGCAACGTCCTTGCAGCAGCGCCCGGATCCGCGGCGCTGCCCCCCACGAGCCCCCCGCTCGCTAAGCCGTGACCGCGGCAGATCGAGGTCGCCCGTGTCTTAGCGCTAATCGGGTCGCTAATCCCCGGGCCGCAGCCTCGCAGATGCCCCGGGGCCGGAGCAGCCCCCGGGGGCAGCCAGGGTGCGCGGGGACGTCCCGGGCGCCGCCGTGCTCTGGTTGCGCCCACTGGGCTCTGGCAAAGCGGCCTCCGGCACCCGGGGCACCGGGATAATGGGCCCTTCCCTGGTTCCTGCAGCAGGGGCCAAGCACAGGGGAGGCCACAGGTATCCGGCACCGCCGTTCCCTGGGTGGCCCTGCGGCCGCTCCGGTGCTTCTCCCGCGGAGGCACCTCCAGGAGCCCCGTGGAGCAGGCGAGTGGCCACTGCTCTGGATCTGCAGCTCTGCACGTGAGGGATGCAGGGGATGCGCCCCGGGATGCAGGGGATGCTCCGGAATGCAGCTGATGCTCCCTGGGATGCAGAGGATGCTCTTGGATGCAGGGGATGCTCCTTGGGATGCAGGGGACGCTCCCCGGGATGCAGGGGACACGCCCTGGGATGCAGCGACGCTCCTCGGGGTGCAGGGGATGCTCCGGGATGCAGGGGACGCTCCCCAGGATGCAGGGGACCATCCTCGGGATGCAGAGGAAGCAGCAGTTCCATGCGGCTCCAGGCACGGGAGCAGCGATGCCAGGAAAAGCCCACGGGCTCCGTGCGAATCCAATGGGCAACATCCACTCTCCGCGTGCAGCCATCTGTATTGTAAAAGCAGAATAATAAAAAGAAAGCCAAAAAAAGAAGTTACATAGGTATTTTTCTGTCTCTTAAATGGGACTTAATTATGGTGCAGGAGACGTGTTGCTGCTTCCTCTTCCCAACAAAGTTTTTTTGGGAACGCTGCAGTTCTCAGCGCTGCTACCAGAGTGCCCGGTCCCTGGAGACGCTGCCGCGGGCCGCTCTGGCCGGGAGCTGCGGAACGGCCAGGAACGCGGACGTGCCTCGTCCTGGCCCGATCCTATCGCGAGGAAGCACGACGGATTCCTGGTTTTTCTTTACAACCCGTAAAATTCCACAGATTTTTATCTTCTCCTCCCCTTCCTTCCTTCCTTCCCAGTTCTCTTCCCGGCCCTTCTGCTCAGGGGAAGGATCCGTGCCCAGCGCCAGGCCCGGATGGCAGCGGCTCCGGCCCTCCGGGGCTGCAGCCGGCCGAGCGGCAGCTTCGTGTCCTCAAAAGAAGAGGCAGACCCAGGAGTTTGTCCATTCGTTTATTGTCATTCAATACTAAAAATCCCTCACAACAAAGCGTACAGTTCCCGAGCTCGGCTCCCTCCTCCGGTGAGGCTGACTAGCAGGTTTGCCTGGGATTTTTTTTTTTTTTTAATTTTTGTTTTATTTATCAAAGATTTAGAGTCACAATAAATAGGAGTGACAAAAACATACCCTGCGCTGGCGTAACGTTACTCTGTTACACTTTCTCTTAGATGATTATAAATTTTTCTTTTTTTTCTTGTATTTTTTTTTTTTAAAAAAAAAGGACAATGCGGTTATTTTGCTAAATGCAATACACAGCCTAACTCTGCCTTAAGCAGGCAAACACTACTGCGGTTCCTTGAGGTCTTTTTGCATTTTATACACATATATATATTATATATATGTATATATATATATATATATATTATATATATGTGTATATATATATATATATACATATTATATATATGTATATATTTATACATTATTAAAAAATGCCTTCTGTGCCCCCTCCTTCCAAAAGGAGAAAGTGACAAATGAGCCAAATAATAGGGTTTTCGTGAGACCTGTCTAAACCTTCCCTGTTTTCTGCACCCCAAGTCCCCCCCTTCCAATTCTCCACTGCACTTTGGTAAAAATTGCTTCTCAGTACGCAGAAACGTGCTAGCTAGGTCTGAAGTCAAAGAATGGTTCCTAAAACAACAATGAAAATATCTATAGGAGAAAAAAAAGAGCCCATCTTGAATTTAAGGTTAACCAAAAGTGTTCTTCAATATTACATCTGGAATGCCATGAACAGGAATGCCTAGGATACAAAAATCGGCAAAGTCACACTTTACATGAACTGGAAAAGCTGTCGGTTGACGGCACTATAAAAATAAACGGTTCAACCAGGCCACTTCTCACGTCCCCGAGCAAAGAGCTGTCGTCCAGCCCGTGCTCAGCAACCAAACGTAATAAATTAGGTTATAAAAAAATAAACTTAAAAAAAAAAAAAAAAAAAAAACACACACGGCTCCCAAATCGCAACACTGGTTTCCAATGAAAATCAGGGGTTTATTTCACAAGTCGCTAAAATCTAAGTACAATAGTCGTTTGCATTATTACTGTATTATAAAACCTCGCAGTCGCGGCGTCTCCCGGGAAGGTTTATGGCTTGGAGGGCCCCGCGCGCCGGCGCGGGCAGCGGGTGCAGCGAGCGGCGGCGCCGGGGCCGGGCGGCCGCGCTCAGTCTCTTGCTCCAAGGAGCCGCAGTGAAACGGTCGTGTCCGGCGAGGGCTGGCGCCGCCGCGTCCTCCGGGGCCCCGGCAGCGGGGGTCAATAGCCCTTAAGGCGGCAGGAATCCCAAACGTGACGGTAGCGCAAAGAAAACACGGGGCTGCTCCTGGAAGCGCGGCTAGAACTCCCCTCCTCCGCATATCCCCAAACTGGGAATTCCCAATCGGGCCACGGGACGGCGCGCGGCCGCCCGGTCTCATCGGCCTGTTGTTGTTCGTTGTTTTTTTGGGGGTGTTTTTGCAAGAAAAGGGGACAGACGAATGGCGAAAGAGAAGACTGGGAAAGACTGTAGCGAGTGTTTTAACAACGATTCTAAACTAACATAGGACACGTTAACTAGCCCCGAAAACGCTCCCCAACGGAATACGCAGCTTGGACTACAGGGGAAGAAGCGATTCCCCCGGCAATAACACATGTGATACCACTTAAGTCTGCTCCTGGTGCAGTTATCCAGAACTCCGCAGAAACACAAATGCAATAAATATATCCTCTAAGTTACCTGCAACCCTCCAGAACCACAGATTAAAAGCAATGCCAAGACTCTGGGACCCCGATAGCACAAACCCCACCTGGGATTTTAGGTTGGTTTAAAGCCCACAAGACAATTCTGCCCCCAAACATTGGGATTTGGGGGCTGGTGGCTCCCCAAAAGGTTTTGACACAGCTTCTAAACCAGGTGATTTTAATCCTTCTGCCCCTCCTTCCAGTCCCCTCTTTCCAGCACCAGCTGAAGCTTCTTCAGCACTGGAAGGAAATGGTTAAATTGTCCAGGTTTCCCAAAAACGAGTTTGAATTTTAATTGAGAGGTTATTTTTTTTAAACAAATGCACTTTTCCCAGGTCATTTAATAGTCCTAGACACTTGTATGAGAGATGCGGTAATGCAGGCGTTTGTCCAAAGAGAGAAAACCAACCAAAACAAAGAAAACCTCCACACATTTCAGGAACTGAAACATTTTCATAATATTTCAAAGTGCAAAAATAAAATGCACTCAATTTCTCTCTCCACATCTCCCAGTCCAAAATAATCTTGGAATGAAAAGAAAAATTTAAAAACTCAAAGTCATTCCTCTCATCCCCATTTAGCTCTTAATATACATTTGTGAAACAAACAAGCAAACAAAAAAAAAAAACCAGTCAAATTGAAATTCTAGGGCTTTATACAGCAACAAATACCATTTTGCAAACCTAATTTTTCTATGCTACTGAACAGTTTTTCAAGAGTATCTAAATACTGAAATCCACACAACAGAATAGGGGCTAGAACGAATGTGAGTTTTCTTTTTCACTATGCAATAGTTAGATCTTAAGAGGGATGACCCTATACAGCAATTGGTTTAAAGTGAGATCTAATTGTAACTGCTAAGAAAATAGATTCAGCATAGACTGAATAGTACCCCCTCCCCCCTTTTCTTTTATATATAGATATATAGATATATATATATATTTTTTTGCAAATAATTCTTATCAGCACTACTTCTAGTACTGATATGCAACCTAAGTAGTAAGGCATGTATTTCTGCCACTTGAATTCAACTTTAATTTGGGAGAAGCAACAGAGAAAAAGCAGAGAAGACAATGAGAACTAAAACTGGACCTGATGAACTTGGATTTAAACCTGCGGAATCCCCAAAATAGATTAAAACCACATAGAAACCTGTCCGTAAAGCAGGGTTGCCTAAAGCTCTATCAAAACCGAAACGCTGCAGTGATGGGACACAGGAGCATGCTTGGGACGCCTGGAAGAACGGAATTCCAGAGGGATCGGGGTGGGCAGTCCTGCCCGGCGCTGCTCGGAGGGAACCGCAGAGGAAAGAACCTGTTACCTGAGCGCAGCCTCCAGGCCCCGCTGCTCCCTCCTGGCTGCATCTGCAATTCCTAGGCTTTGAGTAAAATTTCTCAAAACAACAAAAAAATAGCTCAACTTTTTTTTTTTTTTTTTTTTTTTTTAAACTTTTTAAGTCTCCGGGAACATCTGAAAGGCCCAACTGCTCTTCGCTGAATTAGAAAGACTGAACAAAGGTTTTTGTCTATTCGGTAAATTTGATTTTGCACTACCAAAAGTTCAAAAAGTCTATTCAAAACAGAATCCAACAAAAGTGAGAGACTCCTGTACTGGTTCCCACCTACCGGACAAGTTTTGGTGGCAGCCAGTCCCTTAGAAAAACAGACTCAACTGGAATTGAGTTTGTACTCATTTATCATTAGCTCATCATCAGATGATTTTGGAACATTATAATCTGCAGGCTGCCTTCCTGGCTTGAGGAGGGGCAGGGAAGAAAAGCAAACGTGAATTCGGCTCACTAAACGGATCTGCAACATGAGGCTGAAACTCCTCTTTCCTCGAACCGCCGTCCACGCTCGGTCGCGCACGACCACCGCGTTCTCGGTGCCCAGGGAGTTACTAACACAGAAACCGAAGGCAGAGAGTCATTAGTCCTCCTCTTGTGCTGGTGACAAAAACCTAAATACATAAAGCCCAAAAAATTATGAATTCTTCCCCTTCCCTGACAGCCTTCATCATGAATCAGTCCTAAGAATCTGAGAACCAAACGAGCTCGAGTCTTTCCCACCCACGTGGTGTCATTTTCTCATAGCAGGGACAGCAGCACTCGATGTGATGAGGAGTGGTCTTCTTGCATCCTATGAAGCCTGGGGCATATCCAGCTGGGATTAAAGCAGATTCCACTGTAATGTGGTATAGAGAGGATGGCAGAAACAGGTTAAGTCTTCCTCTTGGGCATTCCTCTGCATTATTTCCACGTGGCGGACTGTGGGATGGACCGTGGGGGAATCATATCCAGGAGATATTCGCGCTGGCGGTCTACTGCTGAGGACGACTTGTGCACAGCTAGACTAGGGTTAACAAAAGGTAAAGCCCCACCTGGAAAAATATAAAATAGAGCAGAACAAGCATCACCATGCAGTAAAAACATGAAGAAAAAAAGAAAAAAAAAAAGTAAAATTAAAGTTAAAATTCCATAAATGAAGTTTGTATCAGAGCAACAGCTTCAGTTAGCAGTTCATATATGAGAAATTTTAGGTGTAGGGTTGTACTTTACTTAAAGCAAGGAGATCTACTGTGTGTTGATTACAGCAAAGAGAAAACAGCAGTCAAAATTAAACGACCAAATTAAATTCCCAGAATGAAATGACAAACTCCTGCAGTGCGGTACTGACTGTGCACGGCCTCCGTGCTGAGCACTTCAGCACCGCATTAAATCTACGTGCAACACTGAAGTGGTGCTGGTTTTATACGGTAGCACTTGATCACTCCTGATGAACACAAACTCCACCAAGAGCGGGTGCAAAGAAGAATATTAAGAGCAAAGCCTCGGTATCACCAGGTTTTCATGCAGGAAGTGTCCAAGAGAAAGCATCCTTACCCCAAGAACTATGCTTGTTGGACAGAGTAAGCACAAAGAAAAGAAACTTTAGAGAAAAATCTACCTGTGTTGATGGGAGTCTTCTTCCAGGTGGCAGCGCTGCCCTTGCTCACAGGTCTCTCGGCATGCTTACCTGGCCTGCTCCCCAGTGCTGCTGCAGACGATGCATTCTGCAACTTGGGGGACTGGCTAAACGCATGCAACACTCCTCGTGGGGCTCCCGCGCCTCGGGACATCTGGCTACCGGTCTGCCAAGAGAGCACAGAGCTGCGTGGGCACAACAGGGTTTTTTCTCTTTCAAATAGTGAATCGTCACTGCGTTTCCCTCCCTTGCTCTCTAGATCTGGAAGGGGGTGTTAGTCTCAGGACTGACAGCTTCAAGTGATCTCTGTATCAAGCTCAGAATTGGCTTTGTACCTCTGTCTGTGAAAATGGAGAGTCAACGAGCTGCAAAGCAGCAAAGTGCTGCGTAGGCAACTCCAGACACAGCCCAACACTTCTCTGTCAGCATCCCTGCACACAGGTTATTTCACCTCAAAGCAGCACTTAAGCAGTTCCCATCTCCCAATTCAAAAGTGGCGTTGCAAAGCCTAAAAGATCCAGGTTCTGAGGCCATGGATACTACCCATTACCTTGAAACTTCACAAAAAAGTTAGGTGTTCCTGCCTCAAGTGAGATATTTTTCTGTCTTAGGCATTTGCAGTGGAGCACAATTGGTCATTTAGTACATCCTAAGACAACCAGCGTACACTTTGTGGGTATGAGCTACATTAAATTAAATATCCCATTAAATTATGGGATAATTACAAGGACTCCGCAGGAGGAGCATCACCAGCTTCAGGCACACAGAAGATAGCGTGTGTGTCACCACGACACGACAGAACACGTTCAAAAGCCCCGTTTGGAGCTCAAACCCCAGCACACAACACAGACTTGGGCAGCAGCTCCCTGCTGCACGTGGGGATGAGGAGGTAGCGCTGCGATGGGCTTCCTCCGGCCGCATCGTACCTGCTTGAGCGAGTGGTGCTGCACGAGGGGCTCCGACTTGCTCTGCACCGGGGACGTGGTCTGCTGCAGTATCCTCTGCTCGATCTCCTGCTCCTGCTGCAGCGCTTTCACGAAGGCGGCCTTCAGCCGGTTGGTGTGCTCCGCTTTCAAGGCCTTCTTCTGGTTGGACGTCATGCAGGTTTCGCACATGATGGTGCCGTTCTTCTCCTCCCGCCAGCGGCACGTGAAGTCGGTCTTGCACTGCGCGCACATGTAGGGCTCGCGGGACGAGGCAGCGACCGAGACTTTACCTGAGGAACACGGTGGGGTTAGCCCAGCTCCACTGCAGCTTCTGCAGAACGAGAGCTAAAACCACCTCCCCTTGAGGTGCGAGCAGGGAATTTTACACCTTGGCTCCATCTATATAAATAAGAACTGGCTTCTTCCTTCGTTTTGAGACAGTTTCTCCAGGATATCTATCTCATTCCTGCCCTTGAACATATTGGTAAGGAATCTGCTGAAAATCCCTCTTTGGGGAATTCAGTGTTGATGGACAAACAAGGGGATGAGGGAAAGGCAACAGCTCTAGGGAGGACTGGAGGCATTTTAGAGAAATCTTTATATTTAACGCCTAGCGCAAAAGCCAGACCACTGTGAAATTCTAGAGTTATGCAGTTAAATAAAGCAATTTTAAAACTGTCAGAGAAAGTGAATCCAATATTAGGTAGCCTATGAAATTTAACTCTGCAAAGCCTGAAGCTCTTCAGCGCCTGTTTTTTAGCTAGAGTCCACATGGGAAGTTCCTCTCCATCTGTAAGGGAGATTTTTAATGCTGTCTCACCTTGAGTTTCCAGCAAATTCTGCACAACTTCTTCCAAGCCGACCAAGTAAATAAATTCATTATTAGCTGCGCTCGGCAGGAAGTTCATCTCCGGCGCAGGAGGCTTCGGAGGAGGAATCTCGAGCAGCGTCTTCTCGAGTTGCTTGCGCAGGGCGAGCTTGGCGGCCGCCTGCCGGCTCGCGGGCGACTCGCCCGAGGTGCCGATGGAGGCGGCGCTCGTCGTGGTGGCGTTCGCCTGCACCGACGTCACCGCGGTACCTTTTAGCGAAGTCGGTGACGCCTTGGAGGGAATGGGGACATCTCGGTTAGAGACAGGCGTCAGCCCCTTGGAAATACCCCTTTGCACTGAGACAACAAGCGGTGTCTGCTGTAACAGGGGGGGCAACAGGTTCGTGTTTGTGTGTGCGCAACCAAGACCGGCTCCTACTAAGTCTTATTTTATGCAGTCTACCAAACATATCACAATACATATGCACCTTAGATCCTATTACAAATAACAGCTCATCCAATGCTCTTATCCTCTTCCTAAATAATTTCATTTTCCTTCATTGATCATTTCCACATGGTGGAAATCTGGAGGAAAAATAAATGTACTTTTCACATGACTTGGCCAAAATCATCACTTTTACTTGTAAAATCAAATCCTGTGCTTCTTTTATCTACACTACTTGCACGCCAATATCTGCTGGTGCTTCAAAATAGAAGTGCTAATCCATTTTGAGTTCTGTTTACTAGAACACTATTTATACTTCTTAAAAAAGAAGAGAGAATATTCTGAATGACAGCTTCATCTTGAAATAGCAAAAGGGAAAACTCAGATCACTGATATGTGTACTCCTTCCCAATTATCCATAATATTTTTTCCCCATTTCTGTACAGAGTAGGTGAATAGGAGCACAGAAATGGTCTCTGCAGGAAGAGGAGGGTAAGTGCAGTGACAAGCAGCCATGTCACTTGGGTGGCAGCAGGTGCCACCAGCCCGAGACGGGTCAATGCATCTGCCCACCTGTATTGTCACATTAATGTCATGTTTGGTGCAAAGCTCCGGAACTCACCTGTGGGATATTGACAAGCAGGCTGGTATTGGGGACATTGGCGACACGGATCAGACCCTGTTGTATAATTCTCTGCCCCTGAATTTGCACACTGGGGACCGATGCCCGCGGTGCCAGCAGCAGCGGAGGCGGCCCTGTGCTGGAGTGCTGTCGGATGTTGTGGATTTGCTGGGAAGACACAGAAATGGGCTGATGTGATGGTTCCATGAAGGATGGGGAGGATTAGAGAGTGGGAAGGAAGTGGTGGAAGCCAGATGGGATGACGTGATACAGTGGAAATGAGGCAAGGCAGGGAACGCAAAAGAGCGGGATGATTAACATCCTTGTCAAAACAGGGCATTTCTCCTTTTCCCGCTGTCAAAATGAAACTAGTAGAATAACATCAAAAGAGATCCTTACGGTTGAGGCCATCATATTAAGGACAAAACAGTTGCACCAAAAATCTAAAGTTTTCAAGCGAGCTTCTTTCAGAATGTGCAATAGTTAAGCCTGCCTCACTATAAAGGCATTAGAAAAGCTGTTAAACGGAATGAACAGGTTTGCTACAGCACTGGAACACAAAGAAAATGAAACACCAAATGCTTCGGATCTTCTTCCTCCTCAGCACTGGCTACGCAACAGATAAAAGGAGGCCTTTTACTGGAAAATAAATGCTCATTTAACATGAAAACTATTTTTTCTTCATGGTATCTCTCAGAAGTGATAACTCTGGAAGAACACACCAAATTGCATGCTGCACCCCTATTCCTTCAGCGACACCGCTATTTTCTCTTAAAGATGATAACGACCTCACAAGGTAGCACCTTTAAATTTCCAACTCACTATCTCATTTCAGCAGCTCTTTTTCAATCTGACGACAGACACAATGAGGAAAAAAGTGACTTTTCGCATTTTAAAAGGTGAAATTGATAAGGCAGGAAGAATAACATGGAATAAAAGTGAAAGCCAATGAGTTTCATTTCCTCTGCTGCTGTTCTCCCAAGCAACAGGTAAAACTGGAAGTGTGTAAAGTAACTCATGAAAACAAAAAACATTTTTTGGTGCAGTTAAAGGAAGAATTATATCCCATCTCACCAATCTCACGTTCACTGGGAGTGTTATGGAGCAGCAGAATGTACAAGCATGAACTGGAATGATGGGGGAACTATCAGCAAGGTTGCATTATATCCAACCCTGTTCAAGAACTATAGAGAATCCTTCTGGACAAGAAGGATGAGTAAAAAGCATAGTTAAGAAAAGAAAGAAAAACAGAGTATATCTACCATGAGGCAAATACTTACCTGTGCACCTCTGACAAGAGGTGGCATCACTATCTGCGTGTTCTGCTGAGTTCCTAACTTTGAAGAGGTCTGCTGCCCGCCACGGACCAACGGAGGAGGAATAACAGTGCCTGGTATACGTGTAGAAGAGGTCTGCAAAACAGAACATAATTCACTTGTTTTCATCTATTTTGCATATACATGCTTTCTTGTTGGTTAGTGCGCTGCTAAACAGTATCTGAAATCTTAGGCAGCAATATAAACAGATGCAGGGATGGGACAGTTGCCTGGCTACATGCTCAGAGATGGTTCTCTCACATCCTGCATGGAATTCAAAGGGTAAAAAGCAGTTCTGAGGGACATTTTCAGCAACAACGACAACAATCCATGAAGTTCAATAGCTCCAGAACTGCTGTAGTGCAGACATGGAAGAGGTGAGGCATAACTGCAGCGAGAGCGAGCGGGGCACAAGGAAGCAGCCCCAGGAGCATTCATCTGCCTTCCGTCTCTGCTCTCTGGCTGGTTGAGGGCTGCAATATCCATCGGGAGCCAATTGGGAGCAGAAAGATCCAGAAGACCGAGCCAGGCTGGCCTAGGTTCAACGACAAGTTTTGTTTTGTTTTGTTTTTGCTGGGAGTAAGAGAACGGGGAATTGCAAAATGCCATCTTCAAGGAGAACTGTGGGGCAGACAGAAGCTGGAGATGCAGGAGCTTGGGAAGGTGAGGGGCAGGGGACGCGGACACAAGCACATACGTGGAAAAAGGAGAGTGGGAAGGGGACAAGCTTGAAGAAAACAAGGCAAAAGAAAAAGAAAAAAAGGTAAGGCGCCAGGCTAGAGACATTTGGAAAGCTGCTGTCCATGCTTGCTGCGCTGCAGACTATCGAATCCAGGTTTCCCATACTGCGAGAAAGGTGACACGGTTTCATGCACCACTTACACTGCGGCAGGTGCTAGTGCCACCACATCGTGCGAGGCTGCGAGAGCAGCGGAATCCCACGGATTCGCAGCCGCCGCTTCCCCTCCAACCACCAGCGAGACTCCTAAAGCACCCAAGCTCCTGCCTTTCCTGCTCATCATACACGTGCGGGGCAGAAACGTTCCCTGTTTCTGTTATGCCTTTTTACTAAAGGCCAAATGTTAACCCCAATCTTGCACGCAGGAATTAAAAGAGTTCTTACACTCGAGCAAAAGCAGATGGCGATTAGGTTAATTTGCCCAGACACTGCAAATTAGAGAGATCGACCAGGATTCTGCGCTCTGAGCTCTCAGCGCTCTGCCCTGATCGCTGCCATGGACCGACGTTTCACGGCCTGTTTGCTGAAGATTTACCATGTGCTCCAGTTCCTCTGGAAGTGCTGTCTTTAGGCAACTTGCCTCAAGGAAGAGATTACTCAAAAACTAACAAATTAATTTTGGTGAATATTTCCTAAAGTGATAGCAAGGTTAACCCTTTCCCCCACGTATTGTATTTCAGAGGAATTAAAATAAATTTAGCCCATACGGCTGCAACTTCAATATCTTCAAATGATGTTTAATGATTGAAATTTGTTTGAAATGAGCCCAAAATAAAAATCAAAAAAGTTTTAAGCCCTGAAGTGGAAAAAGTACTTATATAGCTCAAAAAGAAGACTAGGTGGAGAGATGTCAGTTTGCTTTGGGTTTCCTTCCTTCTCCTGAAGTTTTCTGATATTTCACTTAATTTAGTCTAACCCAACACCTTGCCCACTATCAATCACAAGCCGGTCATCGAGTCAGGAAAAAAACCCTGTATTTCACTGAGCTCTTGCAGTGACTCATGCTGAGGGCAGAGTTAAACAGGCCGAGGGTACAGCCATGGGTCACCATGATATTTCTGTGTCCAAATGCAGGGCACTTTTTGGCCAAAGTTCTTGCTATCAGCACCCAAACGCATTGATGAGCAGAGGGGATGAGGCCCTGCAGGATGAGCAGCTTGTGAGAGGCACCTGCGGGGACGTCTTACGTTATCTCCCACCCCATCAGCTCTCTAGCAGCTTACAGCGGGGTCTGCGGGAGTTAGCATCGGATCTGCTATGAAATAAATACGTAAATAACAACAACGACGAAGTTCTCCAGCCGGATGGCAGCTATTGCTGGGGCTGGGATGCCTTTCCTGCGCCTCGGTGCCCTCGTGCAGCGCAAAGCCTGGCCCGCCCCACTGACCTGGAGGGCCGGCTTGCCCGCAGGAACGCTCTGCGTCCCCCGCACCAAGGGCGGGGGGGCGGCCACAGCACTCCCAGAGGAACCGGCAGGCTGGAAGAGGAGAAACCAGAGAGAAAGCAGACGAGTGTGAGGCCGCGAGCAGGAGCACCGAGGCCACGGGGGCTGCAGCGCGGCCCTCCTTGCGTCGGAGCGAGAGATGCTTCAAAGGCTGCCGTTTCGCCCCCCCGCCCCCACCCCCTGGCTTCCTCCAAGCATCTAAACATGCGTATTCAAATGAAGACGTTATTAAGCAAGCACAGATAAGATTATGCTAAGGAATAAAAGGGCCCACACACCAAAAACACAGCGAGGTACAAACAGCTTTCAATAGTCTCAGCTTAGAGTCCACTTGTCTTATCCACCGTTACTACTGGTTGCAACGAGCTAAATTCAAGCATGGTGCAAAGTGAACAGTGTTTATGGAAAAGATTTCAGATAAAGAAGTTTAGAGGATGCTGTGAATTCACACAGCCCAAGCTCACTCATTGGACAGGCAGCAATGAACTGGTGCTTGCACAGGTTTTAACTCCAGCTACTCAAACAGGTGGAGAAAACACCAAGAGAACAACCAGAAACAACTGCACTAACACCCGTCTGCCGAGCGCAGCACACTCAAATCTACCCCTCACAAAATGCACCCAGGCAGCAACACACACTGCAGGGTCAAACGGTAGCGGCCGCTGCTCCGGACACTTGAACAGAGTCCCACGGCCTGGCGCAGTGCGGGGCGCTCGCACTCCTCCCTCTCCCCAAACCCTCTCCGCCCTTGGTGCCAGCAGGAATGGTGCAGAGAGAGGAGAGCGCCAGCGCAGGCAGCTCCTCCGACAGCCACGGCGTTATTTTTTGCTGCATTTGTCTCCTACAGATCAGTTTTCTCCCCTTCTCTGTGTGTGTCGTGTGGGGGAGAAGGGAATTCAGGGCTGGGCCATCCCTGCCAGGGGCTGCCTGGATTTCTGCGGGATTAAAGCGCACCTCTAACCACAGACCCGCTTCACCTGGCAAGACGTGGGATCCAGCCTTGGAGTTCTGCCACGTGTTATAACGAAGAGAGCCATCACCTGCCAGCTCCCAGGGCTTGGGATTCAAATGCTTTAATAAATGTGTGTGCTGACAGGTAGAGTTATTTGCAAGAATCAACTCCAAATGCGTGTTGGCACTCTCTGTGCTGCATTAAGGACTGCATGGTGTTTAATACTTTAAAGAATATAACATTCATAAATGCACCTAAGTTTCAATAAAAACGCCTTTGGCTTTTCGACGTGGTTGCCAGGATAACTGCCTTGTCATGTGGTCCTGACAAAACAAACCAAAAAAGTAAAGAATCCCATGAAAAGGAATTGTTAACAGGATAAGACCCAACAATCTTTGTGAAGATTTCATTAAAAGTGAGATGTTTCCTATGTGACAGCTGCAATATACTCGGTAGGCTGGTTATGGCAACTGCTATAGCTGTTGTTCTTATTAGCATTCCAAAAGACAAGTGATAAATAACAGTAGGAAAAATAAATACCTTCTGAGTAGTGGTCTCCTTCTGGATTTGACTTTGCCGTAACTTTTTCAATAAAACAAGCTTTGCTTCTTCTAACCGTAGCTCTTCTTTTAGTTGTTTAATCATTCTCTCACGCTCCTCTGGACTGCTTTTCTGCAGGGCCAGTTAAGGCAATACAGGATGGGAAAAAAAAAAAAAAGAGGGGGAGAGGCAAAAAGATACAAGTTATGACAAGAACTTAGAGCAGTGCAATTGTCACGTATGTCTTAATATCAATGATATGTCTGCAACACGGACGCATAAAAACTATCTATGGAGAAAGAATTCTTCAAGGGGAAAAAAAAGTAAAAGAGATTTTCAAGATTTCTTCATTAGCAAAGTGAGTAACGAAGCAAAAGGAAATCTGAAAACAAATGCTGCATAAGAAATACTGCATCCACAATACAAACTTACAATACCAAAACTTACAAACTTACAAAAACAATACAAAAAAAATAGGAGGAACTTCAAAATAAATAATAAATAAGTGCAAAATCTTTAGTAGAACTTCAGGATTTCCTGCTTTCAAGTCAATCTCATGAGGCCACATATCCACGTGGTTGCAGGTACCCCTGCGCACGCGGTTTTCTTACCACACAACCTAAAGTCGTGTCAAGCCAAGCAGACTCACCATGAGCGCCTCCGTGTTGGTCTCTTTTAATGCTATTTTCGTTAAACCATTCATTCTAGGGCTAGAAGGTTCATTGTCTGATAACACTATAACATCTGGGGAGGGTACTCTCTTTTCTCTCTTTATTTCACTGTGAAGCAGAAGAAAAAGCAGAGAGAACGAGTCAATAAACAGAAAAACAAACCACTTCACACTGCATCAAGAGTAATGCTGTTTGCTAACTCCTCATGCTTTAAAGTCAAATCTCTTAAGTTCTGCACATTTGACGTGAATGAAGTCATGAGTAGATCCCAGTGGTCTTTTATAATGCAAATGTTTGCAAGTTGTGATCTCCCAAACAAGTTATTTATGAGAATCCTAAGGAAACACCAACTATTCCCGTGGGCTGCACTTACCTAAGGTTAAGCACTTAATGACATAATCTTCTTTCTGCACCAACACTAACAGATTCTTTTCTTTTCCGTTACTTACCAGCAGAAACCCATTACAGTCTCAACAAAGACACACACAGCTGTGAAATTTTACCGCAAACAACCCAAATGCTCCCAGATGGATATTGATTTTAACCTTTTCTTCGGCTTCAGTGCATCTGGCACATGGTTTTGGACAGTGAGTCGCCCCTCAGCTCTTGCGCACAAACACGGTATCGGCACAATGTTTTGGACAGCACGAAGTCAAAGGGAGAGACACACACGATTTGACACCCTCCGGCCCCCTTCCTTCTGCCGGGGAGTTTTCCCGGACATTTGGCGGCCGTCCTTGTGGCCTGGGATGTTCACATTTGCTCCGAACACGATGCCCGGCCGCTGGAATGAGCACTGGGTGCTGGAATGAGCAGTGGGTGCTGAGGTTTGGGACAACGGCAGCCGCGGGAATGTTTGGGACAAGGTGAGGAAGAGCCTCTAGAGGGCACAACGAGCCAGGAAACTGGAGCCGCTCAAACTCCAAGGAGGTTTCCAAAGTGCGAGCCGCACAGGTGAGGTGTCCCGAGCCTTTACTCCAGCCAAATGCACCTAAGGGGCCCAAGGACTTCTGCAAAAAGGCAAATTTTGGCCAGGGCAGGTTCCAGCTGGCCTGGTTTTCCCTTCACAACAGCAGCCAGCGTTAAGGAAGCACTGGGCTCCAAGCTGCACACTTTTTGAATCCTGTCCGGGCTGCAGCTTCCTGCTAGGAAAGATGAAGATGTAAATGCAGAAACTTCTTGTCTTTCTTCCTCCCACTTCTCCTTAGGTCACCCCGCGCCGTCCCACGGTGACACTATGCTAAAACATGAGGTTCACCTAACCGCGAAACTTTGAGCTGAATCTAAACCAATTTGGGGCTCTTTGGGATCCTTCATGGGCTCCCCCTTTCAGCAGCTCCTGCCCGTGGGGTCTGCAGGGCGCCGGGCAGCCAGCGCGCCCCAAGGCCACCCCGCTGCCGCCGTGGGGATGGGATGCAGCGCCGGGCTGAGAGCCTCGGTGATATGAACTGGGAATTCCTCCATACAACTCGGGAATTCCTCATCCAGCTGCAGTCCCATGGCAGGACGGTGGTGGCCCCGTTTTGGGGTGACAAAAGGGAGGTTTCGGGCTGCCACAAAGGGGGCGACCGTGGCCGACGCGGTGAGCCCCCGGCGACCCGGCCGCTCCTGCCGGACCCCGCGGGACGGCCAGGGACTCGCACCCCGGCTGCGGGTCACGTGGCAGCGGCGCACGTGACCCGCCGCGGCGAAAACCATGGCAACGGCCGGTCCCAGCCGGTGGTGCCGGCCTTCATTTTGTGAGGTGAGGTCAGGGCCAGGTGCCGCAGAAAATGGAGCGGGCCGGGCCGGGGCGCCCGGGGCAGCGACGGGCACCGTCCCCCAACACCCAGGGACGGCACAAGGAACCGCGGGAGTCCCCGTGCGGATTCCTCTTTTCTTTTTTTTTTTTTTTTTTCCTCTCCCTCTTTTTCTTTTTTTAAGCTAAGAAGGAAGGCAACATCGCGAGGCGACACTTGACCAATCTGCCGGTTTTTTTCTTTTCCAGGATGCTACAGGGGAAATGGTGAGGGGGAAATAAAAAAAAAAAAAAATCCCTAAAGCTTAATCGCAAACTAGGCGACCAACGTGGCTGAGCAGCTGAAGCCGAACGCGCCCAACGGGAGTTGGGAACCGGCAGCGATGCGAGCGCGGCGGCTTCGGGGAGGAGAGACGCAAATCCCATGGGAGCCAATTCCAGGGCCTCGAGGAGATCCAGGGAGCGGAAGCAGGAACAGGGCAGCCCCCCGCGCAGCCGCACACGGGGCCAACGCGGTGCCCGCTCGCTGCAGCGCACGGTCCAATGTGGTGCCCGCGCGTGGCAGCGCACGGGGCCAACGCGGTGCCCGCACACGGGGCCAACGCGGCGCCTGCACGCGACAGCACCCGGGCCAACATGGCACCCACACATGGCAGCACACGGGGCCAATGCGGCGCCTGCACGCGACAGCACATGGGGCCAACGCGGCGCCTCCAAGTCCTCCTGCTGCTCAGCCCTGCCACTACCCCGAGTGTAACGCAAAGAATTTAAGGCAGACGCCTCCAAAAGAGGCGGACATCGGGAGCATCCCGCTTGTGGGAACGCTGCCCCCAGCAGCTCGTAACCCCAGACGGCCGCCCTGCTCCCCTGCAGCCGCCAGGAACATCCTTGGCCAAATAAAGACGCCGTTTTGCTTTGTGCCCTTCAGCTTTTGCAAGCACTGCCGCCCCCATCACCTGGCGCCGATGGCGGGAGACGAGAGCAGAGCCGCCACCTCGCTGCGTTCCACCTCGCTTCGTCCATGTTGAGGCATTCGGAAGGATAAAACACGATCTAACACCTCCCAGCGAGAACCCATCGCAGATCCAAGTCACTAAGGGCCCTCATGAGAAGTTCCTGCTTCCTCTCTAACACCCTATTTAAAACCTTAGGGTTTCCTAGCGTTCCCCATTCAACAGGACCTGTTTTATCCACAGAAATCAAAGCAGTTGTGTTGGGTCTAGAGTCCGTTCGGGATGATCTAGGGGCTGAGGGGTGACACACAGTCCCTGTCCTTCCTCTGCACCTAATGGAATGGCATTTGGTTAAACCACATCTGCAGTTAAAATGGAATTCCACAACTCCAAGAAACTTTGGCACCGGCACTGCTGTAACATCCCTTCACAGAACACGCAATTACCACGTAAAATGCACATAAGCTGAAAGGGAGATCCAAAATAAGGGGCTGCACCATCATCTAGATCCCCTTGCTCTTCCCTGGCACCAGGGTAATGCTGATTGCAGTTAATTCTGGTAGCTGGAGAGTTTGGTTAGCCAGGGGCTGCCCCATCATGTGTTTAAGAGCGCATTTCAAATCCAGCACTTTAGAAAGTTTTAAATATGATTTGTCCAATAGAATAAATAAACAAAAAATACACACATGCTTGGAAACCCTCAAGGCACCAAAATTTAGAATCCAGGGCACAGCCACTAGACCAGCTTTTCATACAAACTGTTTAGGAAGTTTAAGAAAGTTATTTTTAATTGCGCCGTACAACAAAAGGACAAGGATTACTGTGAGCTCCCGGAGCAGGGCAGCATTCCCCAAGCACACAAATCACAACCTGCAAGACCTGGAATTAAAGCGGGGAGAAAATGTTCGCCTGGATTATTTGCCTGAAAGCCCCGATTGTGAGGACAGTCTGCGGATTCTCCCCTCATCTTCCCTGGCGGTTTCCAGTGAAGGAAACAGGCAGCGGCCCAAGCCAGAGCAGCTCACAAATAATTTCAAGCAGCAGCAACTGAAGCAGAGGGGATCTGATCTGTGCCTGTAACAGACGTGGAACCATAGATGGGTGCAAGCATTGGGAAAAGAAGCTAAATAAATAAAATGCAAACTTTAGGGCTTATCAGGCTTCTAGATGTGATTGGGAAAAAAAAAAGAAAATCCAGACTTCGTGGTTTAGTGTGAGAATATATAATCCACATGCTTCCCTGGGGAAAGTCACACTGTGCCACATGCTCCAGGTGCCCCTGCGTGTGCAGGATTGGACTAGATCATCTCTAGAGGTCCCTTCCAACCTTCCAATTCTGGGATTCTGTGATTGTCACATTTAAATACGATCCCACCTGATATAAAGATCTTAGGAATCATTTCTGTTACTCAGCTAGCCTTAGATGGGTTTAGATCAAGCCACAGTTACTCTAGGCAGGAGGAAGCTCCCTCCTTCGTCCCATCCCCAGCTCCAGCACATCAGCACGGCTGGCTTGAGAGCTGTCAAAACGCTGGGTAGAGCAGCAAGATTTTGGTTTGGCCTTGGGTGACCTCTCAAAACTTCCACCGCTGCCGCTCGCTTCTGTTTCTTCTGGCATCAGCGAGCGCGCTCAAACCAAATACTATTTTTAACTTTAATTTCAAGGTCTAGAAAAAGAATTAAAAGAAACTTCACTCCCACCTCGCCCCAGTAAGCTTGATGCAGAGATATTGCCAAGTTCATATTTCAAATCTTGAAAAATCAACTGATTTCAGAGATTATCCATTTTACCAGCTTTACGTCAGCTAAACTGTGATTATTGCAGGACTCCCTTTCCCAAGGAAAATATTATGTTTCCAGTTCTAAAAGCATTAAGGAAGTTTAAAAGCCAAAACACCATACATCACTAAGCATGAATTTATCCAATCCAAGAAGTTTGTAGCAATCCAAGCATTTTAAGCAAGAGATCTTTTCCATCTCTTCAGAAAAAAATCAGTTCAACTGCTTTAAAGACACAGCCTCTGAAAGCTGCGAGCTAAATTCCTCCAAAGATCAAAGGTCCGAAAACCCAAGTCCCCCGCTTGAAAAAAAATCCATATGAAATCAGGATTCTCCTTCCCTGCAACACCAATTTTACTCTTATATTTTCAAGAGATTAGATTAATGTGAGGATGTTTATTCTGAACCAGCAGCATCTTAAGGCAGTTTCCATTCACTTGGAGTTACCTGCATCCTGAGGCCGGTGGGCAAGGCCACATTTATGGCCCAGGAATGGAACCACACACTGGGAAACGGGTGGCATCAGCAGCAGGCAGGAGCAGAGCCCCAGGACGGGCTGGGTCCCCTTCAGAGGTGGCAGAATCACTCAGGTTCATTCTTTGTCAATTGCTCCAATTCAATTCCTTAAGAGCTTTATACATATATATGCTATTAAAGTTCTTCTAACTTTTAAGCAGTAACCAAAGAGGGGATCCAAGTCTCATTAAATTCTTAATTAAATTTAGTGTGGCCAAGTCCTGTGGATGTGGGATCATGCTGCCTCTTATTTTACATTTTAAATAAATAAAAAATACCTTTTATTTGTGCAGGGAAACACTCTCCCCTCTTGCAGAAACTAAATACAACACTATCTTATTCCTACCTGAAATAAGACCACTATAGAGAGAGGATATTCTCCATTCTAGTCTAGACAGATGCATTCGCAGCAGATGCTTTCTGCAAAGCTGAGCACAGATCATTCTGTTCATCGCCCCATCCGTGCATCTTACAGCACAAGGGAGCAGAAACCCTCGCTCACATTGCATTAATATTATGAATATTCCCTTATGGACTCACTAAGAGAATGTGCATGCAGGGACAAGTAACAGGAACATTAGACTACAGTAGTCTAATTTATTAGACTTCTGGGATGATTGATCTTTTTAAGATATTCCTCAGAAAAAGTATGCATACCTGTGCTAATTAGCAAGCAGTGATTATGCCAAAAGGCACCTTAAGAGATTTACTCCTAGTCATGCAACTCTAACACAGAAGCCAAACTCCTGCTACCTAAATTAACCAAATCTGTATTAGACAAGTAAGTTCATCTTAAACATCTGGAGCAACTTTAATTGCCCTTTTGGCAGAAGTTTTATGGAGCAAGGTTAAAACCTTGCCTCAGTCAAAGCGATGGAAAAGGTCTTGTTTTACATGGACTGAAGCAACAGTTGCACAAAGCAGTATGACTTCCACAGTACTCTGCATTCAAGGGATGATCACAGCCTGTGACACGATGCCTCAAGTTTCTGTCAAGGATTCCTAAAGCGCATCCACTCTGCAACTTGGACATTTCTCTGTTCAAGCTCATATTTCTTTCCCAGCTGCTCATCACAGCCACTACTGCTGTCGATTTGGTGAGAAGAGAAATGAGCAACAAAGTTATAGAGAACAAGTTGTTGAATGTCAAAGGAGGAGCCAGAGCTGCAACATCCACTTGGAGGTTTAATTCTACCTCAAGATGCAGAGAACTCGTGCGCAGCTGCCCCGAACACCACGTGCGAGCTGGGCTCTACTCACCTTTTTGAGGTACTCATGTCCACAGGTTCATCACCCGTCTGAACCTCCACTTTAATGGTAGCTTTCACTTCTCCACCTTTTAACAATCCTTGCACTTTTGCAGCTCCAGGATCTGCTTTGATTTTCATGTCGCCTTCAGCGGTTACGTCCGTTCCTAATAGTCCTTTTTCCATTTTTATTTTTTTACTGTCCACATCGTTATGCGGTACCTCACGTTCTAGCGCGCGTTTCTGACTCCGTGTCCTGCATGCTTCCTCTGTCATTGTGAGGCTCTGCAGAAAGAGGAGACACAAATGAGTTAAGAGCATTGAAAAAAAAAAAAAAAAAGTTGGGCAAAACACCTTAATTTCCAAACAGGGCAAAGTACAGCGGTTACTGCACAAGAAGCTCATTTGGAAGAGCAGCAACAGCCTTGCCGGGGCACTCACTCACCCTATCTGCAAAATGCATCTCAGCAGGGAGTTATTAAGCACTGAGCATCCCCCGTGCCTACACATTTTATGTTAAGCAAAAAACAAACAACAAAAAAAAAGGCAAAACAAAACAAGACACACACACACACCCGCACAAACCCCCCAAGTATAAAGTAGGATCACGATGGGTCAGGAAAAGCTGCACGGGAGCGCAGGGGAGCGTACAAACCGGCACGATCATGAAGTTTGGAGCTTTACCAAGAGGCAGGAAGAACGTACGTATTTGTCTCGTATGCAAATAAAAGTAATTACAAACCCCCCCGCTCAGGAGCTCTTCGGGAGCCCTGCCATGGATCTCCCAGGGCTCTGCCCACGTGCAAGTTTCAGGGCTCGGACGCTCGGGGCGTCCTCGGCGCGCGGCCACGGCCACTACGGCACTGCCATTGTAGGAGCCAACTTGAGACTTTCTCCCCTCCTAATGAATGAGCCCGGCTTTTCCAGGGCTGCACAGGAAGTGCTCCGCTCCCGAGGGATCACGGTTAACTCCCTGCGTGCCGGAGGCCCCGCGAGCGGAGCCGCGGGCGCCGCTCAGGCCGGCGTCGCTCTCCCCGCGGCCGGACCGGGACCGGCCGCCCGGGAGCTGAGTCAGGCTTTGATCCCATGACATCACCCGGCTCCACATGACCCTTCCCAGGATGCAGCCCGACACACAAAGCGCTTTCCAGAACCGGTCTGCGCCGGCTGCGGCGCCGCGCGGGGTCAAGCCCGGCCCAAGCGCGCGGGCCGGCCGGCGGCATCGGCATCGCCGCGCGCGGGGCGCCACGTGCCCCCTGCCAAAAGAAGCCCCTGCCATTTAAAGTTCCTTCATTCCCCTGCAAATGAATGGATTTCAGGAGCAATGCCAGCAAGGCAGGAGTTGGGGCGAGCGTTTGCAATGGTTTAAGGCTGGAATTCTGCAAGTCCCGTTAACCTGTGCGTGTCCCCAGCGCATTCCTGCAGGGCCTGGCGCTTGGGGAGCGGGAGCTGCGGCAGCGCCAGCCCACGCCCAGGGCACCCGCATCCCTGAGGCTCCTTCCAAGGGAATGGGAACGCGGGGCACGGGCGGCCCGACGGGCAACGCTGGCGTTCGGGAAGGAGCAAACGGCGGAGAGCAGGGACACGGCGACCACGGCAAATGCGCCCCAATGCGAGCGTCCGACCGCGGCGCCGGCATCACTGCAGCGGGATTCCCTTCCTGGACGAGGGACCTCCCTGCCTGGAAAGGAACCTGCTCGGGCGGCTCCGGCTCTGGGTTTAGGCCCCCGAGCCTGGACTCCAGCCGAGGGAGCTGCACCTCTGCGTCCCCTGCGACGCCCCAAACTCACATCCCCCTGCAGCACTTCCCTGCACACCGGACTCCTTCCCGAGGCGG
>VWPW01031963.1:0-317348 GCA_013389825.1 Crypturellus undulatus
GGGGCTGGCCTCCTTTCACTGGTGGCCCCTGACAGAGCAAGAGGAAATGGCCGGAAACTGAAGCATCAAAAGTTCCACAGGAACTTAAGGAAAAATTTTCTGACAGTGAGGGTGACAGAGCCCTGGAACAGGCTGCCCAGAGAGGTTGTGGAGTCTCCTTCTCTGGAGATCTTCAAAACCCGCTTCGATGCAGCCCTGTGCCACGTGCTCTAGGTGGCCCTGCATGTGCAGGGGGTTGGACTAGATGACCTCTAGAGGTCCCTTCCAACCTTAGGCATTCTGTGATTCTGGAAGAGAGGGTAGGCAGCGTGGTGCCCAGATGTGTTGCTATAGATATTCTGTGATTAAAAACTGCCTGCAAATTTTATATGGAGCTGTGTGTTACCCTGCAGATTCTCATGGAAAGCAGAGGCCTCTCAGAAACGTGTGGGACGCCAGGCTGGATGCTGTACTTGCAGCGACTCCCCAGGCTGCATTTTGCCTGCAAACTTAACAGGTGTTTGCTGACATCAGAAGAATGTTAACATTAAAAAGCTCCACTTTAACCTCATGTGCTATAGGGAAGTTTGCTTTAGAAGCTGCAAGTTTTTTCTCTGCTGGTAGCTAGATAATTTGATTATATATTTTAACAAACACACACAAAAAGGACAAAGCAATGTGATTCTCTTTGTTCTGCAGTTAGCCATGTTTTCCCTTCTTATCTTTCCCTGACTACCCCTCTGCTTCCCAGGAGGGAGAGAAAAGCAGGGAGACAGCAGACCATATGGCTAAAGTTGGCTTAAAAAAATAAACAATGTGAAGTAGGGTTTTAGAATAGCAGTCATTTGGTGACATTAACACGATGCAGAGCTACCAGCCTGGCTTGCTGCTAACCTACCGGTGTTCTTACAGGCCAGCAGTCTTGCTTGGAAATTGCAGAAGGTGACTGGGATGTGGTCCTGGTTAACTCACAGTTTGAGAAAGTTGCAAATATATTTCTTTCATTCTGTTATCAAAACTAAGTTCTTTAGCACAGTGCACTGCCCTTTTCTCCATTTTATTTTAGAAAATATAAGGTAGTGAGATAATTCACATATTTTGGTAGAAAGTCTTTGCAAGGAAATCTTTGTCAAGTAACATAATTTTGAGCTGTTTTTCTGAACCTTCTTTCAAGGTCATATTCAGCTATTCAAATATCTCTCTAAAGTGAGAGTAATACCTGCACTCAAGAAGTCCTTGGCATGTCATACATGATTGACAGTACCTCCAGCAGACAATTTATTGCAGGAAAAATGCTGTATGAAAGCAGAAATACCTCAATTTCAAAACATTGGATTTTGAACTTTATTTTTCTTATTCACTGTTTTTTTTTCTTATTCTCATTTTATATTATATGCTACCTCAGAGATCCCCTTGGTTCAAATAGGCCTCAATACTTTTCTTACTTCCTCTCACTATCGCCTCTCTAGTGTTCTAATCCAAATCTGTGTAATTGGGCAAGTCTGTCTGCTCCGCAGGTTATGCTAAAATGCCTATACAAAATATTCTGCAGCTATTTCAGTTTCTGCTGCATAGCAAACTGGCTAGAAGTGAACATATATGAATAGAAATGAGTGGAATGATGTGTTAACATCAAGTGAAATGTAAATAGATGACAGTGCAGTCTAAATTTGAACTTTTTGCATTATTTTTTCATATTGTAATGTTATTTATCAGCTATTTCTAGGACAGTAACTTTTTAGCTATCTGAGCTCTTCTGGGGAAAAAGAAAAAGACTTTTTTTTTTTTTTTTTTTTTTTAAGTTTTTCCTTTTTTTAGGAGGAACTACCTTCTGCAATTCAGATACTTTATGCCAAGTGCCTTTTAAAGAGCTGGTCCTTGTGAAAGCCTTAAATAAAAGGCTGAGAGAGATGCTAAATGCAATGAATAGCAATCACATGGCTGCAATCAGTATGAGGCATCCAAATTCTAGTTTGCTCTTGTTAAGCCTGAGTTTTGGTAAAACAAAATTCCCTGTTGCGATTTCTATGCTCTACTTATTCTGCATTTCTTTTTGGGTCTGCTCCACAGTTCTGTTGTCTTGTGTTTCTGTGGAAGAAAAACACAAAAACAAAGAACTTCCTGAAACAGCAGACTTTCTAGATCCTCAGATGAGTAAGGATTTTGAATAGGTGGGCTAGGACTTTGAAACTTTAGTTGTTGTGATTAAACTGGCAACCTGGAGGTGCCAAGTGATATTGACAAGTGAATGGCACGTGGCATGTGAGCTGTTTGGTGCTGAACTGCTTGTTGCCTTTGGATGCACTGTGTAATTTCAGGGTAGTATTGTGGGAAGCTGCTGCTTGAGATAACGAAATGTGGATCATTTTAATGAAGCTTGTAATTGAGGAAAAAGGAAATTTGGCGCACTTTATTTTGTCTTTTTTTTCTTTTTCCTTGTCTGAATAACATATATTCATGCTTAGTCAAAGACACGTAAAATATGGTGGTTATCAAGTTTTTTTGGACCACCTTGACCCTACAGGGACATGTATCGTCTGGCTGACACTCAACTTTCCACTGTTGCCTCCAGGTAGCTTTCTTTATCTGTTCATGTGTATTCTTTCTTAATATCTTCTTTTAAAAAACAAAACAAGTTAAAATATAAACAGGAAAACTCTCTAAAACAGGGAATCCCAACAGGAAATCAGTTTATCTACCTAGATCAAAGTTTGCGACACTTAAAAAATAAGCTGTTAATACAGGCCTATATGTGCATGTAGTGTATACAACATTAATCATCAGTGGGAGGCTGGCTCTGCAGGTGAAAAATATTGTGCTTGCTTTGTTAGAATCAGGGAGAAACAATGAGAACAGAGAGAGCAGGTGAGGGCATCAGTTAAATTTCAGTGTGCAACAGAGGAGCAGTCCCTACCTGCTTTCTCTTCTGGAAGTTCTAGAGTGCTGTAGAAGCAAGAGTCACTTGAGTATTTCTGATGATTCTGAGCATTCTCTGATTTCTGTTGATCAGAGAAACCAACACCAAATACAGTTCTTCAGGAGGTTTTGTGAGGAACAGCAAGGCATTGGTGCTACTACATATTTTTAATGTTAAAAATCCTGAAACATGCATTGCAGAAGTATTTTCTGCTGTAAAAGAGCAATTTAAAAGTAAGGTACTGCTAACTTATGTAAACTGAGTAAGTTAAATTTTATAGTGCTACACCTAAACTCTGCTTATTTTACACCTTTTCATCTAATCATTTCTGTGTCTCAATTTTGATTCACTTTATCAGAAATCAGTAGAACTTTATGGCAGGAGAAGATTTGTCTCCATTTTCTTAAATATTTTATTTCTTGAAGTGGCCAAAGAGCTCATTTCTTCTTAGGAATCAATGCATTTCTCTCCTTGGAGCTGATGTCTACTCATGTACCACAGTAATGCGATAGGTCTGCTCAACATGTAAATTCTCTAAAGCATTGTAGAAGGACTTCTGTTGATGCTATCCATCAGGCATTCAAATTACCTGCTAATTGTATTTGTAAAGTTCGGAAGAGTTCAGAAGTTCAGAGGAGACAGCTAAATTGCTTCCTCCCTCACAAGCCTCACGGAGATTAGGGAAATATTTGGATAGTAAATGTAGATAATCAGGTTTGCTTCCTTAGTAAAGAGTTTAGCTGGGTAGCATTGGCGCCGACCTACATCTGTCAAAGAAAATCAGATCTCTCCTCTCATCTAAACAAAAACTTAATGTAACTGTTTCATCTTAATGTAACCTTCATCTTAAATGTAACTCTTAATCTTAATAAGTTTTTGTTTAGATGAGAGGAGAGATCTGATCTGCATCTAAAATTAGATGCAATATTGACGTTGTCTTTTGTCTGCACTTAGAATAGTGTTCTTTATGATTGAGCCCTGTCTTCTAGTTTTTAATTTCCTTATAGAAATCTTAAGAATGTATGTTTCTGAGATGGTGCAAGAATTTTCACATTCAGGTACCATTACTTAGTATCTATGGCTATATATCTGTATATATTCACACCCACACGAATACATACAATTTATTTTTGTCTTTACATGAAGTATTGTTTAGTGGTTTGTATTATTTTAATTGTACATGAACCACAGTTTGTGTCTGCTTCTCTCTCCAGAGATGCAGCCACTAAAAGGAAGTGAAATGTGTAAATCACAGGTTATTGCTGTGCTTAGATGCTTAGATGTGCCACATTGCTTGGTTTAGGTGATAGCTCCTTTGGCACACTGCAGCCTTGACCTGTTGCCTAAAAGGAAGTTCAGAGGGCAAGTTGCGGGTTTTTTTTTTTTTTTTTTTTTTAATAAAAGAATGGAGAGAGCAATAACCTTGTGATGAATTATTTGGTATCTTTCAGGTCAATACCAAGCATGTAATACTTTCTGGAATATTTTAAGAGCAAGCAGAGCAATAGCAGAGCAATAGCTTTCCCAGCTCTCTGACTGGAGGTGGGCAGAGATCTTTTCAGCTTGCTTTTCTTCTCTGACCGCTGCTGGCTAGTAAGTGCTTGTTTTGCCACTGACACAGATTGGGAGTTGCTCATGGTGCAAGAGCATCCTTGTGTTTGGTCTCAGATGGTTCTTGTTGCATTTTTGTTACTCTAAGAATAGGTTCCTCTAAGGTGGCCCAGTCTGTTGGGCAAAAGCCATTGCAAAAGGTGATGTTAACACTTTCAGAAGCCTTGGGGAAAGATACTGCTTTATTTTTTTAAAAACAAAGGATTTGAGAGAGAAATAAAATCTATATCTGTCCAAAAGTGTAGATTGTAGCTTGTATGAAGAAAGCAACCATGGTTGTGTAGTATTTAGTCTCCTGACCCTCTTTTTCTCAACAACAAGAAAAGACAAAAGTTGGCTGTTAATTAAAGGTGTTCACATTTATTCTTTCCACTTTTAAATGTATATTGTTTCTGTTTTGGGTGAACTGCAGTTACTGGTATAGCATAGGGATGAGAGGGCAGTGACAATCTGTCATGACGTGTTAGAGGCATGAATGGTGGGTCCTCATTTACTGATGACTCATTGCTACTCAGCTGGTAGTGAACCGTGTAATGACTTTTGGTAGTGTGAATCCAGGTGTGGAGGAGTAGGGGAAGGAGCTGTGTACTGGTGTTTCCTTGCTCCTCTTGCTCACGGTGTGGGAGGAGGAGAGATTGACCACATCCTAGAAATATTTTCTAGACAATTCGTACTCTGCATGGCAGAATTCATGGAGTAAATTCTATGCAACGCTGTCTCTCTAGGGAAGAGTCATCCAATTATTATGGTTCAACTCTCTACTTGATATATGTAAGCAGCAACTCCTTCACCCAAGTTCAGGCTATCTACAACTTTCCTGTGCAGTTGTCTTCCTAAATATGCCTCCCACGTAGGGATTTTCAGGAATGTAATTTATTTTGAGTTGACAGTTTAGGAATATGCAAATTGGCCTAGTTAATGGCTGAAGCAGGCACTGCCAAGCATTTCATTAATTTCTAGAATGTGAAACAAAACACAGTGAAAACAAATTTAACTGGTTGCCTTAAAATCCCTTTAGTATTTGAAATGAGGTGAAACTCTGTGCATTGATAGCTGTGAGTTACGCTGCTGTTCTCAGAAGGTCTTGGAGTAAATTGCTTCTGAAGGTGGACCAGTTCCATGAAACATTACCACTTCTATTAAGCTGCTAAATAAGGAAGGTTTTTTGCACAATAGTTTTATTCCTGCGAACAGCACTGCAAGAGCATGAGTACTGTCATGACTGAGCAGGATCTAAAATTTAAGCCATTACCTAACCCCTATCATCAGCATTTTGTTGGAGGTGAGGGTGTTGGAACCTTCCAAGGCTGCTTTACTCACCTTGGAAGTCTGTAGGGCTAAATTGGTTGTATGTGAAGATAACTCTGTTTCAAAAACTGGAATATTTTCCCCCGGAATCCTCCTAATTGATCATATATAAATCTCTAAATACAAATTCCAGCTATGTGCGTACTAAAAAATCAGTGCAAAAAAAATCAAACCTGGATACTGACATTGGCGCTGAGGCCTGTATTTGTATATTAAAGTAACTTGGGGTTTTCAAATTGTGTTTAGTCAGTGCCCTGGGATGTATGTCCTTGGCATGCGTGTAATTTAGTTCTGTTTAAAAGGCCAGTCATTCGTTCGGACTTCTATTTTCCCCGAGGGGTTGGAGTATATTTTTTTTATTTGCCCTGAGCAAAACTTGTAGTTTATTTTTCTCCAAGAGCAAGATTTTGTTAATGTGCATTAAAACTGCTCTGTGACCCAAACCAATGAGTGGGGTTTCATTTCAAAGCAACTGCAGCTGCTTTCGAAAGCTAAGGTAGCTTTCAGATGGATTCCCAGTGTTTAAATGATGGGAAAATTCCCACGTAGTCTCTCTAGCCTTTGTGGTCGGCCGCACTGCTTATGCAACAGGTTAAAAATGAATGCAGTTGAGCAAAGTGCTGCCATTGTCCTCCATCCTGGGAGTGCAGTGTGTTCTGTTTGGGCAACACAACCGGAAACTTGAACACCTGAGTTGGAGTTGATTTCAGGATGGGTGTTTCCTTTGTGCTTAGTGTGCTATAGAAAAGCCACCTGGTCTGTATTTAGCACCCCTCCACTGCAAGCACATTAACAGAAGTCAGCAAGCATCAGAGAATCACACAAACCTCCTTGTTTGAGCACTGGGTCATAAATGAAAGCACTGGTCTAATTTGTCATCTAGTATATGACAGTATTAGGAAGTGTGATGCTTTAGCATCTACTTTCAATTAGTGGAAAAAAATGTTGTGCTTTCATAATGCTATAGTGACTCTTCCTAATAAGTCATCTTCAGTGAATTTGGTTACTTTATCTTCTGGTTGATTTTGTCTATGCCGTAAGAGATACATGAAAGCAGTGTCGTGTTCAGTATGTTTAATTTCTCTTGTGTATTTGTTAAATCAAGATGCATCTAATGGAGCAGACCTTTAAATAAGCATCTTCCGCGTATTTTGCCACATTAATGTGGGAGTTACATTTACAGTAGAAATCACTCAACATACTAATCTTATTCGATATGTTCACTTCAGCTTCTTCACTAAAGGACTAAAAAATTGGAACAAGATGGGAGATGCTAGCTTCCATTTTTATGGCAGAGGACCAAAAGGTAATATTGGTTAGTTATTATGAAAGTGCCAGAAAATACCTATGTTCCTAGTGACTGCTGGTTGTCATTTTGCTAACTAATCAGTGATACTGTGAGTGATCTTTTGTTGTGACTAATGCAGCAGAGCTAACTAATGGTAAGTATGTGAGTAGATTTCAATAGATCTCCTTACAGCACAGCACCTTTACACTACAATTACTCTTCTCTGAATGAGGATCTACTGGGAGTTATTGTGCCAGCAAGCTGCAATAATTTTGCCCCTCTAGATGATGTACTTTGCAATGCTTATGAATAACTAAAGCAGAATGGGGTGTAGCATATTTCCTAATAGTGAAAAAAGTCTTGTTTCTCAGATTTTTCCTTTATGCTTAATGTTTGTTTATGTGTATTTATTGATTCCCTCTCCTCCTCTGCACCACTCACCCTTCCCTTCCCCCTAAAAAAAAAAAAAAAAAAAGTGATTAAAAAGTTCACCAAACCAACCTTTAGCTACTGCTCAGCTTGCTTATATGAACTGTGACCATCTGTCTTGAGAATGATGACACTGTAAAGTTTTTACAAGCCTGTCCAGAATTCTCCTTTACATGGTGTGCAACACTATTAACAGGTGTTGGGGACTGCATTGTATTAAGCAGTCCTGTAGTTTTAAATATATACATGTACTGTAGAAAGGAGGGCTGTCCTAGGGGAAATGCACATAAACAGATATGTCCCAACTGCCGTGTCTCTTTTTCTGAACAAAAGCACTATTACTGCATCTGTCCATGTCTTAATTTTTAGGCAATACTATTTGAACAATATATAAATGAATAATTTTAAATTGTTTTAGGATAACATAGAAATCTCAGAGGAAAAGACTAAACCCTGAGATTTTGAACTTCCTTCATTTTCACACACTTCAGTTTTTGCTGGTTAATTTTGTGAGGCATGACCATAAATCTAGAGACTTTGCATAGTTTTTTCCTTTTCAGGGATATACCTCAGTACAAACTGTGATGCCCAAGCAGAATGTCAAGGTCTTTGAATTTCTCATTTTTCATAAGTTCACTCACAGGTCTAAAATGTTATTTTTATGCATTGTCCTTATTTTTCTTCATTTTTCCTGTTATGTTTCATAATGCAGTATAGACTGTCATCAATCAAATAGAAGAGACCTGTTACATTATTCAGAGCTGATCCAGACTGGCGCTCTCTCTCTCTGAACTGTTTAATCTCAAATTCATGGAGTTTAATACCAATTCTATTGCTTAAGTTTGTGGTCAGAAGAATAAAAGTAGAAATGAATTTCACTTGTGGTACCATTTTGTTTTTTTTCTCTCCCCAGCATACTTTCAGTTCTTCATTTTTATTATTTTTATTTATCATTTTTTATTATCATCATCACTTATTTTTATTTTTCCAAGTCGGTTAGACCTTATAGATGAAACCTGTTTTTTTCACCAATTGAACAAATAGCTGCATAACCCCTCTAAATAAAACTTACTGTAACTCACCTATGTGAGAAGATTTTGCAGACATCTTAAATCAGTGCTATTGTTTCACCTGTTTCAGAATTTTATGCTATAATTATGTTAATGATGCTAATCTAAGATGTATAATTTCATCGTATTATCATAAGGCCTCCTATTTCTTGTTAATGAAAAGAATGCTCTAAATTACTAGCTGTCATGTTTGCCATTGATAAATAATTCCTGATTAAAGAGGAGAGTTAAACAAGCCAGCCATTGTAATAGTCGCGTTCCCCTAATGCACTAATGTGTACGGCCACTCCTGTGCTGCCTTTCATGTTTGCAGAGACTGTCACAGCTTTTGCTAGCATATATACATTACATTAAATCTCATTATGCAGGACAGCTGTAAGGTATGTAGGGATCAAGTTAGACATCTTGCAACCAAGCTGTTCTGCAGAAAGAAGGAAGCTCCCATCAAGTCTTGGAGAAACACGTTTTAAAGTTTGTATTTTTGAAAGTAAATGAAATACCCAAATGGGAAATGCTTTGGAGGGACTTTTCTTTAAGGAAAGGTCATAGCAAGCACTTTCCATTTTATTTACAGGAAGAGTTCCTGAAGCCAGCCATGCCCTTAGCAAGCATTCACCAGGACAGTTGCTCTGCGGCCGGTGAAGTTGTGTGGATTAAAACCACTTCAGAAGCGACTCCCTAGAGGATTTGTCAACTGTCCTGTATTTGCCTCCCTCCTCTGTACCTGCGTGTGATGCGTTTTTAGTGACATGCTGTGGTCTTGCCTTCTCCTGTGCTCACACCTTGGGATCCTCTAGCTTGGCCTGAATGCCTTGAGCAGGGGGAGTCATGTGGAGGGAGATCATGAGCTCAGTGAGCAGAGCTTGTTTTGTTGGCACATACTAATTTCTGGCTTGCACAGCATCCATTAGTTTTCTCCCTGTGCATCTTGTCCACGTATGAGTGCAGGTTCTAATGAAGAGCTTGACGGTTTAATGCTGCCTCAGAGAAGAGGGTAACATACAGCTGTCTGTGTGATTTCACACTTCGTTCCTGTGACATGATGAATTGGTGCCAAGTTTTAACCGCCGGACAAATGGAGACATCACTACCGACTTTCAGCATCTAGGAAAAAAATAAGATATGAAAATTAAGCAAAATGGAAATGGGGTTTGTTTAGAGAAAAATCGGTCTATGATGGAAAGTATAGGGTAACTAGCCTTATCTAACATAACATATGCAGTATAGAACCGGGTACTTGTATAGTTTCAAGATAAATGAAATTTTTTGTTGTAAGCATTTATGCACGTATATCATATACATACACATTGCAGGTGTATCATCTTTATGTCTCATAGTGAGAAAGAAAGATGTTTTCTAAGAGCTGTATTTAGTGTGCAGTGATCTGAAGAAGTTGGCTATGTTTTGTCATCAGTGTCAATGACTGACAAGCATCTCAAAAATGATGAATAGGAGGTGAAAATAATAAAGGAATTTTTCTAGTGTTTTAGAAATAATTAACATATTCTTTGTAGATAGACTCCTTCATTTTAAAGCACGCCAATGAGAATAGTTGAACATAGACATACTTTTTTCCCTTAGACTGCATACAAGGTAGCACTGATTTGTGCACTCTTTGTTTTGCTCCTACAACTGCTCTTGCTTGCCTCCTTTCAATTATTTTGCACAAGTTTTTCTTCCCCATAGAGTTCAAGTTTGCTACACCTCTTTTTTTCTACTTTGTATTAGGATGCTCCTAAAATTAGGTTGTTAGCATCATTAATCTACCAGCCTAAACAGAAGAGCTGTAATTTAGAAACTGGGGTCAGTATGTGTTCTTCCAGGTGATGGCCCAATCTGATAGAAGGTAACGGTTAAAATTTGAGCTGCCAGTTTCAAACCATTTGCTTCAGATTGCCATAGTGAACTGGAGGGAGAAAATACAGTTTGATTTTTTGGGGATATTTTTCATAGATGGGAGATGCATTTCATTCAGTGGAACTCTAAAATGAATCTAAGGCTTTTATAGAGTACCTCATAGATCTGACTGACTTGTGGGGCTCTGTAGCTCGACAGGGTGGAAGTACCACTGAAATGGGTTGGAGAATGCGATCATGTGAAGCTGGACTGATAGGAGAAGAAATTAGAGCCTGTATTTACTAAGTAGCTTTTATTGTATTGGTGTCCAATTAAGATGGAAATGCTGAGGTTCTAGTGTGTGCATGTGTCTATGGGGGTGTGTGTGTGTAGACATTTTATGCACTCATATGTGCACAGATAATGCACACATAATGTGCCCCTGCATTTAGGAAGAGAACGAAAACAAAGTTTTTATGATCATCTGTGATTATATTCGAGAAGAAGGACCCTTGCAGCTTGGAGGCTCTTTCTCCAATTCTCTTTCCTTATTTTCTTTGTCTTTTAAATAACCTCTAGGATGACTCTCTTTCTTCTCTGTGCTGAGCTGTGTCAGCTTCTCCGAAGAGATTAAAGGATGTTGTTGTGTGAGCAAGACTCCACTGGGAACCAGCGGGCTGAGGCCTTTCTCCTCCCTCCTTGAGGTGTGATTGAAAGATCTTTGATGCCATTTACATGTAAAACAAATGCCAGGGGTCCGAGCACCCTGTGAGCAGCCTTTGCCACTGCTGGCATGGGGGGTTATGGGAAAAGAGCCAGAGCAGTGGGGGCTTTGTGCTGCTGTCTCTGGAAAAGCTGGAGTTGCGTCAGCGCTGACCTGACTGTATCGGCAACAAAAAGGTAGCAACAGGCGAACTGTTATGGTTACATAAGCATCTGGGATGGCTTTTACTTAGTAAACTGGCATGAAAAATAAAGTGATGAAAAGTAAATTGAGAGAAGTGGTATAAATGTCCCCCTGAAATTCATACACTTTATGAAAGATGAATTTTAAACTATTTTCTCTTTGCCAATGTGCTGTTGGATATGATCATTAATACCCTGCTCTGCAGATACTGCAGTGATCAACATATTTATTCTTATGTTATTTTGAACTTGGCAGAGCAAAGCACTGGATTGTTGCAGCATTCATTTTTAAAATATTAAATCCATTTTTTTGTTGTTTATTTTTATAAATTAAGATATTGAAACTCTTCCAAATCCTTGTTTGTTTCCATAATTTATTGCATTAACTATATTAGTAGAACTGTGGTATAGGTAAGTTTATTTTTTATTTGTCTGGACATCTTCTTACTCTGTTAGAAAATGGTTTTCATCTTTGCTGTTATGTGGTGTTACTGTTCAGGCTGAAAGCATGTTTCATCTATGGCTTACAGCAGGGGCTGTTTCTGTGCAACATGTATTTCAGGATGAAATGCAACCTTTTTGTGGTGTTTTTTTAATTTAGGATTATTCAAGTAAGACCTTCCATCTTGTGCATTAGTAAACTTTGTTTCAGTGTACTCATGATCTGTAACCTTTTTAAAGTTATCCTCAATTTTAGGAGGAATACAGAGATTTTAGAAATGTTCGTTATGCAGATTTTTTGCACTAGTAGTGTGGGTAGTTTTGGCTGTGAAAGTTTGAAGATTGCCATTTTCTACCTTTTTAAAAACTTTCTTTTAACTTTCTTCAGATTTTTCCATGAGTGTCATCCTGTAATGAGAAAAATGGGTAATATTTTCCACTCAAAGTTGTTACTGAATAAGACTAATTTTAGTCAACTTATCACTGGACTCAAATATTTTTATTTACATGCTGATGATTTTATATTGAATTTGAATAGTTAAGGCTTGGAGAAACAATCTTACCTAAAAATAGAATGTTGTTAATTCTTGAGCACAGATTGTCTGAGTTACTATGTGTAAAATTTAAATATTTTAACTGCATTTTCTAGCCACTTCACTCTCTGTTGTTAGAGACTTTTGTTTTCTAGTCCTTGGCCTTAGACCATTTAATTATGTTACGACTGCAACACAATACTGCCTGTGCTTGGGGTCAAGCATGCTTCACCACTGTTTGTATAATTATCATCTAATAAGATCTCCTGCTGCTGTGCGTTTGGGCTTGGACTGAAGGATATTGAGTAAAGCAGAGTAAGGATTAGCTCTTTCTAACAGAAGTTGCCGTGTTGTTATTTGTGACTATGCTTCCAAGTGGTAGCATGTTTGATAACCTTTGTACAAAAATTTCAGGTGAAAGAAGCCTGTCCGTGGTTTCAAATTTACAGTTGTGTGTGATGAGATAAGGTCTAAATGTTAACTCTCTTGATTTCTTTGGATGAGGATGAAGGTCAAGATTGGCCCATGCGTTTCTCAGTAGTGTTTTTCTTAGCCCGCAGGTGAAAAAGTCTTTTACAGTGTGCTGTAACTTAAATCTAACTTAAGAATAAGCTGTGTGCAAACGCATCCAAGCCTATTCGGGCTATTTTTCACTGCAGTTAATTGAATTGTATTTATACCTTCTCAGAAGTATCTCAACTGTGTGCAGTATTGGAGTTCAGGGGTTGAGGGGTCTCCCCTCAACCAGCTCTTTAGTTGCACGCTTTTTGGGTTTGAGATCTCTTAGACCAACTTTTCTTGCCATTTCAAGCTAAAACATTTCTCAAAAAAAGCAATGCAATTGCTGGACAGCAGGAACCAGATCTTCAAGAAAAATGTGAAATACTATGATTCAGAGTTATCACATTGTACTGTTAGCTTTGCCTACTTTTTAAATCTTACCCAAGACTATAGATAGTTATGATGGAAAGTTCATCTCAGTTTGATAATTCTGTGTTTTCATTTGCAGTAAATTTAGGTTTCTACTGTGTTTGTTTTCTATTTGTAGATTTTATGCTGAATTAATTGTCTTTTTAAAAAAAATTACTTTCATATTCAACCTTAATATTTACTGATGTTAAACTTAGCAGACTTGTCTGCAACTTGTGCTACCCCATCGCTGAGGAGGAATCAGCCGTGACACTGTGCCATGCTCATCCTGTAAAGATGCCTGGACCTAGAGTAGTAATGCATCTGGTAAACGGAAGCTTGAGGGTGGACCTGCTTTACTTAACTGTTGTTTTCCCACCTTTCAAAAATGATCCTCCTTCCAAAGCTCTCAAATTGGCAGTAATGAGCAATATTTCAATCTGGGAGAGCCTATAGCAGAGAACACTGCCACAGTGTAAGTATGATTGAGTGTCGCATGGCTGGGCGCTAAACTTGCGTTAGCCATGAAGAGCGATGTGAGGCATGGTGGGCATTGTGCAATGCAACGTGGAGCTCGCTTTGGATGTCTGATGTGACGACGTTCGGTTTCTGTTGACGGCTGGCTATCGTGGAGTCTGCATTCCTCTCCAAATCCTTCTGTTGCGCTGCAGAACTAGGCCTTGGTGGAAGTCATTAGAGCCTTGCTTTAAGAGCTTGCTTGTACATTCCCCCTATAATTTTAGCAACCTGCTCATATGCTCAGTTATGTCAGGCATGATACTGAAGAACATTTATTATCTTTAGAAACTGTTGACATGACAAAAGCATATGGTCTGGAAATTGTTCTGTAACTAATGTTGTAAGCAGCTGAAATCAGCCCGAGATAGTGTCCAATCTTTCATAATAGTTGTTTCGTGGATAAATATTGTGAAATTATAATAGACTCAGGAGATGTGTAATTACATTGTTTCTTTTCCTCTTTTTTTTCATTTCCATCTAACATAATATTTTTGCAATCAGACTGTTTTGAATGCTACTTGCTGCTTTTAATTTCTAATGCTCTCTTGAGCCTCAACATTTCAGGACAAACAGGTGAATGTTTGCAAAGCTTAGTTAGGAGGAAAATGTTGGGATTTACGCTAAATTGTTCAGTGCTGAGTGGCAGTAAGTCAATCAAGTTGACTGTGAAGCTGAGATCATAGTGATGCTAAAGGTAGGACAATTTTGAAGTGTTTATGTTCATCAGAAAAGAGTTAGTGTCTTTAATTCCTAGAGGAAAAAAAATATAGCTCTTTAAATAATTACTAACTGAAATCATCCTGACCTTTTGGAATTGAATGGAGTGATGCCGGAGTAAAATTAGCACCAGTTAGATAAGGGTGCGGCCTGAAATGTTAGGTCACGAGTGCTATTTGATCAAGTAGCAACAGGTTTTATTGCACAGTTTAAGGACTCTTTTAACTCCCAACTTATTTTGAGATTTAGTTCTGTTCACAGTTTTCTTTATTTCTTCAACTTAAGTAGAAAGTACATAAAAGAAATGGGTGTGCTTACATGGATGGATTGATGTGCTTATGTTAAATACATATATAGATGTGTTAAATAAAGCAAGAAAGCCAGAGTCTTGGAAAGATTAAAAATGCACTTCGGTGTAGTGTTGGAAGGAGAAGCTATTGTTAGCAATACAAGGCCAAGTGGGATTTGAGAATGCCTTTCTTGCCAGAAAGAAGAGCAAATTCCATTTTATTTTCCTGCTCTGATTTCAATAGGAAGGATTTCTTCTCATTCCTGTGGGAATGGTCGCACTTCTGAGGAGATTGCTCTGACTTTATTTAAAGATCTTTGGTACAAAACTAACCAAGGTTCCATGCAGCAAATTGTTCTTAGAGAATGCTGGATGCTTTTGTATTATTTTATTTTTGCAGGAGCTTGAGAGACAAAGTTACGGTGAAAAGACAAGGTCAAACATGAAGTGTAGGATGTAGTTTGCGTTCATAGGGAAGAGGGAGATGATGAAATAAGTGTTTTATATTTTTTTTGTGTTTGGATCTGAGTTTTATGTTCTGCCTTTAATAAATATGCGGTCTAGCACAAGTCTTTGGAGGATTTTGGTATTGCTAGTGGTTTTATGGAAAACATTTTTGAAATCATTATGTATGCTTTATAAAAAGCATATACTTTTTAGCAGGTAAAGTAGATGGCATGTTGCAGAGTAGCATTTCATGTAACTTGAGTATCATTCACTTCTCTCTTCTGTAGGTGTAGCCGTCATAGTATTTTTACATGGGTTGTTTCATTCCCCTCATGATTTTTACCTATAATTGTTAAAAACATAGTTTTAACAATAACTGGGAAATGTTGATATGATAGCATCAAGTGCTGAAGGGATCATTGGTAGAAGCTCAGGAGGGGAAAATGTATAGATAACACCTAGATGTACAAGGTCAGATCTTTTTTGCTGTTGGCTTTTGCCTATCCAGGTAGTGGTATTTGTGTTAACAGTAAGAGGTGTCTTTGTCATCTTATCTTTGCTATGAATCCACTGATGTGTGACAGCCATGGGCTTGAGTTTAACACTTGTATTTACATGGATATCTGTTTTCTCTTAGTTTTGCTGTGCACAGATTGATGCCTGTTGTGAAGCGTGGTTGGCTTTTGCGTCAGATTTGCGTGCGCATGTGCTTGCAAGATGATGCCTCTAGTGATTCCAGGCAATCTTTCTCAGAGCTTAATAGGCCTCTGGAGGCTTCACTCCCAAGTCGCTTCTACTGTAACGTCCTGTTTTGGAGAATTTTATAGTTCTGCGACATGCGGTTCTTGCCAAGCAAGGCTCGTTATCTGAAATCTCAGCCTGATGCAGAGGAGGTGCTTTAAAACAACCTGAGAGAAGTCCAACCGCCTAGTATGCATGGTGTTGGATGAAGTCAGATCCTGAAGGGGGCCTGTGACTGCGTATTAGTACATTCCAATAGCCATGTGGCTTTTCTGTATTTTTCTTAGCTTTACAAAAAAAAAAAAAAAAACGGATCTATGATGATCTAATTAACCTTTAACATGCCTTTAACATTTTTAAAGCTTGTTTGTAAGTAGTTGTTAACTATCTTAATTATTCTACTGATCTTGAGCAGGCCTTCAGAGATTTCACAGACCTTCATTGTCCAACTAGTTTGTGACAAGTTATTAATTTCTGAGACAGCTACATGGAAGGAGTTGCCTTATTTTAAATCTCTACGATTTAAATGTTTAAACTTAGTTTTTCCTCTGTGTAGAAAATTGAAAGAACTGCTGAGGCTAACATGGCTCACAAGTGTCAGATGCTGTGAGAAACTCGATCTTCAGTACCTGCTAAAATTCAACCATTGGCTACAGACTAAGTAAAATGTATTAGCTACATAGCACATCTCCTGAATGCGCTAACTGCAGTTAATACAAGGCTCTACCTGTAATACTTGTAACATTTGAAAGCCTTTTTTTTTCTCCTCCAAAAGACACTTTAAAATGGCCTGCAAGCTGGCAGGGTGTGTGTGTAATTACCCCTTCCGCAATAAAAATAAGGAGTTTGAGAAGCGATTGTGATGCCTTTGAACAAACTGCCTAACCTTTCACTGCAGTAGCCTGTGGAACATTTAAGTGGGTGTTTTTTTTAATAGCAAAGGACTGCTTGGACTCACTTGTGCTCTTCTGCAGCATAAGTGTTTTGGCAAAGTCTTTAGCTTCATTGTTTTTGAAGTTAGGTTAACTTTTTGTCTATGTGTTGTTTTTGAATTAGTACTAACACCAAGTTTATTCTCAGGTTTGTAAGACCTGTGGGCAAGGTAATTAGGAATTTCTCCTTCACAGCATGCCTTATATTCTGCTTTAGCTGAAAGAGAAACAATCTTGAAGGATTCATGCTTTAGCTGCTAGAATTAATATTGAAAGCACTGAAACTTGAAGGTGTGGGCTGGAATCTTTTCAACTTTCAGCTACTCAGCTTTATTCTCTTGACTCTTTCAGTATCCTCATTTTACTAGTTTCTGTTTCAGGGAGCAAGACTTTCTTAGGTGCTGAGAGCCAGGTATTAGCAGTAATAATCTTGCAGTGCCTGTCCTCCTGTTGGCCTCAAGTGTTTGCTTTCCTACTTTGCTTAGCATAGTTGGGAAATGTGCTTTTTGATCAAAAGCAAACTGACTTTATTTTTCAAGAATCATTAAATATAAAAAACTCAAGTTTGTTCATGCAGTAACAGTGACAGCTAAAATAGTCTGCTGGTTAGTTCTGCATTGCCAGAAGCTAAGAATATGGAATTTGTTAGCTGGTCATGGCATCTTCTGGGCCACAGGAACCTGAGTGATGAGTGGGAACCCTATTAAGTGTGTTCATCAAACTGGGTTGTAAAAAAATTGCAGTCTCTACTTTTCATGCAAAAGATGCAAATCCTCCATACTAGACAACAAAAGGTCCAATAGCTGTGTTTTCCCCTCGGAAACGTTTCTTGAAATATGTGCCAGGTCTTGAGGATTTGGCATGTTTTATTTCTCTCGCAGCTGTTTACTCTTCTCTTGAGCGCTCTCCTTTGCCTCTCGCGTGTGTGCTTTTTTGTCTCTCCATCCCATGCTGCACGAGAGACAAATGAAGTGAGGGGGAAAGATGAACCTGTGACGTAGCTGTTGCCTATTACAGAGCCCGAAGGAGGAAGTGTCCTGGGACGCCCTTTCCCCTTGCAGTGATGGTGCATCAGGGAGACTGAGTGTCTGAACTTCTCTTTCGTTAGAAAGAATATAAATTGAAAAATCCTGCCTGTGTTGTACCTGCCATTGGTTTTAACATGGTGACATAGTAACTTGTGTATGTATGGGAGAAAAAGAGAATTAGCTCTTTACCCTGGAGCTTACTTGGCATCCATTGCACTGTACTTACATACTTCCTTTTGTTATTTATTTCACTCCATATACTTACATTAAAATGAAAAAGAAGAGAATTGCTTTTTACATAATATTTCCCCTCCCATTAGTCATGTATTATGTGGAATCATTTAAGTGAATAAACACCAGTTCGATTTTGTTTTTTTGTGCAGAGGCAGTGTTCTAGAGTCACGAGGTGGTGTTGACTGAACAGTAATCTCAAGTAAAGAGAATAACTTACTGAAGGAGTAACGCTTGCAAAACTTCTTGCAGTCTTACTTTTCTTGCGTATGTATTTGAAGCAGCCTTCCATGGGGATGCATGTGAATTTTGGGAAGCTCGTTCTCTACGATGTTTTTTACCAAATGCTTTTTGATTTTTACCTTGTGAATGGCTGTGTCATCGCTAGTCAGCCACGTTCACTTGGCTGTGTGGATCTGCCCTGCTCTCCGCAGTGGTGGCCTTGGTGGGAGCGTTTCTGAGCAGTGGCCGCAGCAGAAGGTGCGCGTGTGCCGAGTTGTGCTGCAGCTCGCTCAGCCTGGAAGGTCACCAAGCTCCTGCTTTCCTGCTGAGCAACTTCCCTTTACTTCATCTCTGTGAGGTACATGGAGAGAAGCACCTGCCATCGCCTTCCCTTTGTGCCTATGGAGAGAGGCTCGGGGCCTCAGCATTTATTTTGCTCTTATGCTCATGATTCAGGGAAATGCTTTGTGGTAGCAGAGCACTTGCTCTGGCACGAGCACCTGGCTTTGGAACAGTGTTGGCATCTGTAGGAAAGCAGGAATGGGAGGAAACTTGGCATGAAGACAGCAGGTGGAATATGTTTTAGCCAACCTCTTTGAGGTAACTTTGAAAAGCAACTGGGTTTTTCTTGGCAATGTGCCTGGTCTGAGTAGAGATGTATTTATTTAACCTGAAAAAGTGGGTTAGATGCCTTACCACAAAGCTGTTGGCATTCTTAGGATCAAGCAAACTTTTTTTTTTTTTTTAAACACCCTTTTCTCCTAACCATTTCCTTCTCTCTCCTTATGCTCGCTTTAATGAGCATAGGCTTACTGATCCTGGGTTTACTTTGGTAAGTTATGTAGTGATTTTACTCTTACTTCAACACCCTTTTTTGGTCTGCTAAGAAGGTGTCTCCTGTTTTTTCTCCATGGCACACGTGTGACTGCTGCCTGCATGCCCCCTTGCTTATGTACCAAGACTTTATGACTAAATTTCAAGACAGCACTTTTGCTAAAAGAAAGCAGTCATGTCATGTGTGAATATTTTTTTTGATCTTTTGAGTGAAATGCCCTCTTTGGCTTTTTTGTTTTTGCTTTTTTTTGGTTATAACTTTATTAGTTAACACTTTATAGCCTTATTAATTAACACCTGATCCGTATTTCAGGATTATTTTGTGAATTTTCAGCATTTTCTTTCCTTAGTACAATGCAATTAAGTCCCAAAGTTAGAAAAGTGCCATTTCTGATTTTTCTTACCCTATTGATGACATAGAGGAATGTGCCTGGGGCTGTGTGGTTGAAGAGCATCTCCCACCACAAATGGGAAGGCAGAGAGACTCCATACTGGGCTAGTATCTTCTTGACAGGACCTTGCTTATAACAGGTAGTCTATGATAGAGTCTGAATTTTTCCTGTATTTATTTATTCTTGTCTTGTCAGGGACTGGGACAGTGTTTTTCAGTTTCTTCTTTCTCAAAAAATAGTGTGACTTTTGCCAAGGAATTTGATGCCTCTTCCCCCACCACCCCAGCTATGACAGTGACCTTTCCGGTGGTTTATTGTTGCACACACTACAGAGGGAGCAAGGATTTTTAGGGAAATTCCAGGCCTTGTGTATGCCAATATATTGATGGTATTTAAAAAAAAAAAAAAAAAAAAAGAAAAGCTTCAAAAAAGAAAAGCTTCAAAGCCAAAAGAAAGCCATGTTAATCTGTAACATGAGCACACAGAGGGAGGAAAAAAAAGAATTGATTTTCCTCCCCTGCTCCCACTTTTAAGATTTCAAAAAGATATTAAAGCAATTCCTTGAAATGCAGTGATGCCCATTTATTTTGTGTACAAAGGAAATAGAGTATTTTGTGTGAGTTTGGTTGGACTAAGCATAGCAGTCAAGTTTATCATATGTATTGGTCTGCAAGAAGGACAGAGATTAGTAAATCTCTGTATTAGAAGAGGAGCACCACTGAATGTAGCATGTAGAGCAAGCGATCATTAAATGTTGTTTGTGGAGTTGTTTGTGAAAATTGGACTAAATCCTTAGAATGTTTAATAAAAAAAAAAAAAGGAGAGGGGAGGTGGTGAAAGGAGAAGAGCCAGTTGTTATGGCAATATTTTGTTTTGGGGATCCTGAATGTTTAAAGTAAACAATTTCTTGATATTCAAAGTAAGAAACCTTTCTGCTGTCTTCTTAAGAGCATTATTTTGGGGTGTATGCTAGTCAGTCTGTGCAGCCCAGGCCTGGGCTACAAATGGTTTGAAAGAGTGCAAAAAGGACTTTTGTTTGCTGCTTCCTGAGTGCCATTGTGCTTGTTTTCTGCTCAGTGAATAGTAGGTAGGGATAAAAAAGGATAAGCTAAAATAATGGACAGTGAAAAACCCTAAAGAAATTGGTTAATGTCTTAAGTAGCTGAATGGCTCAAAAACCCTTAGCTTTCTGGTGTCAGTTTTAATTTTCTGCTGGTGCATTTCACGCATTACTTGCATCAGTCATCATGCAGAATAGAGCACTGGGTTTGCCTTAATTCTTTGTGGCAATGTGTATTTGTGCTTCCACTTCTTCTGCATACACTCACTTGTTCCTGTGGCTCTCCTGAGATGCAGGGAACAAAAAAAGTCATGGTTAACTCCGAAATTATTAATTTGGTCATTCACATCCCTTCCTTGCACTTTCTTTAAATTGGCATGAATCCTTTTGTATGGTTGATCTTTGTTTCTTATTGCAGAAAATGTGTAACTAAATTTTGAGTGGACAATGACAATGATAGGTATGTAGACAGAGATAGCAAGTTGTAATTTGTGTTTTAATAATATTTCAAAAGATTCAACAATTTATAATTACTTTTAAAAAAAAGCTTATGATAGCTTTTTTTTTTTTTTTTTTTTGAATTGATGTCTCCACTTCCAGAAATGCAGTCTAAAACAAACTAGATGATAATGAATGGGTCCTATATCCTGTATTAGTCTTCTTCTGATTTTTTTTTTATGCAAACAACTGTATATGTACATTTAAAATGTTTCTGTGTGTGATTGTACATACAAATATGTACAGGCAAATTTATTGAATACCAGCTTGCTGGAAAACTAAGTGCAAGATCCATCTATTTCATTTTACTCAAAAAATTAAATTGAAATGGCAATCTTTTGGGATGAAAGAAAGAATATTGTTCTACTTAAAACCAAATGTGAAGAATATGTACCTTTAAAATGAGAAATCAGTTTATAACAACCCATTAAGCTATGTGCTTTCTAAACCCAAATATATGGTAATTAAATAGCAACAGGGTCTCAAAGTATGGCCCTTGAGAGAACAAACAGCATCACCTCTTGTGTTCTGTGGAACCCTGCTGCGTTCCCTCTGCGTGATTCCCTTTGCAGGGAGATGTTCGTGGCCTGTTCTTGCGAGAAGAGTGAGCCTGAAGAAGGTGGGGGGGTTGGCAGTGGAGCAGGAGGCTCAGGAGCAGAGGTTCGACATGGTTCAGTAAGGCCACCTGCGCATCTGTGTGCTGGGCAGTACCAGGGCCCTGCTGTAGCTCTGTGCCACCCTGCTTCGATTGGGCTGTAGCTGTGTTCCTAACCAGCAATCAATTTGTCTGTATTAACAAAGCGTCGTGTGCTCCTCTGCTTTGCATCTGAGGACTGGTTTTGCCTGAGGTTGCTGTAGGGCTGTTGGTCACCATCTCTTGGAAATAATTAACTGGAAATGGATTTCCAATGGAAACTTCGAACAGGATGAATACAGAAATTACAGTGGAAGTGTCCTCTCTCCAGTTTGGTGCTCTTAACAGCTCTTTGTAGCAGAGCTCGTACAAACCAACGGCTTTCGCAGGTCCCTTCCCTGACGGTTCATCACTGTGCAGGCGGGTTTGCTGTGCATGTGTCAAGGATTTGGCCCTTTCCAATGCTGGACGATGTACGGATTCTTTAACTGCAGAGAGCAATCTACAGTACTGACCTGTGACTAATGTGGTTTTAATATACCAAGAAAAATATTCTGTAGAACAGTGATTTTAGCTGAGGATATATTACTACAGTTGCAAAAAGCATTCAGTGCCACTGTACAGTTAAAATAATACTGGTTTCAAGAGGTAAATGGACAGGTTTGGAAGAAGAGTTCTAGCAGTAAAGGTCACAGTGCAAGAGCAGTTGCAAAGAGCATCCAGTGCCACTGTACAGTTAAAATATTACTGGTGACACTATTAACTTTGAGGCTCACCAGAAATTCATCAAAGATGGTTTCACTTATGCTGAGTGGAACATGACAAGAATAGGAAAAATCATTAACTTTTAATTTAAACTGTTTACAAACTAGAGCTCAGAATAAAAATTAGGCTTTTGATCTGCAGACATTCTCCGCTAAAGAAGTGTTGACATCCAAAGGCTATTTCCAAAGAGCATCTTGAGCTACACTTTTACTCCCAAATGGCCATTTCTCAGTGTTGCGATAAATGAAAGCTGAGTCATTGGAGTGAAGCAGGTACTTAAGGAAGAAGGAATCGGTGGCTGTGTAAGCAGAGGTTAACAGCAGGAGAATTAACTGCCACATGTCACTGTGCCCCGAGGTGATGAGTTCTGCACACCAGCAACTGTGCGCTTGCCCTGAAAGCAGAGGGAAGGTCTGAAGCAGAGGGAGATGTTCAGCTCGCCTTGTAGCTTTGCACATGGGTTGTGGTTTCTTCAAAGCAGGCAGCTGGAGCGGGGTTAATGCCAACCCTCATCTCAGCTTGCTCCTAAGGGTAGCTTTGTGTATTATCTAAATTGGATCTTGCTGAGTCTTCCTTATAATAAAATAACTAGTAAAATACAGTATGTAGGAGTATTTATTCCATGTTAGCAAGTACCTAGAAGTGCCACAGATGGTTGCTTGCATTCAGCAGATTAAAAAGAGTGATGCAATGTCTGTTTCTGCATATAGAAAGAGGATTGAATTTTACCCACTACATGGCAGAAAAACTCAACAGAGATGATTTTGGGGAAGGAGGGTAAGGAATGAAGGAATACTACTCAGGTACACCTCAGAGTGCCTTGATTCAGAAATGGTGTTGTGTAATTTAAAAGCAATCTGTCTTAACTGGTTGATGTGCGTTAGTATACACATATCCGAGTAAACCTCTTTACTGCTTCCCCAACCACAGAACCACAAGTTGCTCAGCAGTGACTGCTTCAGGTCTTAATCTGGTCCAGCTGCTGCGAGAGCCCTGCTAGTGTAGACTCAACATCAGACAAAACTGCCGCGCACAGAGGAAACTTTTTGAAGCTTGATTCAACCTATTCTATGAGATGTGATTTCAGCAGTTTCAAGAAATTTGTTTAAAAATGGGAACACTATAAATCCCGCCTACTTTTAAGACACTAGCTTTATATGTATGCTGGCAGACATGTGTAACAACATCTGGAAGACGGCTGTAAATGTTGGCTTTTCTGAATGGTAAAGTGATTGAATGTTTTATATGAGCTTCTGATAATATCTCTTCTAAAGAATATTTTTCACGTCTGAATCATGCATTTGTTTTCACGCTGCTCTCCGTCACTAAAGCTACTTCAAGACTTTCTCACATGAACTGCCAAGGATTACTCACTAACCCTGTGACGTTGGATGCAACCTCTTCAGTTCCCAAGGGCCGAGGGTTTTATTTCGGTTGCATTATGGTTGTTTGGGTCAGTGCTTTTGTTGTGGCTTTCTGGAGATGGATGCTTAGATCTTGGCTGGTGTTTGTTGTAGGATTGGGGAGGGTATAAAAAGATGTAGTTGTGGTAAGACAGAAGGAACATCTGCTGCAGAGGGGAGGAGGTTGCCAAACAAATGCAGCAGCAGGGAGCTTGCAGTTCCTCCTCCTCCACTCTCACCGCTAGATCTGAACCTACTGAAATGAAAAGGTTTGGCACCGCAACACAAGCTCCAAAGGAAAGCAGGTCTCCAGTCGGCCAGCCGTAGAAACCAGAAATGCAAACATTAAAACTGAATAAGTATTTGAAATATTTTTGGTAGATAAATTCAATCCTCTCTGTCCCCAACTCCATTTGGAAGTTGTGCATAAGCTACAGTGAAAGAGGAAAGGTGAACTTGTGCAGTCTGCTAGTTCTAAGGGTGACAGTGATGCTTTTGCCCTCCACACGAAAGTGATTCCTTTATGGAAAAATGAGAGAAGCAGACAGGGTTCAAATAAATGAATAAATAAGCTACAGATTTCTTGCTTACAGGAGCAGTAGGTATGTGGACAGTCCTCTCCTTGACTGACAATAAGGGCTGGGGGTAGGATGCGATTCTTGTATGTGCAACTTGCAGAAAGTTTTATGGCCCTCTCGAGCTAGCTGCTGATCAAATTAATGATGATTTATTATTTTGATTAGAACTAGAGGCAAAAGTTTTTTCAGAAGGGCAAGGGAAGAGAAGGAGGAATGTTTATTGTGAAATAATCAAGAATCCTGATCTTTGAAGCGTGAATGAAAGCTCATATACACTAGAAATTTTGTAAACAAATATTAATCATCTTGCTGAGAAGATTTTTGAAAAATAGGTGAAAGTTTTAAGTTCTCACCATCCAACTTAGGGTCAAGTTGTTGGCTTTCGAAGCTTTACCACATCCTTTCCGCTTACTGATTTAATCAGTGTTCACATTGGCAGGACAAAATGCTGACAGTCAGTGCAAAAATGTAGTAACAGTCTGTCTGATCTCCTCTCTAGAAACTGGTTCTGCTCCAACTTCCATGCATTGCTCCTTGCGGCACTTGGGGAAACTGAGCACATGCATCATAGACACGGAGCCTCCCTATCCCCTCCCCCGGCCTTGTGTTTGCCTGGGTGGAGGGAGCGCAGCAAGGGGCAGAGCCCTGTGGCGCAGTCTGGCTGCTGTGGCTTGTAGCTTGGCGCTACACTGTGTCACTGTGTTGGAGGTGCAGGGAGGATAGGACATAGGAGGATAGGACTGAAGCTTTTTTTTTTTTTGTGTGTGTGTGTGTTTAAATGCTGAGGGCTTGGGGAAGGCGTTTGACCCTGCCTGGTTACTGAACTATGCACGAACTATGCATGTGTCACTGCAAACATAGTGAGACTTCAAACAGAGCCACAAAGCAAGTCGGGTGAGTGAACTGTCCACTGAGGATGCGTTCACCTATGAAATAGCTTGAGGCTTCAGTGATGGCTTTCTGCAGCCAGCTCCGCAGACTAGACCCTGGAGGGATCGCTTTCTCTCTTTTCCTTTGGAAAGCAGTCGTTGTGTATTAAGCTTTGCAGGTTCTGGCAAGTTTGAGACTGGAAAAGCTCCTGTAAGAATGAGTCTTAGCTCTGTGATTTGCAATACAATAAAACATTTGCAATGCTGGGGATCCTAGTTAAAAATAACCCAGGCTTTTCCTCCCATCCCGTACCCCTCCCATCCCCCCCCTTCTAGTTTAGGGACCGATTAGTTGTTAGCGTTACAGATTTTGATACAATTGAGATAGCCGACCTTTTGGGTCAAAATTGGCTTATCAACTCTTTCACACTGGCTGCCAAAATAGCATACTAGATCTTTAGCAGGTATCTTCTACTTGACAAGTTCTAGCTTTGAGATAGAGACAAAACGCAGAACTTGCAGTTGAATGATACTGCTCCTTTCGGTATTACCTCACTAATCAGATCTGTGTTTACAAGGTAAACAGTGATACGGGCTTAGTTTAGTAGTGCTAGTAGCTGCTGTGCTCCAAATTGTTGTGAGCATCATTTGCTGAATTTTGCAGATAGGAGAAGGTTGGCAGTTACCTCAGATCTATATGCGTGCAGACAGTGTAATGGACAGTTCAGCGCTGCAGGTTTTACTTTGTGCGTTAAAGTCAACAGGAGGAGTTTTTGTAACTACTGTATATAGTGTGTGTATATATGGATATGTATGTATGTATGTCTTTGCAAGAGGTGCTTGTTTCTTACTGTAAAATGAATGTGAGGCTGTACTGCAAAGGAGCCCAAGCACAGTGTATTTTTATACTGGCTTTTTTTTGCTCTTCTGAGTGAGTGATTTTGAGTTTTGATCTTCTAAATTTGAGGGGAAAAAAAATCAAAAGGAAACAAAAATAATGCACAGTGAACAGCTTGCATAGAATGCAAAATATAGATTTTGCATAGAATGCAAAATATAGATTTTTAGTGATCTTCTCAACTTTAGTTAATATTTGTGTTAATGCATGGGTTTTTTATTTTTCTTTGTTTTGTTTTTGGTAGTCTTTGTACCCAAGCTTAGGTCCTGACCTTTGTGTTTTCCCCCACTGCCATGAAATACCCTTTAGCACCTGCTGCAATTCTAGCCACTGGCAAAAGGGCCCTCGCCTTCTGTGCTGCCTCAACTCATTTACCATTCAGAGACAAAAGCCCTTCTCCAAGTTCTCTAGGAACAGAAACTAAGGTACTTCATGCTAGTGACTAAAAGTCTATGTGAATTCTGAACAACTTGAAAATGTTGAGGTGTGAGCTAATGCTCTGGGATGCTTACTGGATTTGAATCCATTTTTGGTTATGTTTTATACTGTGTTGGCAATGCAATGATAGACAGCTGTGCAATGATAGACCTGTATGATACTTTTTGATGATAACTTAGGAAGTCAAGCTTTTAACAGAGGTTCTAGTCACGAAAACAGGAGATAATAAATGCATAAGAAAAGAGAAACTGTTTCAATATACAGCAAGTTTATTATTTTTTTCTTTTCCTACCTATTGTATGGAAGCCTTTAAAGCAAAGGAATGAGTTCTGTTGAGCTGAACTACACTGGGTGAACTAGTTGTATTTTATCATTGTAAACCTACCTTATGTTAAACCATGTTTTATTTCAATAACTAATGTTTCTCTGCAAACACGCAGCACTTTGTGTCGCATCATATGGCATTCGCAGCAAGGCCTATTGAAGTTTTCGTCTGGTCTGTCCTTACTTTTTCCTGCTGCGAGAAAGGATGACAGCTCATTTTGTCTGCCTGCGAGCAAACACAAAAGATGGATTTCCTGCATGGCTTTTTTTTTTCTAGTTCTCCATGGGAGGAAGACTCATATAGGAAGAAATACTGATTAATTCCAGCTGTTTCATTTGCAATTGGGGATAGGTCCAATCTGAAATGCTGGGCACAACCCACCACAATTACAGCCTAAACCCCATTCCAAGAGCTGTAGCTATTTCCCTTCGATAGACTTTTCCAGACCCTGAGTTTGACCACCCTGATCAGGAGAGATGGGAATTCATGATCTTAATCTTGAGGCTCAATCTTGTGATTGGATGTCTCTAATCTGTGTAAGCATGAATAAGCCATTATAACGCTCAATAGTAAGTTGATTGCTGCCGTTTTTGCAAAAAAAAAAAAAGAAATGACAAACCAGTGGAAGCGTGAGATCCAGAGCTGGATGCAGAACTAGTGACCGATGCCTGTGCTGCTCACCCCAGAGAGGAACATGAGGTCAGGCTGGGAAGTTTCCCTAGCACCATTCTCCCCTTCTACCTACCCCCTTTTATTTCTGCCACACGGACACACTCCATTTTATTCGTACCCTATTTTATCCTTCTCCTTTCTACAAGGAGAAGCCAGGAATGTTTTAGAGAGATGAAAAAACTCTTGGCAGTGGGAAAGGTTTAAGAAAGCTGTTTTCTTGTCAAACCGGAGTGAGTTTACATATCCTTTCCCAACAAGAGGATGGACTCTGAAGAGTGTACTAAAGTGGGTTTGTAAACTTGGTACTGTGTGAAGGTCGGGGCAGAGCAGAAGGGTCAGATTAAGGGCGAGGGAAAGAAGATTAATCGTTCAACAAATATTTAAATAACATAAATCTTATCAAATATAACTGGAACCTAATGGGGTATATCTGTGCCTTTCCCCCCCACCTTCCTCCCCACATAATCTGTGTTCTAGAAACTATGTGAAATAAATACATAAAGCATGACATTCTTCCCTGCAGTGTTGCTCACAGACTGATAGTCGTGCAGACTCCTGTTAGCCAACCTGCACATTGTAGGCCAGGAGTGGGAGGGAGCTGGTTCCTTGCTGATGGGTGGGCAGGTTTTTGAACACCTTTTGCAGATTATGTGTCAAGGCATATCTTCATATTATCGGATAATAGCATGGAGAAAATTATCCATTGGCCATATAAAAAAAAGCCACAGATTGTGTATGCTCCAAGTGCTGGCTGTTCATGCCTGCAGGTTTGATTTCTATTCTGATGCACCAGAGTCTGGTGCACTGAAGCTAAAATACAGAATGCAGTATTTGTCCTTTCATTCTGGTTCTCCACTGTGTATTTCTTTCAAAATAGAGGTAAACTTTTTCATGCTTATATTGATTGAAATTATTCTGTTTAAAATGCATAAAATTTAAAGCTGAAACCTTACTGAAATTAGCAGGAGAGGCAACTGCTGTGTGTGTTTGCATCTTACAAGAGCATGAGGCTCTTCTAAAAGAGCATATTATTGCATACTATAGGGTGTTTTTGTACTGTGCAGTTATGAATACTCCTGTATTCACAAGGCAGGGCCCAGTAAAAGCTGAGGATGGTAGTGGATGGCATCACAGCCATCCCTGTGGAAGCCTTCTGTATCCCTTATAGCAGATTTTATTTGGAGATAACATTTTGGAGTAGTTGCTGACAAGAGAACAGAATTGCCCTTGGCTGCAAAACCATCAGAGTTCCTCTTCCTTCAGGAAGCTTGCATTTTATTTCTGGGGTCACTCGAATATGAAGGTCATTATAAACTTAGTGCTGTAGCGTCCTGTTCAGGTTTAGTCTCCACTTCTGTCTGTTTACAAAGCAGCTGCTCCCGTTTTCTGGAAAACCCTGAGGCTTCCCCCCTCCTCCTGGTTCCTGTATGTTGCAGGGCATGAAGCATCTCTGTCTTTTGTCAGCTCTTGTTCCTCGTGGTGGTGGTGACCAAGTGCGTGTATGCCTGTGTGCGGCCTCACCGGTTGATGGGGGGTCCCAGTTGCTGCTACTTGGTGTGTCCCTTCTGTGTCGCTGGCATGGTGAGCTCTGGGGCCTTCTGCAAGCGGCTGAGATTGGCACCAGAAAAAAAAAAAAAAAAAAAACCCAAACAACAACAAAAAACCTTAACCCCAAATTTATGAGCCCATCAGATAAAATATTTTTAGGAAGGGGGTGAAGAGGGAAGTCTGGAGACAGCAAATGGTCAGGCAACAACGTTTAGGCAGTTGAGACTTCCAAATGAAAACAAAAGCCAGAGCGTGTTAAAGAGAGATAGATGGGGCTGAGGGAGGCAGGGAAAGAGAAGAAAGCCCTGGCAGAATGTATGGTCTGACGGTAAATGTGTGAAATTATTCTTTTTCAATCAAATCCTAAGAGCAACAGTTGCAAAACCACTGTCATTGAGGGTACGGTGTTCTGTTTTTAAAATTCATAGGACTTGCTTGCATTTTCTTGAATATTTGCAAGCAAATTTTCTTGTGTTGCCAGTTGTCAAATGCAATGCTCCTCAGTGTTAGTTCAGTATTTCCTCATTTGTTTGTAAACAGTGCCCAGACATTTAACTTTCCCTGCTGCTGTTGGATAGCCTGATGATCGTGCTTCTGTTTTATTTCAACACATATGTCATTCTGCTTATTTACTTACTACAGGCGAGAAGTTTAAAGGAGAGCATAACTATCACATTGGAGCAGAAGTCTGACAGTTGTGATTATACGAGTTATACACTTTTTTTTTTCTCCTTTAGAGGGATTTTGAAACTACCTTGCACTAATATAGCATTAAAACAGTAACAGTTTTGAGGGTCTCTGTCTTGTGGAGCTGTCCTTTTCGTATGCTAAACCCATACTGGGTTTTCTTTTGTAAGGGAAACCTTTTCTTTCATTTGGGTTTTTTCACCTTCCCAGCTGGGCGCAGGACTGAAGCGTCGGAGGTGAAGCCAGGCAGGGCTCAGCCTTTGCCCTGGGCCTGTTGCCCCGCAGTTGGGATTTTCCCGCTCAGCTGGGGTGCTTTGCAGCAGGTGCCAGCAGGCTTTTGCTCGGAGCTTTGGGGAACCACTGCTGTAGGAGCAGCATCTCCGAGCCGAGTGGGCATTGCCAGCGGTGCCTGCGAGTGCGAGGCGCAGAGCGTGAGGACCTATGTAACCCACATAGAAAGTACTTTATGCTAGAGACAATTCCTCAGCTACTCAGAAATATGCTGGGCAGGACTTAGCATAATACATGAAAAATACTAATTTTGTCAGAAGCAAGCAACACAAATTTGGCACTTTTTGCTCTTCATTTTTTTAATTTTCTTTCTTCTGCTTTTATTCCTTTCACCCCTCATGCTGTGCGCTGCGGAGGAAGCTTGTTTATAAAAAAACAAAACCAGTGCTGCAGTAGTGGGGAATAGTGCAAAACTCAGCACTAATGCTGCTGGAATAGTTGGGATGTCTCAGATTCGTTTCTTCCTACTAAATAAGTTCTTTCGCACTAGGTTGGAATTTTCTACAGACTTGTCACTCTTTCACCAGAGGAGGGCTGTTTTAATTATGAAGTTATTGAACTTCATTCCTGGGTCCCTAAACCAATCTGCGATTCATTCAGACTGAAGTGAGAAGATGATTGTGTGGGCTTGAAGTTTTGCCCAGGTGCCAACTCCACAGCCTGCGCACAGCCCTTCTTGAAGGCCCTGGCACTGAGCACAGTCTGCAATAGGATATTAGAGCAGATGTATGCTGGGTCTGGCCCAGCGTGGCAATCCTTATGTTCCCAGCAGAGCCAGCAGTAGTTGATATGCACTGTTGGTAAATTCAACAAGTCTTTTAATAAAGCTTGCTACACCTGATAAAATCAGGCTTTAGGTGACTTGGTGATAATTTGGTGTTTATTAAAAAGAAATTTTTAACTTTTGGGGTCCTGGAGACTAATATAAAAACTTTACTCATGTAAACTCACCACTCTACCACACTTCCTTCTTGCTGAAGTTTAGAATCAGCACTGAAAAGATGGATTTCCCCCACCCCAGAAAAATGAGATGTTTTCGAACTTCCAGGGTTTGAACTCCTCCACACTGTTTCTTTATAACTGCCTTTCAAATAGCTGTTTTGTTGTTCTGCATATGATTGAGATGCAGCCAAGAGGATCTGTTCTTCATTCATGTTATTCAGCAGGTCATTGAATTTTGCCTGGAATAAAACAAAAATTTTCTCTGACTTAGCCTTTAAATGTGGTAGTTAGGTTTAATTTGTACTTCAATACTATTTTCTCAAGGTAATACTCACTTAAGCAGAAGAAATACAATGCACTTATGCCTCATGTTTGTTACCATCGTCTTAGAAATTAAGCAACTGTATCAAGAATTTTTAGTGATTGCAAGCAGTATCAAAAAATCCCTTCTTCTATATAGCATCAAGAACACATCTGTGTATTGTAGACTTTTCCTGTTCAGTAGCATGGAATGTGTACAAATTCTGCTCAGTCTCCTTAGAAGAAAAGGAAGCAAAGTGGAGTTGGGATGTTTGTTGCCACTTGTCTTATAAAAATTGATTGTTTTGCAAGGCAGCTGCATATGAATGAATAGAAGAAAACCAAACAACAAATCTGAACCAGTTTTATCTTCTCTGCTCCTAAAACAATGTTAGATTGATGAATGGCAAGGGTCCAATGAAGGTAACTGCAAGTTCTCCCTAGAAACTTCATGCAACTCTACTTTCAAGTCAGAAGGGCAAAAATCTAGTTTGTTTGAGAAACACAGGAGGAGGTAACTGGCTCAGAATAGGAAATGGAAGAAAAAAAGTCTTAAATAGAGGCTTAAGCTTTGAGAAAAAAAGCCCAGGAAAACCAGGTGAGCTGTCCAGGAGGCCTATGGAGTTTGACATTGCTGACAGTGTGCCAGAAGGCCAGAAGCTGCCCTGGAAGGCACACACAAGACTCGATGAAATATTGGAGGTGATGTGTGTGTGTGGGAAAACTTTAGCAAGGTCTCAGATTTTATTTAAAGACTTTGGAGTGAAACAAAATCAGATGCAGGCTGAATCAAAGTTTCTAGCTGAGAGTCAAACATGCAGATAAAGACCTGTACAGAGCTCTGTCCTCTAACTGTTCTTTCCATCTATGCATGTGTAGATGACATGGTTCATTTTATTGATCTGTTTTATGACTGACAAACTAAAACTGTAACCCTCCTAAAATGTAATTGGGTATCATTTAAAAAAAAGGGGAATGCAAATTAATTGAGCACAGAATATCAAGGAAATGCAAGTTCAATTGGAACAGACCTGATGTAGTGTCAGACAGGAAGCTCCAGGAGCTTCATGTTGGAGCAAATTTCTGTCTCTGGTGTCCTGGCAACTGAAAGCAGATTAGCTCTCCCCACCTGTGGAGCTCGCTGGGTAGGAAATGACTGCAGGACTAAGTGCATCGCCAAGGAGGTCCGGCGTGGCGGCAGTTATAAGACCAGTCTGCATCGTTGATTTTTCTCCAGTCAAGAGACGTTCATGGCCATGATAGCAAACACCAATGCCGGAGGAATATTTTTCTTCATCATATGAGCAGCAGTAACTGAGGTGCTTGTCCAGTGTTTGCAGGAATTTACTTCATATGAAGTGGAATTCTGCTCCATGATGGTTCCTCGGTTTTCACCTGACCACAGCCCAACCACAAACCAGTTCTACAGTAACAAACAGTGGTTGCAGTAGCACACATGCGTTGGGTAGTTTGTTTGACCAACTTTTTATTATTGTGTGTGTGTTTTTTTTCCCCCTTGCTTTATCTTTAGGCCCTAATTATCTTATTCGTTGCAGAGGTTCTCTATCTAAGCAACAGATTTTGTGTGGAAATGGACTTTACACAGATCAATCCATCTATGTGCTCAAGGAACAATGTCATTGTCACCAATTAGCAAGTGTGAAATGGAGCATAATGAACAAAACGTGTGGGGCTTTTTTTTTTTTTTTGTACTTTATATTAGTATTTGTTTTACATTATCGCTGTGTTGACAGAAGCTAGTGCAGGTTCTATTCATTTTTGTTAATCTTTACTGCTTTCCACGTCAGCTCCTTCTGAGTGAGCTCCGTTGCTGGCTTCTCGAGTGGCACCCCGTTGCTCTTTGTTGCCAGTGAGTGCTAATGGAGGAAGGCAACCCAAAGGCTCTAGGAGCAGGAGAATAAACGTTTTTTTAGGAATAGCTGGAGTAAGAGTTCCGGTATGACATGAGAGCTTTTTACAAGTGTATTTGACTTTCACTTGGTTAACAGGTTTAGTTTTGGTATTATTTTGTATCTAATTATCTTATAACACAAAAATTGTGGAATTTCACATTTAGGAATTTAGAAATTGTTCAGATATGAATGAATGGAAGTCTCGACATTTGCGCATCAGTGAGACCCCCGAAGGGGAGCACATGACTGGTTTTTAAGGTGCAGTAAACAGTCAGAAAACAGACTACAGTTTTCTGAAGTAGGCCTGCCTGCTTTGCTTTCTGCCTAAAGATGACTTTCTGATTTGTAATCTCCTGCCTACCTTATACAAAGGAACGCAAGCACCAGTGTATACTGTACAGTGTCTCTAGTTAGAGCCATTAGTTGCTTGTACCCTGGCCTTGTTAGTGCACTTTGCTATTTTTTGTCCCAGTCTTCTATTTTAAATTTTGGGAAGGAAACTCTACATTTATTCCACGGAGATTCATGTAGTTCCATTTTTGTTACTAAAGCATTTTCCCATGTTTGACCTTCCTTCTTCCTTTCCCTACTCAATGGCAAGAGTGAAGGAAAGCCAGGCAGAGAAAAGCCACAATGCAGGAGACTATTTAAAGAAATTGTAATAATAGTTGCAAGTTGCACATTGTGATATAAATATCACAACATGTAAATATTGGTATTTTAATATATTAGTAGCAATAATTAAATAATAAATAATGATTAAAATTGAGGTAGTCCCCTCTCTCTCACCCAGCCATCTCCCTGTTGCAGAGAGAGATAGTGAGTTTTAATGCCTATGGAAATCCCCTAAAGGACAAAACCGTAATTACACTCTAGATAATTACCTACTGATATGTAACTGTTGTAAGCAAGTGTAGTCACGTGCTGAATTTCTGTGTTAATCTAAATTGTGTTTAATACACTGGGCATAAAAAAATGAAGATATGTTATGCATTAGTATATTAGTATTAAGCAGCATTTGAAACAATATGATGTATTTTCACCCTTTTTCACCCTTTACTCCACATTTGACCAGGTGAAAAAAAAATCTTAGAAAATCCAGATTTATTTCTCCTTTTGTTTTGAGTAATAATGTGATCTCCAGTCCTCCTAATCCCAGGCTTATAGACTGCTTATAGTCCAGGGTATTGACATACTGCTGTTCAAACTTTTTTAGATCTTGAAAAAAAAAGTGGTAAAATAATGGACAATTGGCAAATTCCAATAGCAAGCATAACATTTGCATTAAAATACCTCAGCTGACAAGAAAGGAGAAAGCATTCCACTTAACTTGCATTGGGGAATCTTGTTTGCCTAGTTTTCTTCTTTGCAGAGCTTTTGGAGACTACTTTTTGTTTTAGGAAAGGGTTAATTGAAATAGTGTATTACATGACTTTTTTTTGTCTATTCCTGGATATTTGGGTCATGACTGGACCCAGTATGCTAAAGTTGCTGTTGCTAAATGTTCTAAAAGAAAGCCACAAATCTCTTGGAAATTTACTTGTAGTTATCAGAAGAATGATAAAGGTCTGCTTATAGCGTGGCTGCCCTTTTACTTGATGCTGAGTGTGTATTGGCATAGACCCCAGATACTGACTGAGACTGTACATATGAAACCAAATAATTACTCCTGATAGGGATAATATATCAGCACTAGGACACTGATAGTGGTAATTCCCTCTGTCATTTAGATAGTAGATAAGAGCACTACAGCAACTGATAAATGATTAGCTTAAGTCATGACATGAGGTATATGTGTTTTTACTGGTTAGGTATGTGAGAATTGCAGTTAATTTTTGTTTAATGCAGACCTCTAATATAGACAATTTCAGATGATGGGTATAGTGAAGACAGTAAGAGAAGAATAATTTCTTCAGGTCCCTGCTACACTTACCCTGCATTTTCCTTCAGCGTCTCATCATGTGGCCTGGAGAGCTGAATAGCTCTAATAGGGACCTCCATCAATCAAGAAAGGAGTACGTCTCCCAACTCCTCCATCTATTGTGAGCTTCCAGACCTTCCTGTATTCAATTAAGCCACTTCCAAATGCGAAGTGGGGAGTACACAAGATTTCTGTCCTTTCTTCTTGCTAAATAGGGAGAGGCCTCCAAGGCTGCTTCTGACAAGCGTTTGCACTCAGTGACATGTACATGGATGAGGATGAAAGCCCCCAGCAGCCCTCCCCTTCTCCTGTAAATCTGCCTGGTTACTGTTTGTGTTCAGAAAGAGTAAACCATTATCTGTCTTAACACATTCCCTTACCTGTTAGAGATCAAGATGAGCCTTAGCCTGCTGGCTGATGGTGCCGCGCCTGGTTGTGGCGGCGGCATTGCAGGCGGTTCTGGCACGAGCAGCTGGGCCCAGCGGCTGTCCAGAGGCAGCACCTCGCGCCCGCTTTAGTGCGGCAGGTTCTGTCTTTCTGGGTTACAGTTTTGCCTTCCATTACGAGCTGAGTGCTGTTTAATTCTGAAGCGATGAGCAAAATCATGTGTGAAATACTCATCGTGCTTTTCCTAGTGCAGCCAGATGTACTCAGTTAATGAAAGCAATAAGCCAAAGGTAATCAATTTATTAATGAGATAGGAAACTGATCCTTTGCCATACCAACTATCTAATTGTGTACGCTTAAGCCAAGGAAACCAAGCTGTGCAAGCATTTCAGTCCCTGATAAATGCTTTCGTTGCTGATGGCCATTTGCTTTGGCTGTAAGTTTGTAGAGTTGTATCTTTTATTATTATTTTTTTTTTTGAAAAGGAAATGGATTAAAAATCACATGATGAAACTGAGCCATGAACGGGTATTCTTAACAAGGGATTTTACCTTCATAATGCTTTTTTTTTCTTCTTTCTGATATGTGGCTGAGTCAGGCTTTAGCAAAGCAGTCTGAAAGTCTGTCTGTATCTGTTTAAAAAAATAAATACATAAATAAATATAACAGAACAACCTGTAAGAGAAAATTTGAGTGAAAGAAGCAAAATAGATGAAAAAACAGATTCACACAATTCTTTCAGCCTCCCACACTACTGCAGCAAAAACTTTGGGAAATGAAGACAAGGATTTAGAAACTGGTATAGTTTATTCAGACCTCAGAAAAGCATCCCTACAGGCCGTATTATAAAGGCTGGGAGAGGCTCCAGAGCCCAGTAGTGAGGTCCTTGCATGTTCAGTAACACTTTCCTCTTCACAAAAATTGCTGGGGCTGCTTAAAAAGTTTGGTACTATTCAGTGCAGTTATAGGTATTAAATGCAGACTTTGGGATGCAAAGTTGCTTCTGATTAATGCACTCCTTTAGAAAATTTAAAATACAAAATATAAAAACTGTGTGCACAGTCCAAATCTCCCCCCCAGCTGTGGTTACAGCTGAAGTACAGAGGAAGAGTCAGACTGTCCAATTGCTTATGTTTTTCAGCTGCTCAATCACCATAAATCCCATTTTATATAAAGATAATGAGTAGGGCCCGTTACAGCTTTCTGGCCCTGCATGTTTTGCTGGTGGCTATTGATACGCAGCAACGCAACTTTAATCTTGTCACTCGACTGGCACCTAGCAAGAAAACCACCCATGGGCATAAGGAGGCTGCGGAGGAAGCACAGAAACACACACTGGAAAAGGTGGAGAGGTCAAGCTTAGCATTCAAATCCTGCTCAAGACTAACTTAAAATATTACCATTCAGCTGCTAAAGGCTGGATTTAAGCAGCAAATTTGACCAGACAGACCACACAATGAAGTCATCAGGGCCGAGACCCACCGGCTTGAAGAAACAACCACCCCTGGTGTTAAGACAAATGCTTTGAAGAGTGACTGATATTAATCAGAGGGTGCTACTGGTTTAGAGTTCTTTAGCTGTTCTGTATGAATAAAAAACTCTGATAAAGGACATAATAACATAACAAAGCCAAGGCAGTTCTGTAATACAAGAAGCCACAGACCTGAATCCTACTTAAAGGGAATTGGTCAGGGTCCATTTTAAAATTCCTTAAGCTAAATTCATCTTTGGCCTAACTCCTTTGAAGTCAGTGGGGTTACACAAGGAATTAATTTGGCCCTGTGGCTCTGCGTTTTAGAAGCAGTCTAAATAGCAGCCCCATGTTTCTGACTGGTTTCCTTGAAGGAGCTCCCAAAGCAGTCCATGGTGTTCCCTCGGTGGGTGCTCCTTTCCTTCCCCACTCTGCCTTCTCCTCACTAGTTGCTATGTTAACAGCTAAAGATGATATTCTAAGCTGTCACATGCTATGAAAAATATATTATTTTAATTTTTGAATGATTAGCTCTAGTTTTGGTGCCTTGAATAGGGCTTTTGCTAAGCCCTCATGCAGGGTTACCCTATGCAAATAAGTGTAATCTGGAAGTCTGTATCTAATGCTTCCTTAGGGGAGATTTGTCAGACCTCTCTGAGCTTGAGTACAGTTTATATCAGGCTTTGGAGCTGTGTAATAGCTTCCTTCAGTCTTCTGGGTACCAGTAATCACTCGTGCTTTCCAAGAAGGCATCTCTGCATGGTGACTTCTTATCTGAGCCCGGAGTTCTTCCTTTGTCAGAATGACAAATGCTACATCTTTCCTTCACACACAAATGTTAAAAGGACTGTGCCAGTTGGAAATTTATGCGAATGAGCACAAAAGTTTGCGGTATTCCTGGCACCAGCTGGGTGTGTGTCTTCTGATTTTTAGCAGAAAGCTTGGGGCAGGTGCCACCGATGCACTTATGATTAACCAGAGGCTCCTGAGCCACCCTTCAGTCCTAGGGAGGTTTGTGACAGAACCAAACTTGGATATGGGGAGAAGAGACCGACAACTAATAAAGCTGGAAGGAAGAGGCAATTGTGTGGCACGTGAGGAGTTATTTATGGGGCTTAAGCATTGTCTGATGATTTGTAGCTCAGGCTTTTAGCTGGTGTGGAGGCAGCAGTTGCGGGGCTTCATGACCTTTCCTTCTGTACTGCATAAAGCCATTAGTGTTGATTCCAGGATGTTTGATTCCAGTTTGATTCCAGGATGTTCCTAATGTGGTAATATGGATGTTCAAGTCTGTCTTGAGTAAGCAGAATCAGTGAGCCTCAAGAAAATCACTGGGAATTTAAAATGATAAGAGACCTTGTCAAATTTTAGGTTCTAAGTTTTCCCACATGCACATTACCACCATTAAGTTGAATATGATCTTCAAAATATTTTAGATGCTTCAGAAGAAGGAGACAAAAGTCTTTGAAAAATTACATAAATGTCTATGGAAACCTAAATAGACAACAGTAGTTATGAGAGCACATGGAAAAAATCGTCTTAGATTCAAAACACTTTATAAGCTGGATATAGTATGCTTTGTGGATATAAGGTGACCTTTTAGGGGCTTCTTACTACCTGGGTTGTTCTGGAGCATTTCAATAAGAGAGAATATTCATATTTCAGTACTTACCCAATGATTCTTCTTAGTGTACATGAGAAATATACAGGTCAATCGAAGAGGGCTGTGGCCTGAAATGGTCCAAAGTAGGAGATTTCCATTGATGCTTGTGGGACCTGACCTGTTTTTTGGAAGCAAAATGTCAGTAAATGACCTCAGGAGCAAGGTAGGGATCTGAAGCTTGGGATGCACTCATAGATCTGACGAGCAGTCCTGCAACAGGCTTGTTTCCTTCTGAGATGCTCACAAAAATAACTCCGTGCACCAGGTCATTTTGTTAACATTAAGTGCTGTATCCGGGTAAGTATGGAGAACATTTTGCAAGTAAGAGACTTTCAAGAGGCATTGAAGCAACTGGTGGAAGAGAAGTTGATGGTTCAATTGTGGTTGATAGTAGTTTTCCCAAAACTGCTTGGACCACTGGACTCAGTGGAGCAGGTCTCGGGAGCAGAGCGGGCTGGGTATCGAGCTCCTTTGACACGCTGATGCTGGCCAGTTGCTGACCACCTATGAGGCTGGTTGTCCCTGACTACGCTCCTACTTGCTGAGGTTTCAGCATGTCTTGGGGTCAAGCCCTTGTTTATAAGCCAAGGTGCAAGACTTGTAATCTGCGTTTTCCAGGTAAGAGCTGCTGTCCCCATTCACACGTAAACTATGCAGACAGCAGCATTCCTTACATTGCACAAGGCATTAATGCTCTGCCATGAACTACTTGGGGAGAAATGCGTAGTGCTTGATTCAAGTCACAGCAGGTACAAAAAAATGAAAAGTCATTGAAATCTCATTTGTAAGCGGATTTGCAAGCAGTGATTTGAAGAGCATGTGAAAGTCGAGTTAAAGTCTTCTCAGCTTTTTGTTTATAAGAAAAATAATCTTTGTTTCCCTTTCTAGAAGAGTGAAAAAGTTTCCCCATTGCTTTCTCTGATCTAAGTGTTTTCAGCCCCATTTGTCTTTTTAATCAGTCTTGGTGTTGGAGTTGTTCTGAGTAGGACAAATGTTTCCTGCATAAACTTTGGTTTTCATTTGGTGAGTAGAATTTGGATATAAACTAAATCTGCGGAAATGAATACAGCTTTCTCCAGAGTGGCGTGTTGTTGAAGAGAGAACCACAGGCCTGGAAATGGAATTCAGCAGAAGGAATTCAGGCAGTGCTGCACTAGGACTCAGTAGACCCAAATTCCACTTGCAGTTCAGCCTTCAGGAAGTCCTTCCTTTGATGGATGTCATTTCAGGGAAGTGTTTTATTAATATGCACTTCTAGGTAACAACTATTGTTGTGAACATGCATTGTAAGCAAGCTAATTTGAGGCGGTAGCAGCTGAATTAATAAATGAGTGCTTAATTATCTGTACTAAGGTGCAAAAATCCCATGTGAATTCCATCTGCATGTGTTTTGTGTAAGGATACTATGTATCTGTATACAGTTCCCATATCAGAATTGCAAGATTAAAGTAAGTTTTTCAAAATCTCATCTCATTTGTATATTGTTTCCTGATGAAATCTTTTTGAAATTTGAAGTAGTCTATTTTTCTTAAATAGACCTTTTATTAAATGTTTAGAAATGAGGCTTTCACTTAAACCTCTGCTGTCTTTGCCTTATATGGTTCTTTTGCAACTATATGCTAGATTGAAATCTTATACGATATTTCGGTTGTAACCAAAAAGGAATGGTTTCTTATCTTTTCTGGAACTGACGCTCTGTTCTGTAGCTTCTCCAAAAAATATGAACAAAGCTATAAATCTTTTTATGCCTTTTTTTTAATGCCTTTTCCTGGGCCCAGTTTCATGTTATGCTGCTAAAACTTGGGGATGTCTTCAGTGAGAATTGTGTGAGCCTGGACTGTCTCTGCACTTTGTTCCTTTGTGGGAGCGTGTTTGTCTGTTTTGTTTGGCTTACTTAACTGCTGTGTTTGTGATGTACTTAAAGCTTTTATCATAATTATTTTCATGTATTTTAGTAAAAATACTGACTCTTTTGATCTCACATGAGACTTTAAGGACAGTGATAAGAAAGGTCTTCTAAGATGGTAGGAGTTTCAAAGTATAATATAGTATGTGCAAACTGTACAAATATATTGTTGTATGCTATCCTAGTCTACTGTGCTCCATTTCTTACTCCTGCAGTTGCTATAGCCTTGTACTAATACATCAATGTCAGTGTAACCTCCGTAATAACTGAAAACAGGAGAGAACATGCTGAAGTAATCAACAGTTTTGCAACATTACGGTCTTGGATGGCTAGTTTTCCTCCTCAGGTGTGACATTTGATGAGACTGTAGTTTTAAAATAGTTCTATGTGAGTTGCTCTGTTTGTCTTTCACTTACTGCAATGCATAGTCTAATCCGAGAACACATCTAAGGTGCAGTCAAGGCAGCTACATCTTCTATTAGGCTTTTATAAAGCTCTTTTCCAAGTTGCTGTTATCATTAGATTTATCTACTGAAAGGTAAAGTCTGAAAAGATTAGTTTTCTGTCATTATGAGATTCGACCTAATGCAAGTTTATCTTATCTGAACTGGAGAGAAAACACTTCCACCCACCCTGGGTCCAAATATAGGAGAGAGGAGAGAGAAAAAAAAAAAAGTTGTTATTGCTATGTAGGTCTCATCTCTCAAAGAAAATTGATTTTGTTCCTGTATTGACCTTCATAAAAATATTTGCCTCCACCCCCTGCCTCCTAGAAAAAGGAGTCCCTCCTGCGAGTTGTTGCCCCAATATCTTTAAAGCTATTTCAATCAAGGTGGCTTTTCACCTTCTAAAACCTTTTGACCAAAAATATTTATGTGCTAAATTTTAGGCCCGCTAAAAACCCTTTTCACATCCTCAGTGTCTATACGTCTCCTTTCAAGCTGTGTTTATTGCATGCTCCAGTCTGGCCTTCTTTGTCCCATGTATTGGAGCCTGGGGGCGGAGTTGGGGGAAAGTAAACGATCCCCCTTTCAAATCATCAGTGCTTAGAAAGACCCAAGCAGTCCTCATGTATCCGGTGGTTTTCCCTTTTCCCTTGTCTTCACTTCCAGGTGTCTAACAAAGGAGCAGTTTCCCTATCCATAACTATGTCTGGGAATGAGTGTGAAATGCTGTTTCAGGCTCCTGTTCGAGCCTCTGAGCTGCAGCTACGCTTTTTATCCAGCATGCAAAGGATGAGCAAAAATGTGGGTCTAGCAGTGGAGCAGGCCCTTAAAACCACTTCGTAATTCTTTCTGTGTTTTTTAAAAACTGACATTGGTGCCTTAGTTCTTATTTAGCCCTTTCCAACTAGACTTATTCCCATTGCAAACTTGTCAAGGAGTTGTGTAAGTAGCCTGTGAAGGAGTCCACGAGAAGGAAAGTAGGAAAAGAGTGATATGATAATGGGGCCAGGCTCCATGCCTCAGGTTTATTTTCAGTCTGTCTTGCAGCAGAATGACATATCAGATGGATAGATGTCATAGGAATAGAAAAAACTGGGTTCACGAAGTGCTTTAGCAGACTGGATGATTATCAGTGACTCTCTGCCTGGATTTAGGGCTATGATCCTTATCAGTTGTGGTGTTGCATCCATACGCTGATAATTTTGCTGTGCTTTTGTCTTGGAAACAAAAAGAGTTGCTTACAATACAGGCTAACTTGAATTAAGATACATTAAAACTAATTGGTTCTCCTCACATGTGTGACAACAAAAAATAAACTTAAAAATTTGTAGATTTCTGAAAACCCAAGTTTTTTGTATGCATCCCAGATGCTCAGCATCCATTAGTCATGCTGGGAGTTTGCAAAGAGATGCAGAGCTTGGCATGCTGGCCCTCACTAGCTGGATCCAGTCCATGGTCTTCACGTCACTTGGTCTTATTAAACAGTTGTGCATTTGTGAAAATTCCTCATCCTAATTCCTCGTCCTAACCAGTGTCTAACTATTTCAGACAGAACAAGTAATAAATTAGGCTGAGGAACCCGTCCTGACTAACGAGATAAGGGTTAGGTTTCCTGTACTTGGTGATGAGTGAATTATGATTCACAGAGTGGTGAGACTGTCTTGCTCATTGGAGGAGTAAGCTGCTTAGAAAAAAAGAAGAGGGAGGGAATAAAAGTGAAAAAATCTTGTTACTAGAGAAGGACCAAAGGGCTTTTTGTTATGCTGTAAAACAAGATGTGTGTCAACTTCTGTATTTGGAGTTAGAGTTTAGAGAAAACTCATCCTGTAAAAGAGAAAATGAGGAAAAAATACGTGGGTTCACTGGAAATGATTTGGTCTGCCCCCACTTGTGGGCTGCAGCTCTACTAACAGAGCATCCTGGGCAGGAGGGATAATTTGCGCTTGTGTTCACTTCCCCATTTCTTCCCCTCCTTGTAATAGAGTAAATGGTAGCTATTATAGAAACATTGGCTTGTAATGCATCTATTAAATACAGTTGCTGCTGCAGCAAATGACACGTTGCAGGTACTGCCTGTGTTCTGGCCACGTAAGTAAATGATAATGAATTCAAATTTAAATTTCATTTTCAAAGTTTCAAATTTAATTAAGGGGCAAATTTGGTAAACACAGATCAAAAATAATACATGTGTAGTTCCTGTCTCTCTTTGAAAGTACCTGATTTTCAAGAGGACTTGGGAGACAAGGCATGTCAGGTCTTCTCCTCCCACATCATCCGACCAAGTTGTAGGTGCACAGTGTTTGGTCAGCTTCCTGCTGATAGTTTTTCTTCTCCTGCTCCTTGTAATATTAAGTCTGCCTCTCAAAATTGTTACTTAGACCTTCTCGATCGATATCAGTCACACCTAAATGTATGTGATTGCCATGCTCTGATGGATAAAAATATCCCCCAAATCTGTTAAATATGTTGTCTTGATCTCTAACCTTTTAAATTTCAGTGGTAACCTGTTATGTTTGAGCCATTTGAGTGTTCTACATACCTGAAGAGTCTCGTGGATTTTCTTTGCCTTGTCCTTTCTTTTTACCTAGTTTAGTGCTCTTTTGTTGCCAGGGTTTGAAGGGATGCCGCAGACTAACACAAGATCTCAAAGTTCATTCAGCTTCTCTGATGGCACAGGTTTCTCTGGGTTTGCAAAATCTGCCTTTCTTTCAGTGGCCATTAGCAGTATTTTGGTTTTACATTTTACTGGAAAGACCCTAGAAAACCTGAGCCAGATTCAACCCATTCTGCCCCAGAGGAAGGAGCAGTCAGTGTTTACTGACTTCACTCATCTTTTTCCTGAGGGAAGAAAAGGGGCAGGAGAAGGTAGTTAGAAGGTTTTATTTAAGAAGATTCAAGCTTCCAAATGTGCACACCCTATGGTAGAGATAGCCTTAGAGAGGATGTTCTGGACCTAGAGTCTTTCCTGAAGGTTACAGAATGTTGGGGAAGAAAAAAAAATACTGTTTGAAGGCTTGTTAGGTCCTGAGCAAAGCAGAAATATAATTGTGTGGTGCCCTGGTATATACTGGCATGATTTTAAGTGAGAAACTTTATTGGAGTAGTGGCCAAAATGTTCTGCCCTGGGATTGTGATTCTGTTAAGGGTCTGGATCATCTGAACTGCTACTATCTTGCCCAAAATACAGGTGGAAGCCTCTGTTTAGCTTTGTGAGGAATTGGACTGTGTTTCAATGGGGAACTGTGCAGCGGCACCAAGTTTGCAGCCTATAGCCTACGGTAATAGGGAGACAGAGGTTATCTGAAGGATGGAAATGACCAAATACATCAATTTAAAATGTTTGCCAGATCCATAATGCTGTGAGTGAGCGACTCTATGGGAAAAAAAAAAACGTACTAATCTGCTGATTCTCAAATACCCGGTCAGGTCAATGTTTGTATGCTGTCATGGCTTGCTACTGGTCTGAAAATTATTTGCCATCTCTTCTCCTTTGTTCCCATTTTGACTATCCATCATGGGCAAGCTATTAATTAGGAACTGAACTCCATCCCTGCCCGTAGTAGCCCTTGAACATGCAGCTTAAATATTGGTAACCTCAGTAAGTGTTAAAGCTTGTGCTTAGATACAGCTATGAGTATGAGTGTGGTGGCACTCACTTGGAATGTAATGGTCAGCCTCTTGCTTGCTCTCCCCTGTTATTGGCAGTGAGGTTGGAAAAGGTGCCCTTGGAAGCGTCTCCCTCGCTGTCTGCAGGATTTTGTATATGACTTGTAAGCTGCTTGGGGACAGAAGATCAAGAACGCCTTGGTATGATGTGTGCTCCACTGATGCTTGGCAAACTTGCAAAAAATCTTTGCTAGCAGTGATTTGCAAAAGAACCCAAGTGCTGACTCAATGGTTTTCTCAAAATTGCTGCAAGAGCACAGCAGGCCAAGCAATGCTGAATCCAGGTTATTGTGTGCAGCCAAAGCAGTGCCTTTAGAAAAGCAGGAGGAAGCAGTCTCTGTCAGATGGAAGAGGACATTGTGAGCATACAGAACGTGATTAATCTCCAAATAGGAACATAATGCAAAAGTTTGTTTTATTTTTAGTACTTGCAGTGGTAAAAGTGCTCATGTTTTTTTTTCTCAAAGCAGCAGCAAGATAGCTGGTTACTGTGAGACGGAATGTCTTGTTTCTGATTTCCTTTGCTCCACTTGGCTTAAAGCAGCTAGAGGTGAACCTCGTGCCAGAATTGAGGACTCATTGTTCTTTCTTTCCCTTATATCAAATTTTTCCTCCCATTGATTAGTTCCCCTTTAAAACGCAGTCAGAATTTGAGACTCGCTACAGTAAAGTGTGTGTATTGGGTGTTTCTTGGCATTGCCAAAAACAGGTTTACATCTCCTTCCTTGGAAAGGTACTTGGAGGCATTTAAGTAGGTGGCAGTACATCTCATTTCTTCATGTGAAATACGGACCAAGTTGGTGACTTGTGCTGGGCCAGTGGTTTTTATTTCAGGCAATTAAGGATTTATCTTTGTTTTAAAGTGAGCAGCTTTAATCACTTGGCTACTTTTCATTCAGAAAACTGCAGCAAACATGAACTTTGTTGTCAGACAAAATAAAAAGTCATGCAGCCTGTGACAAGACAAGAGTTTGTTACTGCCAAACCTAACTGAGAAGCAGAAAAGAGGACAGTGAGCACTGTTTGCCACAGTGAATTGACAATTCATGAGAAGGGTGGAAACAGATAATTGCATTCATGGACTCGTGGCTTGCTTTTAATTGATGCAGAATACGTCTTCTCTCTCCTTTCCCTATCTTTTTCCTTCTGATTATTATCTATAATTATGTTTATATATATATATATATAATATCTTTATATATCTATTATCTATAATTCTGTTTATCTATATAATATCTTTATATATTATCTATAATGATGCACTATAAAAAATGATAGTAATTCTGCAGTTAAGTACGAATGCAAGGTTGGTTTAGAAATACTTCCTGGAATATCCACTGACCTGAAAGCATAAAAATGGGACGATGGATGTTAGATTGTTGTTATTTGAAATTTCACAACAGCTTAGTTCTTTCACATTGAAATAATTATTTTGTAACTTGGAATGTTTGAGGGTTTTTTTGATTGCAAGCCCTAGAAAATCAGAGCACACAAGTTAAGACAGACAAGACTAAAATAAATAATCCAAAGCACTGATGGTAATCCACATTGTATGACTGAGGTTTAGTGATAAACCAGAGTGAGAGACTCTGAATGCAGGCAGATTGTTGCCATAAATGCTAATAGGCTTTCATGTGTCTGCGGTGAACAACATGGCTTCAATGCTCTGAGGCTGTAAGACGTGTTTACTGTAAAGAAGGCAATTGCGGCTAGTCTGAAAGGAAGATGCCACCATATCAGCAACTCTCAGCACTGAACTCCCAGTCAGAGAATACTTGGATATATTTGTTTTAAAATTCTGCCTAAAATGGGAAAGAATGATCTACTTTTCATGTAACTGAAGATCTTGTAACATGACGTGCCTTCTCGTGAAACTCTTTGTGTTTTTCGTTGAGTTTGCCTTCAAAACACTGCCGGCCTTTGTTTTGCCATGTAGTGGGTGGTTTTCAGGCAAAAAACAAATGTGCATTTTAGAAATTGGTGCATTAGGTATGTATGTTATTGTGAGAAACCAAATGTTTTAAGGTATATTTAGCTACTCATTTTTTCTTTTTTTATCTGTGCAAGTGTTTAAGACACTTTCATAAGCAGTTGCTGAACAGATTGTAGGCTATTAACACTATATGCACTGATGTAGTCTGTAAGTTCTTTTGAACAGTTTCGGAGTATTTGTGTTTAAAGGATTTTGTTAATGACTTCTAGTTTGACCGCTTTTCTCATACGTGCTGGTAGTGTTTTAAAAAATGACTTTTTAATTGATAAGTCTCGTGTTGATGCAACTTAACTGTGTTTTTAAGAGAAAATGTATGTTTAATGCTTTACACGTAGAAAGCCTCAAAAATATACTAGCAGCCTAAGAATTTGGTTTGTAGTGCCTTAACGAAACAAATTACTTCTGATTATCCAAATTCTTGGAGAATATGAGGGAAATGTTTAATCCTCCCCTTATACCCTGCTGCCTGAAGTGCAAGTAGAAAAACTAGAAAAGGGATTATGGATATTTTGTGAGCAAGCCTGCCATGGTTGCATATGACAGCACCTTTACTGTGCAGCAGTCTTCTTAAGATGAGCTGGAAAACTTCAAAGCCATCGCATTCCCAGTAGAAAAACATCTGTGTTGAAGCATGCCTCTGCGTAAGGCTGATTTTGGACAGCGATGTCTGACCAGGGCTCAAGAAAGCTCGGTTTGGGGATCTCCATTACCGTCTGAGCTGCCTCTGCTGCCAAATGGTTTGATGCTTTTGCTGGAGATTGGAGAAATTGTGGTGAAAACCACAGGGCTGCTTGGGTTGGGAGAACTAGGTTGTGTCAAGTTTTGGAATCTAGTTTCCTCTGAGTCAGTGTTTTGAGGTTCATAAGCCCTCACGCCACTTTCTGTGGGATGGCTTTCTAATCCTTGGTCCTGTACTGTTTATTGACCACAAGAAAACATTGCCTGGAAATAAGTGGAGAAAAGAATTTTGTTGTTGGCTAATTGTAGAATTAGGTTATGGCTAACAGTACAATAGGTGGTCATGTTATATATTTTCATACTTTACAGGCTAATTTTACATTGTTCATTTATTTATCTAAGAATAATGTAAGTATACCACTCTTATTGCTAAGCTGTGGTCTTATTTTCACAAACGTTTCAGAGAGTAGCACTTACATGGTTATAGGATGTATAGGTTCATAAAATCAGAATTGTCATGTTCTAGAAGGATCATTTAATGATTCAGAAAACATATGTGTTCCTTATAAGGTATTGTTGGAACAATATTTTCATTCGCGAATGATCCTCCAGTTGGAGAAAACTGCCTCATTCTATTTTAAGGAGAAAGTGACTTCAAAGGCTGACACTGCAGAAAAATTGAAGTCAAGGGCAACTTTAAAATCAAAACTGAGTCTTAATTTCTTGCCGATTTGACGCTGGGACAAGAAGAGCTTGTGGGCCTTCTGCCTCTTAAATTGCTCTCCCTGTAAATTTTTCTGGTTTTGACCTTGTTACGAATTTGCTGATTCTCAGAGCCGATCGTAGGCCCAGTGCCCCATCATTCCTCAGATAGGGTGTTGATTTCTGGCATGTATTTACATTATAAAAGGGAGAAAGGCAGAGTGACTGTCATCATAGTTTGTTAAAGTTACAGTAAGGCGAGATCAGTTTTGCACCTCAAATGCATGTGAAGAAAGGAAGTTCATGAAGACCAAGAGTTTGTAGAAGAGAAGATAATTTTAAAACTTACAGAAGTCATGGCTAACTGTATGGGCAGGAAGATTAGATTTATAAACCACAAGGAAACAGTAATAGATGCTCATGTTTAAGTTGCAATTTTAGAGCTGGCTGCTTATTCTCTTTAGGATACTGGCAAAATGAGCAGTTTTATACAAGTACTTGGCTCAAATATTCTTGGCTTTATTCTCCTGTGAGTCTCAGAATTTTCTGATGCTGGGCAAGCTATTTGGGTCCTGAGGCTATTATACTATAGCCTGCTAACATATCTGCTAATCTGAAACATGGTAAGCTTATAACTAAAGGATTTTTATCCATTTTTATATATACGTATATATACATATATTTTAAAGAATAACCCTCATATGCCTCAGATCTTTGTTTCTTTAGAGGTCTTCGCTTTACTTTTATCTCCCCTCCTCTTCCCCTCTCCTCAAGATGCCTTATATGGTTCTAGGTGCATCTTGCTTTCTAGCACTGGCTTGTCAGTCTTCCTTTATCACAGAATTGCACAGATACAGCCAAAACTAAGTAAACAAAAATCATTATTCCTCTACCGAGAGGATCTGCAAGGAGACTTTTGGTCCTAGGTTCTTCATGATTCCTCTTGATGTCAAAGAAGGTAGCAGGGCATTTTCTTGCAACAAGAACATATGGTAATGTTGCGCAAATGAAAAGAGAATTTTAGCCATCTTTTGTCTGTCATGATTGAGAAATATTGTTAAATGAAAAACTTTATGTTAGCACAAATTATAGGAAAGGAGATTAGGAAATAAATTCCCAGGTATCTTCCATTAGAAGATTTTATTGGATTCTGTCAAAAAATTAAAAATCGTATCAAAATGAGGCTGTGTGGGTTTAATTTTCCTTGCAAATAAGAATTTTCTCATCCAGATTTGAAGAGCTGAGGTGAGTTTGCTGAACTGGAGTTAATAGACTGTCATTTTTATCCCAGTTTCACAACTCGGTGAGTCTTCCAGAAGAACAAATAAAATCTGATTTGTAAACGGAATGGGACTGCTTGAATGAGCTCAATTCTTCATGCTTTTTGCTTTAAGTATTGTTTTTTTTCTTTGAAGGTTCAAACGCCAGCAAATTATGAAACAATGGCTGAAATGCAATTAGAAAATCTGCAGACATAATGTTCTTCTCATCTTTTCTTCCTTTTATGGTCTTTTCGCAGAACATCTCTGCTTAACTCAGTTGACATAAAAGTAAAATTATATTTTTCTTCAGTATTAGCTGCTATTCAAGGGGTTGCAGCTTTAAAGGGAACAAGTCTCTGCCTGTTTTCAGTCAGTTTAGTTTCTTTTGTTATTCTCAGCCTCGAAGTATTGAAATTCCTACATTCAAGGTTATTTCAGCCCTGTCTGATTTTTAGAAAGAGTGTGCTTGTGTTTGTGTGTGAATGTTAGCTTTATGGAAAAAGCTTGAAGGGGGGCAGGGGTAAATAACCACACACTTCACTAATCAAATTTTCAGGGAATGGAATACACTATTTCTCTCTAGCAAGCTCAGAGCCTGTTAACTGAGGGAACTACTTGTCCAGGTAGCAGAGAAGATGGCAAATGCACAAAACTATTATTTAGAATTACTCCTAATTTTAAATCTTGGAAGGGCGACTTGTCCTTGTACCATCCGCCAGAGGACAGATTCAGCTCCTCTTGCTTTTGTATCCACAAGCGTTGTTACTAGCTTGAGCAACGGGATGAAATATATCCTGTGTTATCTTTGTTATTTTATTAGTAGATATATCTGAATGAATTTTGCAGTCTGATCCATTTAGGGGCCTCTTTAGTGCTGGCAGCACAATCGGTTTCTTAGAACAGTAAACAATTGTGCCCCAAGATTTCCCCAGGCCCTCTTGTAGGGAGCACTGGGGATTTGTGCGTGTTCTTTGTTGGGCCGGCTGGGGAAATGACAAAAGGTTGTGTGTAAGCAAGGCCTAGAAGAAACAGGTCAGGAACAAGGGGAAGATTGATGACTTTCCAATAACATTTTGTGCCTGGGGAGTTTCCAAGGTTTTTTTTTTTTTTTCCACTCTTTTGCATCTGAGGTGGGGTCTTGGGCCACATTTCAATCCTAAGGACAATTACAGATAGGCAGAGAGTTTTCGAGAAGGCTCTGACTGAAATTTGGCTCTAAAACTGCAAATAACATTTAGAGCCTGAAGGTGATGAGAACAAGTTATATGCTTAACTGTGCTGTGGAATTTGCCTAACAAATATTGGAGATGCCAATATGAGTAGAACAAGACCAAAATGTTAGCAGTTGTATGTTAATTCTGGAGGCTGCAATTCTTGATCAAATTATATATATATGCTTATATAAAATATTAAAAAGTTTAATTAAATTATGTCCTGAAAATTTGCCTGGAAAGATAGTGTTACATCCGAATAGCTATCTTTTGCATGTACAGGCAGAATGCTGTGTACAAAGGAGCCTTTTTTTATGGATTGAAAGTAGAAAGTCCTGCCACTTGTCTGTTGGTATTCGTGTCCTTGTGTTATGGCTGGCGGGAGAGAGCCCAGTTGCCTCTTTGAGATGTGATGCTTACAGCGAGGCTCTCAGTACCCATAAAAATATGGCATTATGGAGATGCTTGCTGAATGCTGATCAGTGTTAGCAGAAGTCAGACATAGAGGCTACGCATACAGTTGCTTGCAGGCTTGCAGAGAAGAAAATTCAGGTACAATATATCCCTAACTACTATGGTCAGGAGCTGAATCAGCTGTAGTTTCTAAAGCCATATCAAGTGATTTATGTAGCCCCACTGAGGGGCACAGTTTGCCTCCATGGCTGTATGATGTCAGTATTGCAGAGTGATTGCTGTTCATTTTGAGCAAGTATTGTGAAAGACGGAGAGGAAAAAAGGCATGAAAACTTAGTTTAGGTCAATATAATGTTGTTACTCTAAGAGATGCAGGATATGAAAATATTTTCCAAATATTTTCTGAACTCTTTGCAAGACCTATATGAATTAATTTACATTTTTGTAGTAATATGAAGAGATTAAAAAAAAAATGAAGTGGTTCAGATTTAGAGTATGGAGAGTTCATTCTAGGAGCGAATCTAGAGTCATCTGTAGTAATAATTTTCTGCAGGATTAGCAACTGCCACAAGCTGTTAAATGCATACGTGTTTTGTTTAGTGTTGGGAAAGTTGTAATCCGCACTTGTATTGCCTTTGTGGCAAGATTTGGAATCACATTGTTATCTATGGTTTTAAAGCTTAAGAAAAACTGTAATTAGCCTCAGCAAGTTAATCTCAATTACCTACTTATGGGAATATTCAGGTATTTCTTCAGAATAAAAGCAATTTCTTTTAAAGGATTTCAGATTCTCATGAAACATGAGGATTTCATAACTGTACTTAATAGAACTTGAAAATGATGGAATTGCTCTGTGGAGCTATAGCTGATTTCCTTTGTAAGAGCATGGTTAGGGATAAGCGGTGCTGTGAGAGAGTTAGTTTATGAAATTAAATCTAATGTCTTAGATTGAAAAGGAGTCACAAAGGTTCCAAAAATCAAATGTTATTGCTGCGTGATGTGCGAGGAGTTTATTACTGCCCATGTTGCCTGGCTAACAAGCAGTTTCTCAGCAAAGAAAGAGCCGTTCTCCATAGGCTGCTCTCTGTTACGTGACATCTGTACTTGTGGAGAAGGGGACACCACTTGCACTCTGGGAACCGTGGCTCCCTAGAAGCCCCTGGTATGGATGGATGGCCACGTGTGGATCCCTCCACAGGGCAACCTCCTGAGTAGTCATCAGATCCACTCTGCCTGTCCCTCGCACAGACCTTCAAGCAAGGGACGTTTCACATATTTAAGCAGTAGCAGAATAGCTAAAGTGCTGGAAGTGCTCCGCTGCAGCGCTAGTGACGGCCGAGTGCGCCCCCTCAGCCACGCGGTCGCTGCCGCCTTTCCAGCTTTGCTCCATCTCGCAGTACTTGGAGCAGCACCTGACAGGACCACGCTGCCCATTCCTGCTCTGCCTCATCCATCCCTGGACTAAGGGTTCACATTGCCCCCAGGCAAACGCTGCGGTGTGGGGAGAGGCGGTAGCAGGGCACAGGGCGAGTAGTGGAGGCACCGTGAGCTTGGGGTTGATAGAAGGAAATCACAGAGTCTGCTTGGATGATAAGCGAGGAGCACAAATCACTGTTCCCATAAAGCCTTTCTGAGATCCAGAGAGGATGAGAGTTAACAGAGTACTTGACTATTCAGTGAGGAATAACTGTCAGGTTTCATGCAGAACTCAGCTGACAAAGAGGAATGCTTTCATTAAACAAAGGGTACAAAACAAATTAGGAAGCATTTATGGGAGTATAAAACCTGCTTCTGTCAGAAGAAATGCAAAACGCCCTTGCTTTTCAGTCACAGCAGGATTACGCCTCATCCTCCAATTGGCTTCAGCTGTGGTTTGCTCCAGTGCCTTGGCTTTGTTCAGACTTCGCCTGCCTGCCGAAAGCCAGTGTGGAGCACTTACAATGAGAGTTTAATCAGCTCTGGAAGCCCTTAGAGGTACTTGCTTGAGGTGGAAAATCCCTAATGTCCCTACCTTTTACAACACTGTGAATCACTGCTATTTTAAAACTGAAAGTCATGCATGAGAAAGAAAAAGGAATGAAACAGGAATGATTTATCACCAATGTATCTTATTTTCAGTGTTCCTTCCTTAGCCAATAGCTCTTAAAAGCTGGAAACAAGAAAAGCTGAGCTTTCAACACCTCCCTTGCTCTCCCTCGCTCTCCCTTCCCCATCCCAAACCTTCCCCCTAATTTGATCACTTCATGCATTTATTCTCTCAATTCCAAAAGATAACTTGAGATCACTTTCTGGTCCCCAGTCCTGTTTTATTGCAAGCCATATGATGTCTAGTGTATGCGCTTTCTTCTTTTCCTTTTGTAAATTCAGGCTCCCTTTTGACCAGTATCCATGATGTCTCACTCAGCTTCAAAGTCACATATTTTTGACTAATTAGTCAGAGCTATTTCAGTGTATGAGCCCAAGCCATTTTAACAGCTGCAGATTCTTTGGTCTAAGGGATATCTTCAGATAGAAAAGGCAGTCTTCGCATATTGTGTCCCTTCCGCTGGAGATCCATTCAGTGGAAGGAAGGGGATTTGATACTTTTTATTAGGGCAATAGAGACTTCAGAACTGGATGCAGCAAACTGTCCTGCCGCTAAAGAGAGTGCTCTGGTTGCATATCCTCTATGTTTGCTGCTTTTTATTTTATACACTGTGGCAGCAAGCTCATGTGTAGCTTTTGTGCACTGCCTTGAGTGGGAGTTTGAGCCAGAAGGCCTCCAGAAACCCCTTCTTGTCTGAACTGTTCTTTGTTTATTATTCTGAATAGGCTGGTGGGAGGGATTGTATTTGCACATGGTAAATCCACAATATGTTGTAACTTAGGAAGCTTGAGCTTTGTGTAGGAGCTGGGTGCTGCAATGGTGATGGTTAGAGAAGCTCTTGATTGGCACAGCTCCTCTGCTGTAACGAAAAGAGACTGTGCTTTTGCACACAGCATAAGGGAAGGCTTTCTGCAGCGTTTAAGCAAGGAGTGTAATTCACACTCCTTGCTTAAACCTGAGAAGAGCACTTAGGCGGCGGAGTCCTGATACCTTGAGCAATTGAAAAGCTCAGGAAATCTCAGTTCTGGTTCACTGATCAAAAAGTAATTTGTTTATAATCTCTCCTTTCCAGTGACTGCACGCTGCAAAGCGGTGCTGCTCACTTGCAGATTTTGTTGTTGCACTTTGTTTTATGCCTGCTGTATTTTTACATGGGCACAGAGCAGAACACTGATTATTCGTAGTTGTGATTTTCACTCTGACTGCGCTCTGGCTTTTCAGTCTGGTCAAATCTGTCAGAACCCTGACAAGGAGAATTTAGAGAAACTAGATTTTTCATGGGATTGATCCCCAACACAAAAAGTCAAGAAAAGAAAATAAATTATTAATGAATTCGTATTGCAAATAAAATGATCAAAGAGAGAGTGACCTGGTATAGAAAGCTGCCATTTAATTTAAAAAGCAATCAGCATCAAAAATTTTTAAGACTCAAACTGATGTTGTGTGGGAACCTTGGCCATCTGTTTCTATGGAGCTTGCGAATGAAAAATAAGTTTTGAATTCTGTAAATTTTCAAATGATATAATGAGAAAAATGGCTGCAAATCCTGACATTTTAGTAAGTGAACTGCCTAGATTGCATGCGAGCTATGTTATTAGAGCTATTCCTAGACTGGCTTTGTGCAGGCCAGCTGCGGTCAAGTGGGGCTGTAGATTTCCCTGCCCATTTTTGTTACCACAAAGCACTGAAGAGGAAAGCATAGTACCAAGCTGTCCAAGACTGATTCTCTGGGATAAAACTTGGAAAGCGGTAATGTTTTCTGAGGTTGGTTTTTATCCAGAAAAGCTAAATCTCTCTTATTCCCTAGTAGGACAACTAGCGGATAGCTGACTACAGCAAAATATGCTACTTAGACTCTAGAAACTGGGATAATAGTTTAAAAAATGTTTAGTATGTGGTATTTTTGTATAGGCCATTTTCTGCTGGTATAGGCCATTTTCTGCTGGACGGACTGAAGAGGGACTGTGAAATTACCTTTTTCTGATCAAATACAGGGCTTGATTAAAGTATGGTCTTCATCAGCTGTCAGTAATTTTACGAAGTGTGGTATGTGACATTGGCTCAGGAATTAATGAGTCATTCCAAGGTGTATGATATGCTGAGGATCTTTCTGCAGAATTGGGATAACCTCCTGAATACCTCTTGCTTTCTTAATGGCATTTTGTAGTGCCTACAGGAGAAGAATGTTCGCTTTGCTGACATTTGAAACTAGTCCAGGCTCCGAGTGGCTTATGCTCCAAGAAGATAAATGATGGGGAAAAGCTGAAAAGATTATTAAAAAGCTATTCAGTCAAAACATGTTGTTCAAAATGTGACCTCCAAACCTGGACGATATTAGTGCTCCGACTATTTTAGGCACCATAGCACAGTGGGGTTTTGGTGAGAGTGTTATTCCTTAGCTATAGAAATATAATACAAGTCTTTCAAAGAATTTCTGGTCTAACTGACACAATGAGGTACATTTTCAAAACAGAGGGACACAAGGTGAAAAGTTCAAGCCTGGATCTGCTTTGGGTTTGGTCTATTTATATGGATAAATGTGATAACGTGCAGCTGCAAGCTTCAGATTCATGCTTTCCTGATATTTTGGAGAACTTAGCTTCAGTTTGCGGTTTTGCAGCTTCTATCATTTCCAAGTGCCTGCTGCCTGGAATGGATGGTGCCATGTCACAGCAGAGCTTACCTGCCCACGCTGGGTTTGGAAGGGAACCATGCCGTTTTCAAAAGAGATTGTAATCCCAGCACCTGGAGGGCTAGTGCCGAGGCCTCTTGGATACCCCCTCAGCCCACTTTGTGCTCTAAACTGCCTTTCAGATTCTAAAATCTGCTGAGTAGTAAAGCACAGTGTGTGTCAGGTCCATCTGATATGTGTCTTGGATAGTGAGAAAATGGCTAATCCCACAGCTAACTCAAATACCCTGGGAGGGTGAGGACAAATATGGGGAGTGATTTAGCCTGCAAACCAGCTGCTTGAGGAGCCAGTCAAGAGTGGTGTATAGCAGCAATCATATGCCTTTTTGGCTGGAGCCTAATACTCGGCATAGTTGTGTAGGATGCATCAATTTTGGTCTGCTCCCTATAAATATAAATAGTCTGTTTGGGGCATTAGTATGTTAACATAACAGAAATGTGTCGTTCTGGTCTTGCATCCCTTAAGGAATTTATATTTGTTTGACTTGTGCTTATCATCATAAGTGTACATAAACGACCCTCTCCAAATTCATATCTGAATTTGTATAAAATATAAAAATACTGTAATGCCCATGGAGACTAAAGATTGGAGTAGCTAAGCAAGAATTCTGGACTGAAACATAGTCATTGTACTAAAATGACTTTAGTCATTTTTTTGATTTAGTCGTTTTGATGACTTTTGATGATTTAGTCATTTTGATTTAGTCATTTTTTTGATTTAGCCTTTAGTCAGGCTGAGCAAGTGTTTAGGATCAAGGCCTTGATTTTGCTTGCAGGACTATGCTTATATTGGGGCTGTCTAAATGCAGATCAGTTTTTCAGCTGCAAGATGCTTCCTTTGTTATTTCTACTCTTGAACAAAGGATAGTGAAGATAGTTATGGCATGGAGGAGAAATAAGGGATACCTGCTGTAAAGGAGGAAATAGTTGATGATTAAGGAACCCAGCAAACAATATGACGGGTGTGTGCATGCAGCTAGACATGGCTCAAGATTCCAGATTCTCTCACCTGAAAACTTGCAGATGTTTGCTTTGATGGGATTAACCTGTGCCTGGCAGAACTTATCCCTTGGAATAGTGGTTGAGACTGAATGTACGATTTTGTGAAGTCAAAATGTACCCAGAGGGTGTCGGCATCTTTGAGAGTCTTCTCCACTGCAACTGTGGTCTTCTGTGGAGTGTGATATTATCATACAAAGCACAGTATGCACAAGAAAGGAAGAAATGGGCCTGATTGCAAGTGTCTCGTTTTCCCATCTTTCCTGTGCAAAGAACATGCTTCAGAGAACTCTGGTTAAAGATAATAGCAGTAATGTGATCCTGGCTACTTTGCATGCCATAGGCAAGCAAGCTGGATTAGCAACTGCAACGCAACACAGAGTTCATAATTCCAACATACGCTTTTGAGTTAAGTTAAAAGAAAGGGGTCTGGAGGAGTTAGAGTTTTGAGTTGACCCTTACAGCTTTCATGAACATCCTTAAAAGAAGCTCAGGTCTCCCAGGGAAGTCTGCTAAGAGAAAGCTACCATCATGTGAACTTATTTGTGAAATGGTGGGTAGTTCTTTTTTTTTTTTTTTTTTTTTTTACTGTATTTTTCCTGTTTGGGCTGGGGAAGGAGGAGGACAGACCAAACTCGCAGAGAAAAAAAAAAAAACCTGGGTGTTTCTCCCCTTGCCAGTGGGATTTTGAGGTTGGACCAAGAGTTTTGGTGCCACTAGCGTCAGAGCTTACTGGAACCCTGCCAGAATGTGGTCCCTGGAAGCCATAAGCTTTGGTGGTGACAGAACAGGATGTGTTTTGCTTCTCTCATAGCCTTCAGATGTTGATATAAACTGGAAGGACGTGCAGCGGGCTGAGTGGGACCAGTGCCACACTGCAGTGCAGCAAAAGCACTGAGTGTAATAGGTTACCTAGTGCCTTACAAAAAAAAGCTACTATTTTTGCAACACTTTAATTCCAATGGGAAAGTTCAATGATTTTGTATAATAATTTGGTCTATTTTTATCATTCTTTGATGTGTACATCATGGGGTGTGAAAAGGCTGTGTGTGAAATCAAACTTCTAAAGAGACTGCTTATTCTTGCTATGTCATTAAATAAACGTTAAATATGGTTGTCACTGGTCACAATATCTGAATCTCAACACCCTCCCAAAACTACACTTTGTGTAATAATGCTTACTTTATGTTAAGAAAATTTGCATTTCTGCCTAGTTTAGGAAATAGTATGGGCTGATCAAATGGGCATGTGAAGGGAAGGCAGGAGCACAAAGTTTGATTCCCCAACCTCCCAAGTACATCTTTCTTTCCATCTGTGAGCTCCTCTCACCTGCATTGAATTAATATATAGTGTTTTTAGAACATATAAGTATATTTAAGCTCTCTCTTTGGGATTTTATTTTAAGAATCCAGAATCCTGAACAGCATCATGTGACAAATTACATCATTGGAAAAATGCTTCCTGTGTTTTTTTTTTTTATACCCATTATCTTTGACAGGTAAAATATACGCTTCCATCAACAGGGTTGATGGAAGGGTCCAGGGTTTCAATCCTACTTCTTGCCCAGCTTCCTCCCCAGAATCATGAATTCCAGCATCTCATAGTCACTGCAGCCAGACTACCTCCAACTCTCACGTTTCCAACTGGACCATGTCTACTTGTTAGTATCAGATCTAGCAGCGCCCACCCCTTGTTGGCTCATCAGCCACCAGCATCAAGAAGTTATTTGCAATGTTCTGCAGGAACCTCCTGGACTGTCTGTTCCTAGCTGTGTGATTATCCCAGCAGACATCAGGGTGGTTGAAGTGCCCCATAAAGACCAGGGCCTGTGATCATGAGGCTGAACTTCCTAGACTCAGTTGTGCTGAGAGTGACCCAGCTTTTTGCCCTCTATTCTGTATATTTTCCTGTTGACAGAAATACAGAAAATAAGAGACAAATGCTGATAAAAAAAAAGTATCCCATGTACTATGATGGTTTCATCATAGATCCTGTAATTAGCTCAACTTCTAGTAAAATAGCATTTTTGTTTCTCAACAGAATATGCAGCCACGCATGCACGCACCCCACACACAGTTATGGGGAGTGAGTAAAGGAAGCCAGTATTGTTATGCTCACCATATGGGGAAGGAGTCTACATTGTATTTGTGTATTTGTGTACATCTAATCCCACCACTGTCAATGGGATTTAACGTGCCTACTAATCAATATGATGCATATGGTATATGTCAGGGGGTGACTGATATGATGTAATGCGGTAGCTGCTGTATACAGAGAAGCATCCCATGTGGCCACAAACATCTGCTTTTATTATCAGCGACTCGAGAGTCATAATTGTTAGTTGGGAAGGGGGAAGGGAAAAACAAAACAAAGGAAGGTTTGCAAAAGACTTGGAGCTTTAATCTACGTGGAGGCCACTGAAGTGAAATACTCTGTTGGGAACAAATGAGCCATGTGTGTCTTTCTGTACAGATATCAAATAACTCCTGTCTGCCCTTTCTTCCCCCACCAAATGATTATTCTTAGCCTAAGCATGGCAACTTCTCCACACACATCATTTGGAGGAGATTGTGGTGGACAGGAAGTTTTTATTCATGAATATGTGAGAGAGGGAGGGCATTTACAATATCAGGATATGTTAATTTGCTCCAAATTGATGTTCCTAACAGCACTGATGATATTATTTGTTGCTGGCCACATGGGTCCTCTGAATCAAAAGCAGAGATTGATGACTGTGTTTAGAGGAGCGGGTATTTCTGGTACAGTCCCTCCTGGTCCGAAGGCAGAGGCTTTTTGCTTTCTGTGGCATGTAGCAGTGCAACCTCTAGTACCATCTGTTATGTGTGGCAGAGGTATTGTCTGCAGTGTCACCTGTGTATATGCCATCATGGATTTCACTTCTGGGCTCCAATCTGCAAAGCCCAGGTCCAGAAGGTGAAGCAAGTCTCTCCTGAGATGCTGGCAGCATGCTGTGTGGGTACTGTTGCTTCTTGGTAGCCTTTCCCAAGAGTGGGTGCCTTCCCCTCTGCCAAGTGGACCTTTCGGTGGCGAGATATCTTGGGCCAGCTGCGTTGTGTTGTCCTGTGCAGTCTAAGGAGGGAAATGAGCTCTGCACTGTTTTATTTTCTGATAGTCTTTGTGCTGGGGTAAGGCTATTAAAGTAATGCTACTGAAAAGGAATGGGAGAATGAAACCAATCTGTGACTAGAGTCCTCTAATTTCTCCAAAGTAGGAAAACCCCTCTTTTTTTAGTAACAAGTCCTGCCTCCTTACACCACTTAATTCCTAATGTGTGGATACAGCCACAAAGGGGTGTTTGAGTGATGGTGTAGAAGTCAAGTTTAACAAGGCATGTTTCACCAGATGCTGAAATGGTGTGAGGGAAGATTGCAGAGTTCCTCAGGTGTGCAAAAGCGAGTAGTCATTGTAGTAGTACTCATCATTACAGTATACAGTGACAAGAATTATATAGATGTGTGATATTTTTTTAGTGTGTTTACTGCTTCCCTTTGCTTAAACAGAAGAATCACTCTTTAGAAGTGCTGTTCCATTGCAGTGGAAGGTGTAGATGGAAAGCAATTCTCTGAAGTTTATTAACATTTTTCTATTTTGTTTAGGTGGTCTTTATTATCTTAGGTTGGTTCAGGACCATGGGGCATCTTATTGAGGAGAGATGCAACTATTTTAAGTAACTTTTTGATATATTTTCTTTGATACATTGCTATGCTTTTTGATATGCTTTGTCCTATTATTAGCTCAGACAGCTATTCACATTTTATATAGTATTGCTCAATTACTGTCATGCATCAGAAAGCTCTTAAAGGATGTTGTTTATGTAATTGGCAACAGCTGTAATTGGATACAGCCTTCTTAAGAATCATTTTTTACTGCACCACTACTCTTCTGTCCCACCCACCATGAACACACACATCTTCTCCTTCATCTTCATTATTGCTGGATAAATCCGTGATTTTTTTTTTTTGATATATAGGCCCTTTGTTTTAAGACAGCTGTAGTGTCAGGCCCACCCACACTGTGCTTTCCCCATTGCTTTGAAGCCAGGATTTCAGACATAAAATAGCCATAGTCTTTGCTGCAGTTCTGCTAGTTGGGGATGGCATAAAAACAAAACTTACTATGTTTCTGGCCTTTCATCTAAATAGTAGAAGTTTGAAGGGCTTAAGGGCCTTGGACTTTAGAGCTGCCTTGATTCAAAAGGTATAGGTAAAGGCAGAGAAGCAAGACAATGTTTGACGGTGTCATGTTTCCATATCTTAACTAAATTTCCTTAGTAAATTAATTAAATTTCACTAACATTCATTACGAACACAAATGAACTAAATTTCAGTTCTTACGATGTCTTTTGGCTTTTAAGTGAGGAAAAAGTACATAGTAGGAATTGTTGCCCTTCATCTCTTAGGACGTGCAGAGCACTGCCTGTGACATCTCCACGATGAGTATTGCAGATGGGGGAGTAGTACGTCACCTTCAGAGAGTATAAGCAAGGATGGTTTCACTTAGTGCTGGATTAGCATTGTGTTACCTTCCTGCAATACGGCAGGGTTAGGCTCAGTCTTGTGAAATCATTCCCATGCTTGAGCACTTCCACAAGTCCCTTCATAGTCTTACAAGTGCTTTGCTTTGCAAATTTGTGCCTCAGAGAGCAAGGTGAGAGAGTGCAAAATGTCACCAGGAGACACTCCCTTGCATGGGAGTGCATGTGCTCCCTTGCACAAAGTTTCTGGTGGATAAGGTGGTGCGGTGTCCTGTGAGCCTTTTCAGGTTTTAGCCCAGGAAATGATTCCCATCTACCCTCAAAAGACTTCTCGGCTTAGGATTTTCATAGGGCCGACTGTCAAAAAGAAGGAAATATTCCTTACAGTGGGCCAGTTTACTCTGGTTTAACATTAAGGAAGTAACTGCCAGGGGAAATTGAAGCCAGATATCAGGCAATTAGGATTCCTCAGTAATTTAACATGTCTCAGACAACACATGTGGCATGACTAGAGGGCTTCAGCATCAGGAATGTTGATTTCTTCAGGCAAATTCTGATGTAATGACAGAAAAAATGGTGCTTGATTTTAATTGCATAATAAAGTTTTATTTATTTTGACACTCTGTAGAAAAAGAATGATATTTTGTAGAAAACCATGTTACAAAGCTCAGATTCACCTAGCATCTTGCTATTCATGCATTAATAACTTGTGGGCATCAAAGATCATCTAACTATTAGGATTCACAGTGTTTTGCAGAGTGGTTTTCTAGCCTGCAGTCCTGGGGCTCAGGGAGTAATTGAACTAGAAGTTCTGCATCTGAGTCATTGCTAAGAAGAACTCTGATTTAGTTTTTAAAATTACTCTTTTTTTTTCTTTTGGTCGTATATAGCTAGCTGCTAGGCTAGTTATTCTGTGTGTTTTACTTACAACAGCTATAGTCTGTCTGCTGTTACATCTTTTCATGAATCAGCATACCAAAGTGATTTGCACTGTATATTGCTTGACATGTTCCTGAGGCTGCAATTTTCCAGTCAGTGTCTTATTTCAGTAGTTAGATGTGCTCTTGGTGACAAATTCCCATCAATATTTTTGGTGGAGCAAAGCAATAGTGTATATTGATTAAAAATATGACTAGAAGATATTCATAGGACGTGAATGATGCAGTATACATCTTTTTGTGTGTGTGTATGGTAAAGGCTCCAGATACATTTCTTCACTTTGGAATAAAACAGCCCTGTGTGGTTTGGAGTAAAATAGCCCAAGTCCATGATGGACTTGATATTACACAAAATGCCTATCTAAGTAGTTCTTGCCTGTTGTGGTGGGCTACTGTAGTACATTGGTAGTGTGCGATGTCCTGAGGAGTTCTATATGGTGGGTTAGGCCCTTAGGGGGATGAGATATATGGAAGGTTTTAGGGCAGGAGGGAAAAAAAAAAAATTGCATTGACTACATTTGATGTTGTGAGCACTGTAGCCAATCAAGTCCTAACAGACTTTCGAGGAAGAGAAGCAGGTTTCCCTAGTTTAGCGGTTATCAAATTCGCCTCACTGGAGGGACCCCAATTCAATCCTAGTTGGAAACACATTTCCCCCCTGTACTTGGTGCTGGTGAGGCTGCACCTTGAATGCTGTGTTCAGTTTTGAGCCCCTCACTACAAGAAGGACATTGAGGTGCTGGAGTGTGTTCCCAAGAAGGGCAGTGAAGCTGGTGAAGGGGCTGGAGCACAGTGGGGAGGCTGGAGGAGATGGAGTTATTTAGTGTGGAGAAGAGGAGGTTCAGGGGAAACCGTATCGCTCTGTACAACTGCCTGAAAGGCGGTTGTAGTGAGGTGGGGGTCAATCTCTTCTCCAAAATAGCTACTGATAGGACAAGAGGAAATGGCCTCAAGTTGCGCCAGGGGATGTTCGGGTTAGATATTAGGAAAAAAATCTACATGGAAAGAGTAGTCAAACATTGGAACAGGCTGCTCCACCGGGAAAGTGGTGGAGTCATCATCCCTGGCAGTGTTCAAGAAACGTGTAAATGGGACATACTTCAACAGGCACCATGTGCTGTTGAAGAGCTTATGATTGGACTCGATGACCTTGAAGGTCATTTCAACTATAATGATTCTATGATTTTAAGTGCAATTCCTTGAATGGTGAGGAAATGGAGGTCTGTCTGAGCACAACCTTGTCTTTCAGGAAGGGCAGGCCTACCAACAGCAAGGACAATATTTTCAGAGAGGATGTGTTACATTTATTTGGTGGATATTGAAGAGCTGAATTCTGTAAGAATTAAGAGCAGTCATGAATTAAAATAGGTCTAGGGCAAAAATTTGCATCCATATTTTTTTCTTGTCAGAGCATTGCTTTGCGGGAAATGAGCCATTCTTCCTTGATAAAGACTCTTTGAAAGAGCACTGAGGATGAAAAAAAATACTTTTTATAATTTCCGTAAGATACCTAAATGAACAGTATATGAATCTATGGTTATGTGTCAGAGAGAGGAACAGTTAAATGAAAAAGAAGATCAGAAGGAAGGTGCTCCTTAAAATTGATGTGAAAATTATGTGTAATTGATGTGTAACATTAAATGCTGCTTTAGTACCTTTAATACCTTTAATGCTTCATTATACAATGTGAGATTCTTTTCTGTGGTTTGAAAATATATTTGAAAATATAAAAGTGCAAGTATACTGAAGAAATTCTAATATTAACTTCGGAAGAAGTTATCTTTTGAGTTTATTCTTTGTGTGCTAGTTCCTTTCTGATAGCAGTCTTTCTGTCTTTCCTCTCATCTCTCATCCCATCTTTCTTGTCATCTTTCCTTCCGTGTTTCAGTGTTTGCTTTACCTCTTTTAAAACATGGGTCCTGGAATAGGGAAAAATTAAGATTTCTTTTTGCATTATCTCTTTGTTTTCTTATTTCTAAAATATTTCAAAAAATCTCCTTTTAGGACTGGCTCCTCTAGAGCCAAGGTCTCAAGCACCCTTTCCTTCTCTTCAGTTGGTAAAATCCTGACACATGGGAGGAAGGAACTCCACTATGGTGGGATATACATTCAGCACAGGTTGCACTGGAGCCCTTTAAGAGTTTCCCCACTTTTTCATTGGGTGTTTGGGCGACCACAAGTCAGCACTGGCAGCACCCGACTGAGGGAGGCGATGAAGGACAGGAGAGGACAAGTGCCCTACAGAAGATTCTGCTTTCTTTCAACTGGCCACCTCTGAGGGATGCAAATCATTTTACTAACGATATTGCCAAGTTCCATCATGCTGCTTTGGTGGTGAAAAAGCAAGCAATTCCTGTGGGCCTTAAAATGTCCGCACTGTGTCAAGTTAGTTGTCACCAAAGGTAAAACTGCTCCATCCTGCTGAGTGCTGCCCATCTATAAACTGAACGGGACCCTGTGAACTCCTCTCCTGGTTGCTATTTTTCCTCAGGTATTTCAGAAAAGCAGTCTGATTGTTGTGTGCAACAGGAGCAGGACAGCTTTCTCATCACCATTCCCATAACCTGGTTAACCATTGTCTGCAAGAATTAAAACAAATGCCGAAGGATTTGGAGACGGAAACCGTGCAATATTTGAGGGGGGTCACTGAGCCTTTCAGGACCAACAGGAGGAAGCTGAAGGAAAAATAACTGTCTTCTCCTGATTCCTGTTTTCTGACAGAACAGAGGAGGAGCTGTAAATAATACAGATAAGTTTTCTAAAGACAGGAGTCAGAGCAAGCCAAAGTTGCCTCCCATATTTTTCAATAACTGTGTTATAGGAAATGGCTCTGAATTGTTTTATTTCTTAATAGTCACGTCCTTATTAGTCTCCTGCTTTTCCTTCCCATGCCCTACCATGGTCTGTGTTGTATTTAGAGATTTTTAGGCTATAAAAGATAAAAACTTGTTACAGGAGAGCACTTTATTTTTTATGGAATTGTCAGTGCTTCACAGGATGTGTATTTACACTATCATCTAGAAGTATGAGTTGAAATAGCCTAGATTTTATTGTAGGTCAGAGCAAGATGTGAGAGGATTATTGGTTCCTTTTGCCCATTTAGACATTTTAGTTGGCTATTTCTGATATTATTGGTCTTCATAAATAGCCTCTTTATTTTAGGAAGACCACACCAAAATGCAAGAGCAAAGAGACTGAGAAGAAAATCCATCGTTCACTGCAGATGGAGGTTGTTTCCTCCCTTGCTCTTGCACTGAGGGCTGGTGGGGTAGCACAGCTTGCTCTAAGCTTGAGATCACTGCTGTAGGGAAAGAAACCTTTTGTAACCTTTGTAGCTAAGTGAGCAAATTCCTTCTATTTTTTTTTCCTTTGACATTATCAGAAACTAACGAAATTTTACAGATTATTCTGATTTGAACCCTGTCTATCTTTTGGAGAAAAGATCAACAGTATTTTTTTTTCTCCTTCAGTAACTATGCATTTTCAATAAAAACCGTCATCTGTGTGCATTTCAAAGCTATTTCTAATAATGTTGTTCCTCCATTTTATTGGTTTGATTCCTAAATGTTATCAGTGAGTTAAAGTTGAGCTTTTTAAATTCAAATGGCATCATGCCCAATCCTCTGAGATTAGTTGGCAAATGATTCTGGGCACTGTGCCACCTGGCATTTCTCAGAAAGGCACTGCTAATAAAACACCGGAAAAAAATAAGGTTGTTCCAGACATGCAAAGTCCTGAAGTTTCAGGGAGTGAGGAGAGACGTCATTTTCACAAACACACCCAAAATTCTCTTGGCATAGCTCTGAATCTGCACAGGAGATGCCATCCTGATACTTCTTCTGAAAAATCATATTGAAGGAAATGTACTGCAAGTACAATGTAATTTTTCCTTTCTGAAATTTGCAGCTGATTTTTTTTTTTTTTTAGCACATTGAAGACTGGATTTTCTAGGGTTCCTGCAGTGGAATTAGGGCTCTGGGGGCTTTAAAGCCTTTTACGATTCGCAGTTTTCACCCAGGTATATTTTCTTCCTGCCTCCAAAAGCTGACCCTGTGTTTTCCCACAGGACTCTGTTCAGGCTAAAGACCATGTACTTCCTGAGTTGCCAGCTATCATGAATCTAGGCAGGCATCTTGAAGTGCTGTCTTGAATTTCGAGAAAGCTTGCTGGCTGCAAGAGATTTCGAACGAAAGTTCTCGACTTAATGAACCAGCATTTTCTGATTATAACTTCTGTTTCATCGGAAAACCTCCAAACAGCCCCGCTCTTGGATAAATAGGTCCCAAGCCATTTAGGGCTTTATAGGTCTAGACTAACATCTTAAAACTAATAGGCTGCCCAAGCAGATCGTAGATTGCAGGTTTAATACGCTCATGAATTTAACGCCACTTAACAAGCAAGTTGCCAAACTGCACACCCATTGGCACTTTCTGCACTCATTTGTGAGGTGGTCTCATATGCAGCATATGGCAGTAACCTGTATGCACTGATTTACTTTAAAAAGGTAGCCAAAAAGAATAAAAAAGAGCTACAGGATAAAAAATAGTTCTTCAGTCCACAGAGAAGACTTTTTTTTTTTCTTGCAGTATTTTGTCTATCCCTTCAACTTCACTCTTCACTACTTTCTATATCATGTATTAGTTTTTGTTTGTTTGTTTGTTTGTTTTTTGTCCCATGGTTTTCCTTTTTTGGAAGGAAGTGAACCTTTCTAGTGTTTCATCTAAGAAAGCATATTTTAATTTTTTTTTGAATGTAATGAAATGTAATCAAATGTGTAGCTCACTTGTTTTCTTTTGAGAACTCCCTGCTGTACCCATCTCCAGTTATTCTTACTTTCTAGTGACTTTTCACAGACTTTTCACAAACTCTGTGTATGTGTGTGTGTGTGATGGACCAGGCAAAGGAGTCACACTATATTCACTATAAGCAGGTAAAGAGTTTGAAATTTAGTGACAAACATTCAGTTGACTTAACGAGTATTTGAAACTTCCACTCTACCTTTTCTGCTCTAGCTGCTGCCTGAGTGTCCTTCACCTTCAACACATGGAAAACCATGTGGATGTTTCTCAAAATTTCATATATTTACTCTGTGCATTTCCCAGCCCTTCAAGTGCCTGTACCTCAACATGACATGAACTGAGAACTGTTGAAAATTAAATCTTTTGCTTCAAAAAAGAGAAATGATCTTTTTATCCTTCATAATAATTACTGAAAGAACACTGTATGCTGAATGCAGACCCAGGGTTATTATATGGTCATTGTGGTCTGGGAATCTCACAAAGGTCAAAAGCAATTTTAATCATTTGCTAAGACTGGAGAAGAGGAATAAGAAGGAACCTAATTTTCTACTCTGAAATAAAACTGCAGAAGTAAGAGGACAAAGCTGTTCTGCATGTTGATGGTTAACCAAAATACCAAGAGCAAAAAGAGATAGAAGAACAACGTTCCTTCCACGGACAGCTGTGCCAGCCTCTCCAGGAGGGTCTCCAGAACCTCTGTGCCAGGGTCCCAGGTGGGTGGCTGGCACAGGGATCGCTCACAGGCTCTGTACATCACATGGGATCCACTCCTGTCATTCAGTGACAGCTCCTCTCACCCTGCGGTGACAGCATCAAGTCTTTTTTCAGTCTGACTCCTGCCTCAGACTTTGATATTCCCAGGACTCACAGTAGCACTTGCATCATCTGTTCTGTTTTCCCTTGTGCCTGATGGGAGACTAATTTCAGCTCTCTGATTAAATTTGACAGCAGAAAGAATGTTTGAGGTCTATAGCAGAAAAAATAAGATCATTTTGATGACTCTGTATATGAACTAGATTTATGTTGGATGTCAGCACCCTTGTGTATGGGAAGTCCTTACTAAAAGAAATAGCTGTTTCTTTGAAAACAGACTAGAGGAGTGATTTTTCATATCTTCTTTATTGATAAAATTGTGACTGAGAGTGTTGTTAGAAAGAGTCTAGCAAGAGCTACATTCCCCCCTGCCCTTCTCAGTGTCTGTAGTGTGTTTGTTAGGGTAAGGAAAAAAAGTGTCAGGAAATACATTACTTTCTGCTACCTTCCCCTGGAATATCAGAAAGCTATAGCTGAGCTGTCTGTGTGGTATTCCTTTTCGATACTCTGTCCACATGTATTCGGTCTGATGACAAACACAGGATTCCTGAAAAGAGACTGGACAGGGATTTATTTTCTTGGAAGTTCCCACTTGCCAGCTTGTGCTGTCAGCTTGAAATGCAATTATGTGGTTTATAATGTTGCTTCACAGAGTTCTTCAAGGGAAAAAAAAGTAATATGTGAGACTATAAGACCTTGTAGGATACCAGTGCACATTTCTTCCATGGAGTCACGAAAGATGTACACTACTCCATGAGTGCTCTTGTAAGGGATTGTCCAGTGTCCATTGGACCAACTCTTCCTTGTGTGTTTTTTTTTAAGATACTTCTGTGGTTCAGGAATAGTTGTATTCATATATGAACTGCAATACGTAGCTAAGGTTGTGTGCTGTTGAAGCTGACATAGGAGCTGTAATTTCACAACCTTAATAACTATCAGGGAATCATTTAGTCTAGTCACATTCTTGTCTATATCTGTAAGCTTTTACCCTATAACAGGAAATTAGAAGTTATTCATGTCTGAGCAACAAGACTATGAGTGTTCTGCCCTGGGTGACTGGCTTTTCCCTACAGGAAGTTGCTCTCTTTCTACAGTTACTTTCCGGGAGAAACAGTGCAACTGTATCACTTGAGTATATCACTTGAGCTGGATAATTCAAAATCAGTTGGATCACTTGGTATTCCACAGCTGGTAACTAGCTGGATTGCCAGAGTCTAATAATGCATTAATCTTTATTAATGATGTGGACAATAAGATGGGATGTACTCTTAACAGATTTGCTGGTGACCAGACACTGGGATGTGCGACAGGGGTTCATATAATGGAGGAGCAGACCTACCCTCCAGGTGGATTGGAGAAGTGGGTGGCAGAAACCTGAGGAAGCTCAACAGGAGTCCTGTAAGGGGAAGGGAATGATGCCATACAGGAGTATGGGGCTGACTACCTAGAAGACAGCTCTGCAGGAAAAAAAAAAAAAAACAGGAGTGTCCTGGGGGACAAGTTGAACTTGAGGCTGAAATTTATTCTTGCAGCAAAGGTGGCCAACCTTGTACCTAGCTGTATTAGCAAGAGAGTATCGAGAAGGTCCTGGGACCTTCTCTTCTACCTGGCACTTGTGACACCATGCCTAGTGTCCTGTCCCTGTTCTGGACAATCCACGGCACAAAAAGGACACACATGCGCTGGAGGGAGCCCAGTGGACAGCCACTGAGGCTGCTAGGGGCTGAAGCATGTGGCATACAGGGGGAGGCTGAAGGAACTGGGTTTGTTCAGTATATTGAGAAGAAGGTTTGGTGGGATCGACTGCTGATTAGGGCTACTCACTGGGAGTACATAGAGAGGAGAGAGCCAGACTCTTCTTGGAGCTGCTCAGTGGAGGGATATGGGACACTGGAAGTAAGTTGGAGCATAAGAAGTTTTCATGAGATGCTAGGAAGCAAAATTGACCATGGGTTAGTCAAACACTGGTAGACTTCCCCAAAATGGTGGTGGAGTTTCCATCTTTGGAGGTAATTGGAACTCAACAAGACTGAGCAACTTGGTCTGTTAAGACTTACTTTGAATAGAGAGTTGGTCTAAATATTCTCCAGAGGTCCCTTCCAACAATTATTCTGTGGCTCTATGGACTTCTTACAGTAAAATGATTAGATATTGTTAGCAATTTTTGAAGAAATACTGAGGAACATCCTGATGTATGCATAACTTTTGCTAAGTTTTGGTGGCTGTGTATCTTGTTATCTTGCTCTTGATGAATCCCAAAGCCAGCCCTAATGGCCACCTTGGAGGTCTTTGAACTACCATATGTTTTGGACAATGGGATTGGCTGTAGCTGAGAAGGAAAGTGAAAAAGCAGGAATACAAAAGAAATCTGGCATTTCTGGGGAGTTACTTACAAATTTCACTTGCTTACAACCTGTGTAAGATTTTTGTGAAACTGATTTAAGTCGGTATTGGGTTAGTTTAAAAGCAAAAACTTTTGTACTTCTTATGACCCAAGTGCAATATAGATTAAAACTGGCAGTCTGGGCAAATGAGTGAGCATGAGTGTATGCATATATAGGTGTGTGTCTGTGTATGAAAATATGTTTAATGAAAAAAAATGTAGAGAAGTTGGAAAGCCTTGAAGTCAAACGTCTAATAAGGCAACTCTGTATGTGATTATGGTTTTGTTTGTCATTTTGGAGGCTCTGAAATAGAGATCAGCAAATAATGCTGATGACAAATGAAAAATTTTAAAAGATGGAAAAGCTTTATTAACTATTAAATTAATTTTGAATTTCCATTAGAAATCCTATTGCTAGAGCAAAGGATTGAGAGAGAGCCTGTAAAGTTTTTAATGGCCTTGAACCTGGAAACATCTACAGAAGTCAGGTCCTGCTTGTTAGGTCTGCTCAGCAGCTGGGGAGACTGAGCTTTGGGCAGTACTAAAGTCGGTCCTGAAGCAACTGTTTTCAAAGCGAGGGACCAAATGTATACTGGATAGAAAGAGATGAATATTTTTAATAGTGTTATCAGAAGGGTGTTTTCATTCTTTTAATGAGCAATCCTGCCTGCTTTCCTAGGGGATGCTGTGCCAAATTTAGACCTCTTGTGCTGTAGGGTTCTCAAGTTGTGTTGAGACCAACAGGTTGCACCAAAACACTGAGGCCTGGGCGCTGCTGTCAGGAGTCCTGCTCTGCCCTTCANGTACTAAAGCTCGTCCTGGAGCAACTGGTTTCAAAGGGAGGGGAAAGGATGGACCAAATGTGTACTGGATAGAAAGAGATGAATATTTTTAATAGTGTTATCAGAAGGGTGTTTTCATTCTTTAATGAGCAATCCTGCCTGCTTTCCTAGGGGATGCTGTGCCAAATTTAGACCTCTTGTGCTGTAGGGTTCTCAAGTTGTGTTGAGACCAACAGGTTGCACCAAAACACTGAGGCCTGGGCGCTGCTGTCAGGAGTCCTGCTCTGCCCTTCATGGAAAGCGGGAAAGGAAGAAATCAAGTGGTATTAGAGGACCTTATATTTTGCATTAAAAAAAAGAAAAAAGAAAAAAAAATGCCACTGTCGACTGACTGTATTTATAGCATGAATTACAATTTCTGGTCTACATTTCAATTAAGTTGTGGTTTTATTTTTACATGGATCATTCTTTTAAAAAAGTCTGTGAATATATACATATATATACTTTTAATATTCTCCTGATTAATTAGATAAGTAGAACTTTTTTACAGTGATTGAGTTAGTACCATTCACATACAGTGATGAAAAGTCATACCGATGAGCAAAGAAGAGCCCTTTCCTGTGGCTTTGGTCAAATTACATGGAAGCAGAATTTAATCAGTGATGGAATTAAGTGTGAGGCATGATATACTGGAAAATCTCCACCACATGTCAGATGTTTTACAGCTGTGATAAATGGTTTCAGATAAATAATGCTAACATATGTTTAACAAGTTCAGGCCAAGTGCAGTAAATAGAAAATGCAATTTAGGAATGTTTGAAAGTATAAATGAATGATATATGGTATTTGGAGAGCACTGCTAGGACAGTGTTTTCACTGTGGAGGTTAGAAGAAAAATTGTTCTCAGATACTTCATAAAATAGCTTTTCACTACTATTATTGTTTTTAGCAAATGCAGACCTTTAGGTTTCCCAATGCTAAACAGGATTTTTTGCTTTGTTTAGCTATTAAGCAGCAAATGTCACATTTCAGGCCTTTTTCAAACTTCTCCTTGAAGCTATTGTGAAACAACAGAGTTCAACTGTAAGGAAAAGAAGGCAGTAGCTCAAATGACTTCTCACTTATTTTGCATTTGCTAGAAAACAGGAAGTGAAGCTCCAAGTGAAGTCCCAGTGAAGCTGCAGTGTCTGTCCTGCCTTAGTTTCTGCACCATCTGGATGGACCGAGCTGGTTCCTACCATGTGGTATGGGGCAGCTTTTGTCGCAGAAAGGCAAATTTGCTAACAGAGACAAGTAGTGTAGAAACCTTTTTCCAAATGCCTTGGTGACTCTAGTTTGCAGAGATGTTGCTTAGCTTCAGCTTGATTTAGTAAGTCCAGCAGAATTGAAGCCAAATTTTGCTGCTCCTGGGTGGTTTGAGGGAACTTCTGTGCCAAAAGTCGTTCAGTACCCCGATTAGAGAAGGATGACATGACATAATGTAGGAGCCTATCTATCTCAAGCGTTCTCATGTATTTCCTGTCAGATTTGGTTTTAAAATGAGAGGAGCTTTTCTATTTAGATGTCATCCCAGAAGCTTTCCTACTCAATGATCAGCAAGCATTGCTGCTGCTACCAGTGAGGGCAGCTCAGAATTTGTGTTTGCAGGAAGACATGAGTTCATATTAAGGATACATTTGAGTTTAAAGAGATAACAAGTACACTTTGCAGTATTATTTTTATAATATGAAGAAGAACCTGATTGATTGATTATAGTGCTATAAGGTTATATTAAACAATATTCAGTGCTAGCAGTGACGTTGCAAGGATTTCCAGGCTCTTGTTGGCCTGGTAAGGAGTGACAGTGTTGGTGGCCGGCTCTTCCTTGCTTATGCTTTATTATAGCTTGGCAAGATGCAGAAGTATTTGAATATTTTCTAGTTGTGTCATTATGACACAGATCAATCCTCAGTGCAATTTTGAAAATGTACAAGTGTCTATTAGAAATTCTGAGAAGTAGTATGCATTTGTAATTTGAGGGATAAATTTGGGGACGTTTACGCCTTCCATGCTTGGCCCCTTACTGGCACTTTTGTGGCTCCTGCTGCTAGCGAGGTTCGAACTCTGCATGCGTTGCACCATTTTTTTGACTGCAATCACAGAAAAGATTACTTGCTTACGTTTAAAAAATTAGTGGCCAAATTTCAGTTTGTAGAGTGAAACTTGTTGACCCTAAAATATTTTGATATCCACTTAATATTTTTGTGCTAAACTTTGCATTTCTGATTTTTTTTATTCATTTGAGGTTGCATGTCTGTTAAACTAATTTCCATTAATTAAGTACATCCTTCAAGTACACATCCTCTTCCAGGATTTGGATTTTTACTCAAATTCTTCTAACTCCATATTTTTTCCTATTTGATTTGTATAGCGTAAGGATAAGCAAACAGATCTGAGATAGGTGTGTTAAAACTGCCCTTCTCTTGACAAGAACCCTATGGCACATCAAGACACTTGGGAAAGATGGGTCAAGTTATTTGGAGGAAGCTGGTTAACTAACCTTTTTTTCTTCTTTCCCCCCCTGCCCGCTACCCCCTTTTCCATTCTCATCTCCCCAAGCTCATATCTGCTAAGGGACTGTGGGTCTGTTATACAAGGGCTTGTTCTTTCTCTTGTCATTCTATGACATGTAGCAAAGTGAAGTCCTTGTGTGTTTAAAAAGTTCTTTCCCCTCCATCTCCAAATGTCTAAGTTGAATTTCTGTATTTGGGTTTGGGCATTTAAAGATGTGGGTTGTCTGGAGAGATTTCCACATGAACAAAAACTATCAGAGGTTTAGGAAAGCTGAACTACGGATAAAGTTCTTTAAGTTAAAGAATAGATTGTTATATGGAGACATTGCAAGAGTTTTCAAGGGTTTAAAAGAACACATTTGTATGTAGGAAAATGGGTAAAATAAAAGCAAACAAATTAGTTTTTATAAACCAATGTTATCAAAAGTAAAATGGAGAAAAGTTGGAATAAACATCTTGCCCATGCTTTGGATTTTCCGTTGAAGTTTCTTTGCTTGTTCTAACAGTTTTAAATGGAGGAGGAGGGTAAAGTTGTAGAGGTGAAGCCGTGCTTGGGGATAGATGGCCTCTCTAAACCTTGCCACAGTTTTGCCTGCTACATTATTATCAGCTGAGTGGGCTATGCTTGGCGTCCACATCTTTTCAGAGTTGCTTAAGGAACTGAACATACGCAAGTGCTTGGGAGGCAGCAGCAAGTGCTTGGACCTGTAGCCTGCCATAAAACTGCACACACTGCCTGGGGAGAGACGGAGGGGCTGCTGGAAAGCCCTGGTTTCCAACACATCCTCTGACACATTTTGGCCTGTCTTAGGCAACTGTCAGATGCGGTCTGGACTTGAAGCTCGGGAGCTTGTTCACATTCTTGGCACAAATCGATGGTCTCTGCGCTCAGATGTTTTGCTTCTTGCCAAGCTGTCAACACAGATAAGGCATTCATTATCCCAGGGGTAGCAGGTGTGTGCTGAAAATTTATTTATTTATTTATTTTGAATAGGTTGTTCTAGTTTACTTGTTATTAGTTTGGTAATACATATAGAGTACTCAGGGCAGCATGTTGCCATAAAGTTAAATAAAAACAGAAAGCTCAAATATGGCTAACACAATATTAATACACAATAACACAATATTGGCTTGTAATCAATTAGACACATATATATATTGCTTTTCAAGCACAAGTATACAGTCCAGCAATTTGGAGTCCTAATTGTAAAACTGAAACAAGCATTAAGGATTTGCCTTGACTTATATATTTTTAGATAATTATATTTTAGCCTCCCATTGGTTACAGTAATCTCTAAAGAAAACAGTAAGTTCTCCCATATTATTTTCTTTGCTAGAAAATTTCCCTGGCATCATTCTCTTGAATTATGTAACCTATGTTTTAGTATAACTGCTGCTTGCCTACTGTATTACTCTCTAGGGGACAATTTTGCATTAGTAGGGGAGTGAACAAGATGACCTTTCCACCACCACTTTCCATAGTATAGTGCTGTAATATTTGACCTTGTTACATAGCCTTTTCCCTTCCACAGCCCTTTGACTTCTTTCAAAAGAACAGTCATGGCATTTTTTGACATGTAAAAATGTTCTCCTTTGAAGTTCTCAAGCCAAAACGCTGTTTCCTGCACTTAAGAATCGAAGAGCAGGTTAGTACCTTTTGCATTCAAGAGAGTAGAGACTATATAAATAAATCATTGCAGGGAAATACATCACAACCTCTGTTTCATGGCTGGAATGAATATGCTGAAGAAGCAGGGGATCTTTATTTTGCTAAGATGTTGGCAAGGTCATAACTTTCGAGTATGCCTTTCTAATACAGCTTTTTCTTTCAAGGAGATGAGGAAGGAAGGCCAGCTTGGGCAATATGTTCTCTATCCGCACTTTGTTCATGGATTTACACAGTGTACGTGGCCCTTATTTGGAACAGAAGGCTTTCCCCTTGCGCGTCTAAGTTTACCAGGCCTTAGCCTTACTAATAAGAAATACTTTAAGAAATACTAATAAGAAATACAGCTCTGAAGAAAAACTCTCTTTCTTAGTTTGCAGGACAAGAAGGAATAGATGAGTGAGACAAATAATTTGAAAATGGCCAAAAGAGCTGCAGAGGACTAAAACCAAAAGTGGATTCAGAAATGTCTTGTTATGCCCGCTTGCCCATAGCTTTCAGCTTGTGAAGAAGAGCAAATGCTTTTTGTGGTGTGGCTGGCAGGCATTTCTGAGAGCTCCCCAGTGCCAGCCTGACTGCAAAACCCACTTTCAAAACAGATTTTCTGCAGTGAAAGGCCCCTGCCTTTTCTTCATCTCTCCAAAGATAGCCAGTCTTAATAAGGGTGTGTTTTTTTTTTTTTTTTTTTTTTGATTGGTGAAATGCTTGGGACATTCAGTTGTCTTAGGGCTGTTGCTTCTGTGCAGTTAGTCTCCTTGACTGTTCTTTTTGAGTTTTTCTGTCCCATTCTCATTCATACTACACAATTCTCATGTAAAATCTGCTGTTAGACTCATTCTGTGCTGGGCTCATGTTTGCTGTTTATGTCCTTTTTTCCCATAACAGTAGAGGAAGGCAGGTCCATATCCACAACCCACAGGATCCACCAGATGAGAACTATTCTTTCCTGTTGCACTTAACTATGTAAACAGTTGCTGTGTTTTAAGCATCTCTTTTTAATGTATATCATTGGCCTTTATTTGCACTAATCTGTCAGGGTAGCATGAGAAATGTTGTTCTTCGCTCCACATGCTTGGAGATTGGTGTGCAAGAGGCCAAGAATGGTGTTTTAGAGCTTTGTGGGGAGGAAGCTCTTGCTAATGGTTTATCCATGACATGTTTACAATTTGCCTGAAGCAAAGTAGAATAAGCAACATTTTGGTAAAAAGGGCTGAGTGGAGGGATCTAATTCTGTTAGATTTCTCTAAGAGGACGTGGAGACAACGGAAAAGTCCCTTCTACCAATTGTATGTGGAGAAAGCTGCTCACTGGGCTACTTTGGTGTATGTGTGTGCTTTTTTTTTTTTTTTTTTCCTCCTGTATATTGTTAGTGAATCTGAGATTTTGAGTACAACTTAGAGCAAAGGTGGGAGGAGGCTCCAGGATGGATAATTCAGCAATTGCTGGGCAAAGCACCTATCCTGAATGGAAGATTTCTTACTTGTTCTACATGAGAGATTCATTTTCTCATTCAGTTTCCCATGCTTTTCTCCTCAGTCCTCTGGAATTTTCTTATTGTGGTCCCTTTCCCCCCACATTAGTGGATCCATTTTCATGTCCTGTGGCTATTTAGGAGCAGGGATCAAGGCACAGTTTGGAGGACATGGGCTTCTGCAGGAGGGGGTACATTTGCTGTTGAATTTAAAATATGCCATTGTCCTCATGCTGACTGTTTTATGATAAGTCATGTGAGGTGTAAATTGGCATTTTTGGTGCTTCAGAGGAACATCCAAAGAAGATTGACTCAGTTCCTCCCCTACATGGTGCCTGCCCGTGCAGCCATAGGATACGGGGTGGGGATAGGGGTGTCCCAAGCTGTTTGGTGCCTTTCCTCCCGCTCCGCACCTGGGCATCCCTCAGAGAAAGGGAGTAGGAAGCAGGTTTGCGGAGCTGGGCTGTCCCAGATAACGCGCTCTGCGACTGTTCCGTGTTTGGATGCAGTTGAGCTGTCGTAGTTTTTCTTCTCCCCGGGAGTCTGCGCCTTGTGAGGCGGGTGGGAAATCCAGGGCAGCCGCGCAGCGCTGATGCTGTCCGGGGGCTGCATTTCAGTTGTCGGGCTTAGTATAGCTTGTACTTAACCCGTTGATTTTCATCAGATCATGCTTGATTGCTAAAATCTACTTTTCCTTGCTTGGTGCTAATCGTTTATCCCGGGATTGGTGGGGGAATATGTAATTCAAATTTACAAGTGATACATGTTGCACTCATGAATGCACAAAAATCTATTTATATGTAGAAAATAAAATCACATTCAGAAAAAAAAAAAAAAGATTTACTCTATGCAAAAGTAAGTAATCCCAGCAGAAGAAGCCATTATGTTAATGTAATAGTGAGCAGTGTGCCTTTGAATGAATCCCCTCTCTGTGTATTTTCTAGGGTGTCCAGGCGTAAAAGGAAAGTGTATTGTCTGCCAGCAGATTTATTACTAGCTTTTGCGGACAAAAAACTAGAGAGAGCCTCTCTTTGGCATAGGCACAGGTCTTGTCCTCAAGCCCTGTTTTAATTTGTTTGATATAGAGTGAAGGAATGGCATGTTGCACTAATTAGTTTTATATACAGTAATTTTCTAGATCTGCAGTCCTACATATAACTACGGGCCCACTTTGGAGTCCAGTGAGGTGTCTCAGAGTAGTCATCGGGACTGGAGCCTGACTTACTGCTCTGCTACTCCAGTTTGCGCCCAGGTTTACAGTTGTGTAAATTTACTGAGTCAGGTGGAGTAAGACTCACTTGAAGTTACAGTAGCATAGTAATGAACTCGGAGGCATTGCACTCAGCATTCACAAGAATATTGAGGTTTTCAGTTATTAAAAACATTTATTTATTTTCTGTCACTGCCGGCAGAAACTTGCAAACAGTTAATTTAAATTCTGAAGGACTGTTTAATGATTACTTGTTTGTCAAGAGTAGATTTTTTCATATATGGAAAAACAAGAAATAAAATCTTAATTTCCAAGCACTAGCCTGATTTCTAGTGGTTGGTGGAAGCCAGAGAACATGTCTACTTCTGTCCCATGCAACAACTTCAGAAATGAATGGCAGGAAGTATTTATAAGGTCTTTTAATTAGATCTGCACCAGCTACCCTGTTAGTGTAATCAAATGTAGAGCTAATCTCCCTTTTATGTTTTTATAAGGAAAGGAGCTTCATCTTGACATTATAGTTTTGAAGAAAAGAAGCATGGATGGGAAATGTGGAGGTCATTCAGGCAGCAGCAAGTGAAGCAGAGCAACTCCCATTTGTGCTCAGCCAGATGTACACTAGCCTTTGCCAATAGCTCAAAAGGCTGATGCTACATAAATTACTATATCCCAGAGACTAATTCAATGGGTGTGATGGAAGAGGAAGGGAGGAGAATGGTACTGTGTTGGTCAGAGGTCAGATGTTAGACATGGGACTGCACCAAGCAATATTCAGCCAATTTTTTTTTTATTTTTTTCCTTGTGGATTGAAAACATTTCATTTTTCCAAAGAAAGTGTAAGAAATGTCAATGATTTTATTAGGATTAAGAGGCAGGTTATTTACAAACCAAAAACTCCCTATTCCTGTATAATGGAGAGATGTACACCCAGTGACTTGTAACTTGATAAACTGAAGGTCATTTTTGAAAAGATACAGTAGCCTTTGACAGCTGTCAGCAGCCTGTTGAAAGGAAAATCTTTAAAAGGCTTCTCTCTCTGTTCATTGCTGAAAATATGCCAATTGCAAATCGAACTGCCTGGCCTTCTTAGTGATTATTAGGCTCTCCAGGTTCTTCGAGAGGAATTGCTCCTCATCTGGTGTGTCTGCTTTTCTTTCTAGGAGAGTTATTTTACAGAAGCAGAATAATAAATAAGGGTTTTCTTTTAGCGTAAGCATTTGCACTCCTCAAGTGCTATTAGTGGAAGAAAGTAAATCTATTTAGGTTGCTCCCCTTCACGTGTTTATGTTTGTATAGCAGATCTGCTGGTATTTGATGCTCTGCTTAGAGCACCATGATGTGCAGACTAGTGGTGAGCTAAGGGCTTCTGAACTGATAAGGAAATATATGTATGACCTATGATGCAAAGGATCATCTAACAAATGTGACTCTTGGATTAAAAAAAAAAAGGAAAACAAAAACTAAGCTCATACTAGCACTCAGCTTCAAATCTGCGTTGTTTAAGATGAGTTGGTTCTGATTTTGAATGCATGAACCTTGGCAGTGCTGATGCTATTTAATTTCTCGGGATTTCCTAGAGGCTCCAATTAAGAAGCTGAATTTCAAGGCCACTAAAGTATCACCTTAGCATCCTGAGCACTATGTCTCAATAAATGGGAAGCTGTTATGGAGGGACAGAGTGCCTTTTTCTCCTTAAAATGAAGAAATAAGCAATGCCCTCTAGAGTTATTGCCAGAGGAAACCAACAGGGGATATTTTTTATCATCTGTAGTCTGCAATTATGCAGCTGCTGGCTTTTTTTTTTTTTTTTTGAGATTTAGTTAGGTAGGCAAAGATATCGCTGACCTAATTTACCTTCTTTCATCTTGGTACATTATGGCAGATATGTAATGCGTCTCCAAACTGTACATGATCAGTGGAAGAATGTGTGCTTTTGGGGGCTTTAGTTGTTTATCTGACTGTTTTGGTAAAAAGATGAGATATGATGAACTTCAGTGGAAAAGCGTAGCAGCTAGTGTTTTACTTGAAGTTGAGCTTCAATTTGAGGTTCGATTTCTGACTTTGTGTAATTAGCAGCTAGTGTTTTACACTTACATCCAAGTTCCTTGTCTCCAGCCACCTTGTATCCTTTTCTAACCTGACTAGTGTGTTTTGGAGCTATGTTTTTGTTCACTTCTGGACCTTTAGGAGCAAGCCCTGAGGCTGTCACAGTGTCCACGTCGCTGCTGGGACATGGGAATGCTATTAGTCCCAGTCCTGCTTCCCAAGTGTCGCTTGGCTCAGATCTGGTAGATAAGTGTACAGCTTTTTGCAAAACGCCCCACAGAAATTCAGTAAAATAGAAACTTCTATGAAATGATCTCTGGGGAGGTTTGACTTATGCAGGCTTTCACATCCATGGAGAATTTTCACCCTGGTTTGAAATCAACTAAACCAAAATATTTTCTAATACAGCGTAACTCTGGAGTGTGACCGTTTCCCTTATCTCCTTGTACAGTGATCTATGAGCGTTTCTAATGGGTTGCCATACTATAAGAAAAGGGTGCCAAGACTTAAGAAGACAGCCTGTGCACAAAAATATAAGTAGGAATGGTTAGAAGCTTGTATTCCTGAGCTGATTCAACAAGATTAACTCAAGATGAGGAGGGAACTATGAACTTTACTTGCCTTATGTAGATTGCAATGCCTCAGCAAGAAGTAGTTGGAATGGGATGGCATATCTTAATGGTTGCTCCTCGAAAAGTAGTGTCCAAGACTAGTTCAAGTGTTTGCAATACATGCTTCTCTCTGTTTGCTGCTACTGCTTCTACAGAGATGGATTCTTTTTTTATTTGAACTACAGTTAGGAACTTCTGTCTCTTTACTACATCTGAATGCCATAGCACTGCTTGTGCAAGTGACCAAGAAGATTGTTGTTACTGTAAGAACAAGGGGAAAAAAAAATCAACTTCGTTCTTTTGAGATGCACCAAAAATCCACATGCTCCAATGATAGCAACCATGTTGTATTTTAACTGAGTGTTTTAACAGCTAGCGCTTCCACCGAGGCTGGGGACACCAAATGGCATTTGTTAAAATGTTGATATTTATACAAAAAATTGCCAGCACTTTAAGAAATGGTGCCACTCTTAATTACAATGATAATGTACTGCCTTGTTTGGAGAGACTGTGCTTATAAGGAATTATGAGTAGAGTAATAACAAATGCCAGATGGAGGTATCTTTCAAAGAAGTATATTTTGTGTAATAGAGCATGTAACATTGATCAACCAGACCTTGAAAGACTTCTATTATTGTTTAAGCTTTCCTGACAAAATTACTCTTTATCCTGCCAAGAAATGTAGTTTCACATGCCGGTGTGTTTTTAAGCTAGAGTAATTAAAGCATGCCTCTAAGTTTATGGCTTGAAATGAAATCCTTTCCTCCAGTGTTTTGTCAGGATTCTGTAAACAGTGCAGTAAAAGAGACAACTTATAACAATAATAGTTTTGCCAGTTCTACACATTCTGCCTTTGAAACCAAAGGCAATTAGGGATAACAAAATTGCTTAGGAGTTTTACAAAAGCATGCAAGTTCTGCTGAAGCTTTACTTCACTTTTTTTTTTCTTCTCTTTTGAAGGCAACTGTTAGGAATGAGAAACATTTGTCTCAAATTAAAACCTGCCGTCTTTGTTTGAAGTGAAAAATGATTACCAAGTTATAAATGCATCAAGTCCGCAAATTATATGCACTTTTGTAATTTGAGAAAAGGGGAAATAAAACTTAATGTCATTTTGTAATGTAATTAGTGATTAGAATGTAAATATGCAAGGGAAATTAAAAAGGAAAACGTAGGGGTTGGTATGTCATTTTCTTATGTTCTTGCTCCATAGGCAGGCTAACTTTGATCTCCGCAGCTATTGCAGGCCACTGCTGCTGCCTGTTGCGGAATAGGTGCTTTGGTGAGCTGGGGTGCAGCAATATGTGTCAGGGCAGCTTGATTGCAATGATTTGATTTGTCTTGGTCATTGCCTTCCTATTACTTTAAAGTAGTAAAATTCAACTCAGAGAAATTTGGGAGTGTATGCAGCCACTGTTGAATATAGTCCCAAGTATGTATGTCAGTATGGTAGACCTTCAGTTACATTGTGCTCTACCTACATCCAGAGACGCAAAACATTTCCTAACACCCAATAATTAACCTAAAACACATGGTATGAATATCTTCCAAAGGTCAAACGCTATGTCAGGATAGAGAAAGATAGTAGAGGAGTTACTGCTTTCTACTTCTAATTGTTTTTCTGTGACTGCATATAATAGGAATATAAACAAGGTAATATGGTGAAGAGAATACTTCAGCTTGTATTAGAATAAAAGATGAAGATAAGTGTTCATGAGGATAAAATACTGTTTTGAATTATACTTAGAACAGACTGTCCAGCTATTTTTGGTATTAATGTTCGTTGCAGTTGTAGAAAGGGATTAACAATAGAAAGATGAGAGCACTGGAAAAGAATGCTGAGAGGGAAGGCAGGCAAGGATGGGATTCAGTGGCTTTAGCTGTGATAACAAAAGCAGAGTGCCTTCAGCTAAGTCTTTGATAGTAATCTGTAACTCTTAATAAACCTTAATTTTGCTTTAGTGCAGAAAGAGTATTTCTGACTGTTTTTGAAATATTCTTAGAGTGTTGCTTCTCACTGAGCTTTTTTGAAAGTGTAGTGAACTTACCTGGGAGATGTCATCTGTAATTATGCACAGATAAACCCTGGTCTTACTGGTGTTTAATGAGCAAGTACTCTATATATGAACAAGAAACTTGCTTGCTTTGAAAGCAGTCTACCTAACAGAAAATTGGCACTGTGACTCTTCCCACTTACCTTCTTGAAGTCCGTGCCCCTTTTAAGCAATGTTGTCACTTTTGTTATTGCTGACCTTCTTGTTGTTATCTTTTTTCTTTTCTTTTTTTTTTTTCAGAAAAACTTTACAATTCCAATGGACGGGAACTGAGACGGGCACTTTTCTCATTGAAACAAATATTTCAAGTAAGTGAATATGTTAGCAGTGGTGCTCTGTGGAACATGGCTTGAATCTCTTTATTGGTGTAGGGAATAGCTTACAGGTTTTGTCAGAGGAGAAAATTTTAGGAATTCATTTTTGAAGAGCATTCAAGTGGTCTGCAAGCATTCCCCCATTCCATCTGTCTGAAGAGGACAGGACTGGTTATGGAGAACTGGCAGACTTAGTGGCTGCCAGGAAGGGAGGAAGAAAACTGGGAATCTTGCATGGAAAGCTGTGCTGCTCATTGGGCAATGAGACAGATAATGCTGTACTGGGAAGATTGGAAGGGGGATGTATAAAGCAGAGCCAGAAACCTGTCAATGGAGCAATGGGTTCACACTGGCCTAATCCTTACCACAGAAGTATTGTTGACAAATAGACTAGGTTTAAGCTGCATTAAAAAAGAGGGCCTAAAAAAGATTATGAAAAGACATGGAACAAATCTGAGATGTTAGATTTTTGATTTAAGATAAAAATGAGAGGCCCCAATTTATTGATTAGTCCAGAAAGAGGAAAGACAAGGATTCAGATATGTGTTTGTTATGGAGAAGAGAGCTGGAATCAGCAGGACTTTACATCCTTTGGAGAAGGAGCAGATGTGATAGAGAAGTACTGTGGGCAGTAGAAGAATGAACAGATTGAAGTGCTTTGAATATAAGATCCATTTGCCTGGATAAGGAGAAGGAGTAGGTAAAGATGCGGGATTGGAATAAATCAGGTTGAAAAGAACAGGATAGAGAAAAAGAAAAAAATAAGTGTGTGGGAACCACGCAACCTACAAGTCTGATCCTAAAAAAAAAATTCTGAGTGACAAATTCCACTTCTGTCATTAAATATCAGTGAAATCAATTGAACAACAACAACAAAATACACCTATTCTCCTTTAAAAATTGGTGGTGATGACCTGTAGCTTTATTGAGCTACATGGCAGGTGTTGGTGTTTGAAGTACATGTAGGAATTTCAAATGCTTAGTTAAGCATTTTTTGGTTTGTTTTGAACTAACATTTGTTCTAAGAGGAACAAGAATATTCTGGGAAATCTGTAAGATTACAGAGTGGAAATTTCTAAAGCATACAGAACTTCAAAGTTACACATTTATTACTAAGTGCCAGAATGTTGGGGAAGGGATCTCTTTTCACGGAGAATTTTGGTAAATGAAAATATCCTTCCCAAGTCACAACAAAGCTCCCTATGTTTTGAAATTTTTGGATAGGAAAGGAGTTCCAACCCCAAAACAGTCTGGTTGTCTCATGGTCGCAGATTGGGAAAACCATTGCATGTTCAAGGCATTCACAGAGGAGGGGTGTTTCAGAGTCATGAAGTTGCAAGCTGGGTTTCTCTGTGGGCTTGCCAAGTGAATGGACTGCATGCTCAGAGGAAATTAGTCATTTTTCTAAGAGTTGACTGTGTTTTCTTCTCTTTTTTTGTTAACACAGCTGTTTCTGGGAAGTATTTGTTTGTTTATGTGAATTTATATATTCCATGGCTTAATTTGGACCTTCATGCATATCACAGAATCATAGAATCATTATGGTTATAAAAGACCTTCAAGGTGGAGAGCAACCGTAAACTCTTCATCACCATAACTAGTAACCTATGTCCCTAAGCGCCTTATCTACATGTTTCTTGAACACTACCAGAGATGGTGACTCCACTGCTTCCCTGGGCAGCTGTTCCAATGCTTGACCACTCTTTCAGTGTAGAAATTCTTTGTAATGTCTAACCTGAACCTCCCTGGCGCAACTTGAAGCCATTTCCTGTTGTCCTATTAGTACTTATTCCGGAGAAGAGATCAACTGAGGCCTTTCTTCCTACCCAACCCGCAATTCCCATCAAAGTTTTTTCCCAGTTTAGATATTCATAAGTATTCTCTCCCAGGTATGTTTTTTTAAAGTCTTGTGTTTCTGAGCAGATAGCACAGAGTGCTTTCAGTGGATCCACTGTTAAGGTCTTTACTACCCGATACCTATTTTCTGGGGAACCAATATTGTTTAGATATTCATCTGTCTAATAAATGTAATGGGATGGGTTGAAAAGTAATGAGATGGAAGGGAGAAGAAATGCGGAAAAAGAAGTATTAATTCATGAACCATGGCTGTACAGGAAACCGGGACAATAGAACTAAGTCTTTATCCAAATCTAGTCATAGAAGTTGTACAGGGAACATTTTATCCTGATTATTTCCAGCTTTAATTTCATTTTTTATCAGGTCAGAGATATTTTCTAAACATTTTACTTGTTACAAATTGATGATGAGACTTTATATTTGGAGAGATGCATTACCTGCCTAACTGTAAAACAAATACTCACTTCAAATCTAGATTGTCAGGAATGCACCAGGAAGTAATATAGCTTTAAAGTTGAGGTAGTCAGATAGTTTCAGAACATAGTTTTCCTTCAAGTATTTGAGTTCTTTTCTTTCTAATATACCTGATCTGGGGAAGAATTGGAAATTATCTCTTACAGCTTTGAGTAATAACTTCTGGTAGACTTATAGCTATTTGTTGATTGAACAGGGCCTTAATAAAAAAAAGTACACTAGGAGAATGCAAGGACTGAAGTTGAAGAATTGAGAGGAAAGACGGAATGTTTCTCAAGCTGGAGAGTATCCATATCATACGCTCAGAAATTTGATGTAGTACACTACCAACTCGAAAATAACACTGTGATACAAGTTCTTCTTTTTAAACACAAGTGGATTTTTTTTGCAAAAATTACAGAAGAAATGTGCAAGTTGAGATAATGCCGTAGGCCAAATATTCTTTTCCAAATAGTCCTAATTTTCTTTATAGTCTATAACATTAGATTATATATACACTAGAAATCTATTTATCTACCATTATGTAATTCTTTTTAAAATTCTTTTTAAAATTCTTTTAAAAAAAGGAGTATACTTCCATATGAATGTCTGTTTAATTTATATCTTGTTATATTTAGTATTTGAAATTCTTCAGGAATATAATGTTTTGGAAATTAAATATTCACTTCAAGGCCAGTCTTTTTATTTTCAGGTAATGATCATCTTAACAATTTTCAGAAAGTTACAGAGAATTTGTGCCAAAGCATTTAATAACACCTTGTTTTTATAAAAATTTTATCATAGCTGAGTTAATTTGGCACAGCTCTGTGTCTGTATCATTGTTAATTTGAAGAACTTCAAGGTAATGTAAAGTCCCTTATTTGTACGACATGGGAACAAGCCCAAGTTTTACATCAAAACTGAATTCCAAGTAGTTAGATATTTTGGTTTTTCACACAAGGCCTCAGCGAAGCTTAGCAAGGTTTGGCAAATGCAGTGCCTTTGTTTCAAGTTTAAATGAAAGATTCGTTTGGCAAGCACAAGCTTGGAATTTCTCTTTGGTTTCTTACGGTGGGCTGTTCTTGGCAAAAGGATAAAGATTATGCAGACCATTTTTCTTTGACAGTAATGTCATTTCTGCTGATGTAATTTGTTCTGAAAGGTCAATATATCCATACTCAAAATGTTTTGCTTGATTGTACTACAGTACAATCATGGTTTTGGTTGTACTGGTATGGTTTACCAGTGTGCATTTCCACAAATGGAGTAAGGAAAGTAATTTTCAGAGTACCAGGACTATGTTAAAAATGTGACCATAAAGTAACTAAAAAAAGAAAAAAATGCACCTCTAGCTGACAATGCGTTGGGCTGCAGTTCAGCTCTCCTTAACTCCCGTTGCCTTAGTTGTTGTATTCTTGAGTTTATCAGAGATTCGTGGCTTTTTAGGTACCATCTGCTATCTCTAGGGACCCCCCATCTAACTGGGGTGCTTACGGGGCTGTGAGGAGAGGAAGAAAACTGAAGCTACCTAGTGTCCTCCTCATAGAATATTTTCTGAGAAGAGTTCCCAAAATCAGAGAGTGAAAATACTTCATCTTTGAGAGACTGATTCTTTGTAACTGTAGAAACTCTCCTCCTTGCGGCCCACACACTGAGTATGGGGCATGTGCTACAGCTAGTGCTCCAAGTAGAGCAAAGGTTTAATGGATTAATACAAGAGCTGACTGCTGTAATCACTGGTTATCTGCTCCATGTACAGGTTTCAGTTTGGTAGCTTCCTAAGTAAATTTAGGTTAAAACTGCAGTAGAACCTGAAGCAGTTTGCAGGACTACAAATACTTGTGCATGTGAGCATGCATGCGTGTATGGATAAGATGATTTTCTTCACAAATTATTTGCTATAGATGATGTGGCTCTTAAAATGTGCTGAAATAAACAATGACAATTGAACTTAGGTAGTATCAGACACCTCAGCATTTTCAATCCAGTATTTTAATTTTGGAGTCCAAAGAACAGAATTATAGTTTAAAGTATGGGAAGGTAATTATAAATTATATCTTGGCGGTCCATGCTGCTTCCGTCACTTCCTGACCATGTTTGTTCAGTTTTCAAGCCAAAATTAGATTTTTCTATCTGCAAACATTGCTAGCCAATCTTGATCCATAAAATGCAACCTGTTGCTTAGCCAATAAAAAAAACGGACTCCAGAAGTGGTCTGGGATTTGTTTCTAGTACAGCACAGCATAACTCTTCCATTACTACATCTCTGTAGCCTCATCGATGGGAGTAATTATTTTGCTGGTAACTTTAGCAGATGTGATGCACACTGTGAAGGCAGGTAGCAGCAATATAAATATTAATTCTTGTGGAGATGTTATTGTGGTATATATCAGACATAGGTCTGGGGTCGCTAGTTAGGCAGCTGAAAGAGGGCCAAGAGGAACTGGCTGTTGCTTTTCCATTGCTGCTGGGGCAGGGCACTGTATAAACATGTCACATTATACAGGCAACCTGTGGGCATCAGGTCTCTCAGATAATGGAAATACAGTGTGGTCACAGCCGTGCACTGTCATGCTCTTAGGGCAGTTGGGTTAGGAGCTGGAACTGGAGGAATGCTTCAGAAAGGTCACTTGTTTTCTATTCCCTTTGCACTAATAGAAATACAAGGGAGTAAATAAGGCAGACCAGAGGAGCTGAACCATCATGGATAGTGTTGTTAATGACTGGAAACCTGGATTCTATCATTCTTCCTTCATTTTCTTGCTAGTGGACGGACCTTTTAAAGTATATTGGGCAATGGAGCTGTATTTTACACTCTCGTCGTAGCAAGCGAGATGCATCGTCATTTGAGATTTATATCCGCACAAGTCTGGAGCTGCACATGCTTTGCTCTTTGACCTGCCTCCTTCCTCCCTTTCCTCCCCAGTCAGCTGCTGTCCCTCTGCAGCTAATTTACATCCCCAAATGAATAAAGCCTAATCCCTAGCCCTTGATCCTTCTAAGCCTAGCTGAACTTTGTGATCCTATCTTGACTTTGTGAAAGAAAAAAAGAAAAAAGAAAAAAAAGAGGAGGTAGGAGGTGATGTCTTTTCACTTCTGAAAAAAGATGCCTATCAATTATATTTTGAAGGGAAGTTTCTGTGAAAGGATTGGTATTTTATTGATCTGTGTATATATATTTTTTCCTTGCTATTTTTTTTTTCATGTGAGCAGAAACATCTAGGATTGTTATTTCACCATATGCCCCTGGTAGGGGGAATGTGAGGAAGAGAGATTGTCAAAGAGAGATTGCTTCTTACATATTACCGTAGAGCCCAGACAGCACACTTTTACAGTGTACTATTGATAGGTGTGATTGAGGATTTCCTAGCTTCCCCTTTCAAATTAAAAGTAGCAAATTTTGACTTCTGGAGACAGTCAGCATCTGAATGAACCCTTCCTGCCCTATTGCCACCGTTCTGCCCCAGAAGATTTCAAACTGCAGAAGAGGCTTTTCATCTTTTCAGCTTTCAGTCAAGTAGGGTTGAAATTTCTCCTCTCGCTACCATGTGTATGCTGAGCTGCCAAGACTAATCTTGTCCATTGTCAAATGGTCATGTGCATTATTGTGAATGCAGCATATTTTTGTGAAGTCAGGATTTTTGGTCCAGAGACAAAAAGAGTTGGACCAAGAATCAAATTGGATTTTCAGTTTCTTAATAGGGCTCTTATGGAGTGACAGGACAGAGACTAAAGCTTCTATTTTGATCTGAAGTGCATCAATCCTTACGGTTCACAGCGTGAATGGAGCCCCTCCTGTAGGACAGTAGTCAGAATGTCCTTCATTTTTCCCTGCTATTTGTGCTTAGCAAGAAGATCCATGTGGATAAGTCTTGGTGCCCGTGCTGTTGTCACTTGTAGGCTAACATAATTGCCACTTTTGCTTTCGGAAAACTAGACAAGCAAGAAATATGATTACTTCCTTATTCAATAATGTACCATGGGGAGAATACAGGCTGGGAAAGGGCATGGTTCCTGAGCTAAACACATGAACCTTATAAAGTGTGCAACATGTAACTTTACAACAGAAACAGGCGAGATATATATAGAATAAGATTAAATATGAGAGTGTTCAAGCAACCAAAAACAGTGGGTGAAATTTTAGGACAAAAAGGACAAAAAACAAACAAAAGAGAAAAAACACACCATAAAAAATGTGGTTCTCTTTGGTTATGTCATAGACAAATCTCTTGTTATGATTTTTTTTGGAAAGACAGTACGTTGCATAGCTGTTAGTCACGTAAAAGAGAAGTATGTATGTGGATATCCAAATGTGACTATGTAGTTACTATCCAGTTTCCCCAACTACTTGAATATTTGGAATATAGCTTTCACTAGTGCTAGTTACAGCTATAAAGAAAATATTACTAGTAAAATATTAGAAAAAGGAAAAACCTCTTGAGAAACTGTTTCACAGCTTTGATCCTCATTAGAAGGAGAAAAGTTTTCAGATGACAAAAATAATTGTGTTTTGGGCAGAAGTTTTCAAATATATAGGCCCCAGAAATAGCAGGCTTCAGTAATATATTTATGAGTCTGAAAACATTTTATCTTTATGTGTGTAAGCTGCACTTCAGATAAGATGCATTCTTGGAAAGTGCTATTTCTTGGAAAAAAAAAGCCTTCAGTCTTCACCTCCAGAAAATACCCCGTAAGCCTACATGAACAAATGCATTATATGGGGTATGGAAACATAGCTTGTATGACAGCAAGGGTTGTTGGCTGCAATTCTTAGTGTATTTTGGGTATATGCACATACTATGGGCAGCTTAATCATAGTTTGTTGTCTTCTTTTATACATATATATATATACATATAGCTCCACTGAGATACGCGGGTAAAAGTATGATCTGTGAGTTTTTTCAGCCACTGACCTGATAAGCAAACTTCAAACTCCCCTAGCAGGAATATTTTTGTGTATTGTTACTTATGGGACTAAGCATCTGCTTTATCCTTTTTTTTTTTTTTTTTCCAAAACAAAGGAAAAGACGTTGTTGCTCCCAAGACTATGAATGGATGGTTAAAATAGTTAGCTGACTAGACCACTGCTATCTTTGCATAAAGTCCTTAAATAGCTAGTCTTTGTGTCACTGCACAATCTTTATGGCAGTAGGAGTTTATAGGGAACTTTAGAGAGCTTTGCCTATCTTCTACTGCTTTGCTCATCAGTGCTTTAACGCCTGCTTATTAAGGGCTCATAAATCTTTGTGGTGTTAGTGGAGGAGCCTTTCTCCATACCCAGTGTTAACCTCTTCTTCCCTTCCTCCTAGCCCGCACAGGCGGCTGCTTGTGCACGACGCTGCTGCAGCCGCTACCTGTCCCTCACGGTGTATGCGCTCCTTCGGGAAACGCGGGCCCCGCGCCTCTGGCCTTGATAGCCTTCATTCTGGAGGTCGCCTCCTTTGGCAAGTCAGGGAGTTAATGGGTCTGAAAAGATCTCCCTGGAACAAAATGGATGTAAACAGTCTCCTCTCTATTTGGAGTATACACGCCTGGAGTCCTTTCATCTTCCCTTGCACATTCCAGATGTTGGCTTCTCCCCTTGCCTCACGTAGACACGATAGACGAGATAATGCACTGCCCTCAAATTTACATCTAGCACATGACGTGTTTGTATTCTGCTTCATTACACCCTCTCTCTCCCTTTTATTTGGGACAGCAGAAGTACCTTAAAAGCCTTTTTTTAATTCAAATTTGATTTGTTTATTCAGTGCTTCTCAAAAGCAGACTGGTTAAAATCCTTCAACCCCTCATTTCCTCTGCAGTTCTGCTGTAATATATCTCATTTCAGTCGAGGATGACTCTGTGCTGTAGCAATTTACTCTTTCAGCTGCTTTGAGAAAATTCCAGAAGGCACATTGGACAATTTTTTGGATGAAGCTTGTTTAAAAAATGAATCTAAAAAAAGCATTTAATTCACATAATAAGTTATGCTGAAGATTTACATTGCTAAATTTTCCCCATGTGATATTTTAATGTGTGTTCACTGCTAAATATTTAGAATATCTTAGATGTATTAAGGTATTGTCATTTTTACCTTTCACTGAATATCATTAACCCGTAATCATTTCTTTTTTGAGTCTGAGCTGAAACTCACTGAAGCTAGGCTACTGTTAACTCCCCAGCACAGGAACAATTCTTTTACTTACATGACCTTTACTTTTCCCAAATGACCATGTTAGGTCTACCAATAAATCTCAGAACCTGTAGACCACGGATATTATTATTTTTGACTCTTTTTTCAATATTGTTTGATCATGAGTGGAACCAGACTAGATTTCTTTCTCAACTCAAGGATATTGCGAGCATACTTTCCAGAAGTTGATGCAAGATCAGAATTTCTGCCAATGTACCAATAAATATGCTCTGAGCTAGAGCGTAACATGTTACTCTAGCGCGTAGCTAGAGTCATTGCAGTTATAATCCCAGTTAGTGGTTTGTATTTTTATATCTTTTGTTTCTGTTTATGTAGCGAGTCACCTATGGTCCAATAAAATAGGTTTTTTGTCATCATATTTCTGGGTAAAAAAAATAAAAGAGGTGTTTTTCGCTCATTGTTTTCACTCTGCACTGTATTATGACTTGGTGCTAACCTCTCTCATTTTGACATCCTTCCATGCCTTCCTTCCCTTGCCCTGCACCTGCCGTCCCTGCTGTGGACACCTTTGGTGAGGAGAGCTGACACGTTTTCTGTTTAGTAGCATAAAACTTGGATCTGTAGAACTTGGCATACAAATTAACTTACGTCCTTGGCACTGAGAATGGCATGCAAGCTCCTCTAGTGTGTAGATTTAGTTTATCTATCTGAGCTGTGAACGAACTATACTTCAGTTTTATTGAAGGGATTTGTTCCTCTTTTTAAAATTTTAGGAAACACGGGTTTCAAAAGTCTCAAAGAATGAGAGCTCACTTGAGGTCCTTTGAGTTAGGAATGACTACATGGGAGAGAGCAGTGGCTCTCATTGGTGCTCAAGGAAGAATATCATCGGGGTCCCCTGTGTCTGCTCCTGCCTCTCAGAGCACCTGCAGGGTGCATCTCATCCCATCAGGCTGGGGGAGCTGAAGGTAGTTTGTCATTTAGTGTGGGCTGGCTTACGTGCATGTACGTTTAGTTCTGGGCTCACTTCTGGTGCTTGATTTTAGGTTGAGCACCGCAAGTTTGGGTGGGCCAAACCTGGGATACGGCTTTGATCAACAGAAGAGATTTTACGGGGATCCTTTTCTTGTTGAAGCTTATTTCTGCGGGTTCCAGTCATTGTAAAATATTGTGCTGGAAGCTTGCCTTAAGGATTTGGGGAATGCTTGCTGCACAAATTAACTCAAAATAAATAGCTGAAGATTTAGAGTTCAGACGTCTCAATGACGACGCCTGGGAAGGGCTCTGCCACGGTCATTGCTCCAGGCAGGGCTGCCAAATGTGCACGTGCCTCTGCCCCATGCACCTTGCGCACATCAGGACACGCTCGGTAGGTTGGCGTCTCTTTAGGCTAGTGCCTTGGCCAAAGATAAAAGAGAGATTTCCTCCATGTAAAGAAAAAAACAACACACACGAAAAAGAAAACAGCAAGCATAAGAAATTAATAAAATTTTGGGTGTGAGCCTGTAGAGCAGTGGATTTTATCTTGCTTATTTTGTCTTTTTTATCTTGTATTTCTGGAAATTTATGGGAAATGTTTGTATACTTTAATTTTATATAAAGGATAAATAATTTATGAATGCATAAAGTATATTTAAATTGACTTAGCAAATTATACTTTCACTTCACTTTCTCCTACAATATTAAAAATATTTCTTTCATAATTTCTAAATATTTTGTGAGTTATCGGTTTGCCTTGCAGTTTTCAAGTATCCTATTTCACCAACCTTTAAGAATTATATGACATAATTCTAATGAAAGAAATAAATTTCTAAGAAATAAATTGCCAGGCTGAAGGAAATTTGCAATCAGTGAATGGTCAGGTTAAAGAGACTTATTTTAGTTGGCTTGTCAGCTTTATAAGTTAGTGTATTTGGTAAATTCAGAAATAATTCTAAACAAAGCTATTTATCTACTACCTGCATCTTAACTACCCAGAACTGCAATCCTGGAAACATGAAATTTCTATCTCTAATATGTTTCTGGGGATGAAAATATGTATGAACAGTCATTAAAAATCATTAAATGAAGGAATTCAGCAAATAGGGTGATTTTGTTTGCAGAGTAGTCCTATTTCATTAATATTTTAAATGGGTTGCATGCTTCATTTGTGCAACTGATTCATTAAGAGCTATTTAATCAAGTTTTCTGTTTGTCTGCACGAGCATTGTGTAAGGTGAGAAGCGAGCCTTCCGACCCCAAGCTGTCCATTCCCTGGGCATGGCAGTGTGCATTTAGCTCTGAGCAATGCCCTGTGCGCTTTGGTATATGATATGGTTTCAGTTGATTGCCCTCAATAAAGAACTGTTCAAAAAGGGAGTTATTTAAGAGTTTTACTGCTATCAAATTATGAGCCTTGATCCTTCTCTGTCATTAATGGAATCAGCAGTAAGAGCTCTGAGTTCTTAGTGCTGTTACTAATTATCAATATATTTGTGATAGTTTCTTTTCCAGGTTCTGTTGTATTTGACTTATATTTTAAAACAGATTCTTAAACCTCTGCTTTATGTAGCTTGGTAAAAGTAAATATGGAACTAGCAATACCAATTTTACACAGTTCCTGTAATTTAAAATTGCACCCACATTGTAAATGAGGGATAGGTCACTTGTGTGCAAGGCCAACTCAATTTTAACTGCTGCCAATTATATGTTAAATCCTAGACAGGGCTGCTCTAGGTTAACATTTAATGCATGTTGACTTCTTAAACACCTGCTGTTAATTGGCTGGTATTTTTACATTAAGGAAAATACTAGTAATTGAATTTGTATTATTTAAAAAACAGAAAGAAAAGATCACTTAAATATAGGAAATAGTTTAGGAAAGGAAATAGGCTTTTTATGATACTATGATATTGGGTAGAAAGTGTATGCTTTTATAAAGAAAAATAAATGCGTTTGGCATTTTACAAATGCTAATCTTCCATAGTTGACTTAAAGGTAAAAGGTAAAGCTGAATGTTTTTCTTGCCTTGCATAGATGCATTTCATTCTGATTTTGAAATGTTTTTGACATTTTTCAGAAAAAAAATGCTTAAATTATCTGAAAACATAAAGGCCTGTGCTTGGTTTTACACTTCAATATACCCTGTTGCCTTGTCTTTCAAAACTGTAATGTGGCTTTCTGTCTCTCTTGTGACAGGATGACAAGGACTTGGTTCATGAGTTTGTGGTGGCGGAAGGTCTAACATGCTTGATCAAGGTGGGAGCGGAGGCAGACCAGAATTATCAGAACTACATCCTGAGAGGTAAAAATGCTCTAACAGCTGTTTTTCTTGCTCTGAGTCTCTTTCTCAGGTCTGCTACAACTACCGCATCAAACATCTGCAACGTTTTTTTCAGACTGCTCCCCATTGTTGCATTTTATTTGGGAAATTCAAGGGCATGGGGGTTAATGCTCATCATGGAGCAGGATGGCTGCATACAGTTTTCATCTAACAAGGAAACGCAAACTGGAAACTGGGAGAGCTGCTACAGTATTTTGAAGAACCTAGTAGTTAAGGGGAGAACAGTCATATCAAGGAGTCTTAACTGCTGCATGATCTCACAGTAAACAGAGACAGTCACAAGTGCGTAAGTGGTGGATTGCTCATCTGAATTTGCTCAGACATATAAGTATCTTTAAAAATGTCAATTTGATATATTTAACTGACAAAACTCAATCTATAAATTAAGGAATAGAAATACATAAATAAAAATAATATAAAAATAAGGAGGAAGATTGTTTAGATAACCTGATTCTAGGTTTTTGAGGATTTCAGTAGTAAACAGAACTTAAAGACCTGAAGATTAGATCTGTGCGAATACCAGCTTGTTAAGATGTATAGGAAAAAAAACTACTGACACACAAGTTATTTTCTATGCCACTAGCTGAGCAGTGATATAAACTTACTTGGATGGTAGCTTGCTTATGAACCGCAATAAAACTGGAGAAGTATAAAAAATTGAAAGAAAACAGATTCTTTCCATGAAGGTGAAAAGAAAAAGTTTCTAGGAGGCAATAGATGTTCTCAGAAAAATTCGGACTGGAATCAAAGTAGGTGCTGTATTGGGTAGGTTGGACTTCAGTCCCATGTTTCACTCCTGTGTAAGCTCGGAACTGATCTCCCTCAGCTGGATGATATCTTCTCTCTTCAGCTGCTTGTGCAGCCAAATAACACAGCTTCAAAACAGGGAAACCTAATACGCTTTTATAATACCTGACTGTCCAGGTGGCCTTCTAATGCTAATGCAGAATAGTCCTGCAATTCATCTTTGTCAGGATCACATCCAGGGTACGGAACCTCAGAGCTGATAGAATTTTCTACTAATAAGTAGAAGTCGGTCACATCAGAGTGATCATAGCAGAGTCTTATGTGTACTTTCAGCTTATTGAGAGCTCATTTGACATGCAGGAGTGGATTAAGAAGAATTGAAACCTCTCTGCTCATGTGTGTATTACTGGAGACAGCCTCAGTCTAGCCAAAAATTCAGGGAGGATCTCTGTGGTCCCTTTCGTGTGGTTTCTGTAGCTGTGCTGTGCTGTGCTTAAGAGCTTGAATTTATGTCTGCTGTTGTTGAGTTTCCACAGAATTCAGTGAGTGGGACAGCAGGGAGTTAGTACTGAAGTCTGTGGCATTGCACCAAGGAAACTGTGACCTTGGCTGTTGCACAGGTATTAGCAAGTATTTGCTGTTCCTGAGGAAGGAAGGAAGGAAGAAAGGAAGGAAGGAAGGAAGAAAGGAAGGAAGGAAGGAAGAAAGGAAGGAAGGAAGGAAGAAAGGAAGGAAGGAAGGAAGAAAGGAAGGAAGGAAGGAAGAAAGGAAGGAAGGAAGGAAGAAAGGAAGGAAGGAAGGAAGAAAGGAAGGAAGGAAGGAAGGAAGGGAGGGAGGGAGGGAGGGGAGAGGGGAGGAGAGGAGAGGAGAGGAAAAGAAGCCTCTTCCACCAAAGATTGCTTCTATTTAAGGCTCTTTAAGACAAAATATATCTCTGAGACATCTCAGAGAGAGAGAGAAAGAAAGAGAGAGAGAAAGAGAGAAAGAGAGAGGGAGAGAAAAAGAGAGAGAAAAAAAGAAAAGAAAAATAGAAAAGAAAAAAAGAGAAGAGAAAGGAAAAGAACTTAAGAGCCTTGTTACAAGAAAACTTCTAGGGCTTGGTACCACCTAAAGTGAGATTTTTTNAAAAGAAAGGAGAAAAGAGAAGAACTTAAGAGCCTTGTTACAAGAAAACTTTTAGGGCTTGGTACCACCTAAAGTGAGATTTTTTTTTGTTTTGTTTTCATTTTGTTTTTCTTCTGTTTTGTTCATGAAGTTTCCCTCTGCATTGACACAATTTTCATCTTTTTTCTTGTGACTTGGGTTTTATTTTAGAAATGAAATTTATGTCTGGATTGTCTTTCAGGAAATTCAGAGCTTGTTTCAGCTCCAAGTTATTGTCAGATGGTTTTCAGTTCCAGAAACCAATATGAGCTTTCTGAATAGGTCTACATGTGCAGTGAGATAAAGAGAGGGTTGGAAGTACACTGTAGCCAGTCTTATCCAAATATATTGAGGAGATTGCTGAAAAGAAACATTAAATACATCGTGTAAGAGTATTTTTTTCTGGTATGTTGTTTTTAGAAGACTGTAGTAAATGACTGATTTTTTTTGCACCTTTTTTTTTGTGTTATTGCAGTGCTGCATTTGGCTAAGCAGAGTGCACTGAGTGCCTGTAGGTATGTAAATATCACCAAAAAAGCATACCAGGTAACACTGAGATAGTCCCCTAAGCTCTGAACTCTTTGGTAAGTTAGAGAGATAAAATAGCATAAGCAGCCCTGTCTGCAGTTAGTTTTTCAGTCTTACAGCTGAGGTGGTCTTCAGTCCGTTTTGGCATGGGACATATCCTCCTAACTTTCATCAGACTTATCCTGAACAAAAAAGGGATGTGAATTCTCCTTCATTCTATATTCCAACTGAATTCCTCCTGTGCTTTCACTTAATTCTCTGTTCCCTTGTCATGACCCAAACACAGTTTGCAGTGCTTGTTGTAAACAGCAAACCTAGTCATGACATTGTGCGCTCTCCCTGGGCTCTGCTTCCCTTGTCCTTGTCTTCATAAGTTCAGAGTACTTTCGATGAATTGGTTTGTCAAAAAAATCTTTGTACCCAGAAGTGCGAATAGGGAGGAACTGTTTATACACATACAGCTAGTTCAAGGCCATTATGCGTTCTCAGATGCTCAAGTTATTTCTTGAAAGCACTGCTTTCCTTTTTTTGTGAAGGTCTGTGGTGTTTCATTCAAACGCTTCCTGATTGAAAATTGCTGCTTAAGGGTTTTAACTTGCTTCACGGCAGAAGCTGCCAAAAAGAGAAAAGGCTCAACATGAGTCACAAAGTTTTAGTAACTTTAATGGTTAAGTGAATAGAAGATAACAATATGCATTTTAGGTGCAGTCCAGAGCAACCAAGACCATTTATTGTCAAGTGCTAAAGAGTGACTATTTATTTCTGCTAGGTCCCATGGAGCAAGATTGTTTGACAGGACCTTTCCCAAAACATTCTCTTTTGTCAGTGTATAATCTACAGAGCCTGAAACAACAGTAGTCAGAGTTTTTCCTCTCAAGTTATTCTGTTGAAATATTACTTAAAGCACATCTTTTGTCCCTTCTTATTTTTTGGTTATTTGGCTTAAATTTGCTCTCTGACATTCCTTAAAATTTTTATGGAATTGTTAAAAAATGGTAAGCTTTGTGCCTGTGGATGGATGGATTTCACAGAGGCAGGGATGCTTTTCTCCTTCATTTTTTCCCTCCCTTACTTTGAGAATTTTTGTAAGGACTGTATAGGGTGATAGTAACTATAGTTAAATGTTTCTGTACCAGTGAAGAGATTGAAGTAGGATGGATGTTGCCTGAGCATTCAGGAACAGGTGGAAATGGGTCAGAGAGAGAGGAGAATGTCCACAGTTCATGAGGATTAATATAGATGATATTTTGAAAGTTTGGCTTTGGATGTCATTTTGAACACAACTTTCTTCTGGTCCTGCTACGCAAAGAAAGAGCAACATCTGAAATGTAATGTCTGAGCATAAACTAAAGAATTGATAAAATTATGGCGATCTTCACAGTTTTTGTTATTTTAGCCAGTGTTGTTGGGAAGGCAAGAAAGGAAGCCAGTTTGTGCAGGCCAAGGATGAAGTCTTACAAAAATATCCTGGAAAAGGAGGAGTTGGCTGCTCAGGGGTGAGGCTGCTGGCGCTATGCTGTGAGTATCGCTTGAGGGTTCAGGCCCTTAGTCTGCAGAGAGAAGACTGCCAAAGAGTAATCTGATCTCTTTGCAAAGTTTATTGGGCTATTTGAATCCCTAATGACTGGTTTGTGGATTCACAGTGGTGTTAGGGGTTGTCCAGAATTAGATGAAAGCTAGAAAGTTCATTCCTGTAGTCCAAAAACCCAAATTAGGAATTCCAACAGGGGCAGAGTCCTTGACCCTGCCACAACAGAAAATGTCAAGGAACTAAGACGGAGTCAAAAAATGGGGCCAGCAGGCAGTATGTATCCTAGAGCATCTTTGAGGGATTTCTGCCTTCGGATACAGCGTTAAGAGTTAGAGGGAGTTACTCCTGCAGCAAAGTAATTCTAAATCCATGCCTGGAGTGTTTTTAACTATTCAGTACAAATGTAACTAGCAAAGTTAAAAGGACAAGGTGAAGAGGAATTGCTCTGTGGTAAAAGATATGTGCTGTAAAGAAGAATTATTTTGCTATTCAAGTTTGAAGTTTGCGCTGTTTTGATATACAAAATGCTCCAGAGTTGGTCAGACTTGGTCACAGATATCCAGATGGCAGTCAGGTAGCTGAAGTAATAGAAAAGAGGAGGCATGTCACTAAAGCCACTGACAATTAGGCCTATTTATAAAACTGGCGTCATGCGATTTCACCTGCGCACCAACTGCAGAGCCACCGGCTGTGCTGCATGTTCTAGGAAAGCTGATTAAATTCCTGAAACAACTCAGTCCTGTGATGTGTAAAGACTGTCTGGTTCCTATCTGTCTCTGTGACACCGAGTGCTCAAAGATGTCCAGAAGCTGGAGGAAGCAGAAAGTGCGGGTGAAGTTTTGCAAGCAGATGGTAGAAACTGTTGATTATAACTTCATGGTTGTTTTTTAGAACAAGAGAGTTATCAGGAAGCTGGTGGTATTTCTGGATCAAGCCAACTACTACTTGAAATGCTTAGGGATTTATAGTTCTGCTCTTTGTAACATGGAGTTTGATGCATTTCCAAGAATCAGCTGACTGTTTTTATTTAAGAGATCCCTCATTATCGCAGGGACCAGGATACTTCCAGTGCTCCTGAATTTTCCTCCATTATCCTGATAGATTATGTGGTCTTGATCTTTTGCTTGAAGGTTAAGTATTATATAGAGTTTAGGATGTGTAATAGGCATGGTTTGTATAAATATCAAAAGAAGAGAAATAAAATCAGTAAGAATGTACATCTATCCTAGAATGTCACATCTTGCTAAACTGGTTTTGCAGCAGAGAAACAGATGGTAGAAATGTAAGTTTAGTAGTGAAAATTGAGATAATACTATCTCAGGCATACCTTTGCATTATTCCTTGTTCAGGAGGACAGGAGGAAGTATTCTAGCTGCAGAAAGGTATGCTTGCAACTTCAGACTCTACACAAGAGGCACAAGTAAATAGGAACAGACAGTATGTGATTAGGCTTATCCTTATTTATTTATGTATTTAGCCTGGAAATAAAAGAAGTTTGAAGTTTCCCAATGCTCTTCTGTTGACCTTCAATGTGCAGGTATCTCTGTGGAGGGCTTGTATGCATCTTTAAGCCCTCAGTTTGAGCTGTCATGTGCAATTCTTTAAAAATTACATAAACTTAATCAGCTAATCTCAAAATAGCCATTGTAAGGCTCTATGCCCCACAGCAAATACCTAAAGCTTGATCATTTAAGAATATTGCTTCCAAGAGGGACTTGGTGGTTCAATTACTGTAAATTCAATTCCTTGATCTCGCTACTGACTCTTAAAAATGGTACCAGAGCTACAGCCTTGTCCGGTGAGTATTTGACAAGCGTCACTCGTTCATTTTTAATGGACATCAGGCTGCAGTTGTGTGAAACCATTTTAATAGTTGGCACATTCCCTGGAAGCTGGTGTGTCCAGAGTAGCTCTGCATGGAGAGATGCTCTTAAGTGCCTGAAAGGGAGTGTATGGCAGTAGCTTACCTGTACTAACGAGAACTGTTAATCAGCAGTGTTGCTGAGTAGCGGCATCGCCAGGCTGTGGTGGGGCTCTTGCCTTCTGTAAAAGACGCACGCTTTACACTGGCGTGCTTTGCAGATGCCAGTTGTACTGTGTATCAAGGGGAGCAGACTCTGAAAGATCAGACTTGCGCCTGCTATGTGCTTGCAGAAACCTCAAGATGTTACTCTTCTTGTGTCTTGCAAATTGGTGGAATAAAAATGTGTGGAGTTCGAATCCTGCTTTGTGAATGCTTTAGTTTAGGGACGACAGTGTGATCGCAGTGCTTTTGGCTTTGACAGGAAAGAGGGCATGTTTTAGCACCTCTGTGATTATAAACAGCGGGATTCTTGTGTTAGTAGCTGAATCCTCTTTCACTTCTGTAAATCTCTCTTCTAAACACATTTGTTTACTTGTTCAAGAGTAGTTGGAGAGCTTGACCTTAGAAAACATGCAGTTTAAGAAGAAGAAAAGCATTCTCCTTCCTTTCTTGTCTATACTTTTATGAAATATTTCCTTTCTTCATTTCACATTTGAATATTTTTAAATTATGTTCATTAGAATTGATTTATGCATGTATTGCAGTGAGAACTTCCTGCCAAATACAGTCTTAAATGTTCTTTTAGCTGGTGGATGGATCCTTTCCCTCTTCTTCCTCCTCTTCCACTCCCTGGATGTGATTCTGGTCTGTGATCCATCTGGAAATGGAGCCACATGGTCCTAACATATTACGTACAGTACAAGTCCTCCCGATCTGGGATGGGAGTTGGCATGGAATCAAATTGGAGTTCAAAAGTTTAACCACCGTATAGTAATTTACACATCTGCAAATAAACTGAGCTAGTCCTTGCTTTGCATGCTATATTGAAATGTCCTTTTGTGTTGTGGCTGCTCAAGAGGAAGATATAGGATTCCCATAGTCTACATGGAATTCAGGAATAACATCACCATAAAATTATGGATTTCCCTTGTTTTTAAAACTGACACAGGCTGGAAGGCTTTGAGTTGTTTTCTGTCTACATGAAAATGAATCTTCAGTTTTTGTGTAATTTTTTATGCTTTGTGCAATTCCCATGAAATGTGACACTTCAGGCTGTGCAGACCCTGTGTAAAATGAGGATCCAAACCATGAAAAATGCACATCCTTAACTACTGAGCAAAGAGTAAGTACTTGGAAAGTAGTCTCAGGGGCCTTTAGAGCCATTTTGAATGATTTAAGTACTCAAATTTTATGAAGGGAAGCAATGTACTGATTCCAAATGTTAGGAGCAGATTGCGGAGTATTCCTTTCTGTAGTAATCTTTTAACCTGAAGTATGCAAAGACTGATTTATTACTAAGGAGAAAATGTACCTGAAATAAAGACTGGCACATATCTGCAGACTTTCGGACAGTGTCCTGCCACTAGTGATTGCATCATTAACTACTTCAACTAAATATATGCATACAATACACTGTATAGTGCAGTGGGGAAAATAAGATTTGCTTATTCTTTTTTTCAAGATTAGATGCTCCCGTGGGTATTTGTAATGGTTATCATAGGGTGCCAGACAATGTACTGTGTCCTAATATGGAAACTGAGGATATTAAGGGCCTTTAAAGGGGGGAAAAAGTCAAACATGTATTTCAATGTATGATAATTAGTAACTACTAACTACTATTCCTTGAAAATAGGTATATGGTATGTATAGGTACATGTCAAAAAAAAAACTCTTTGGATGTCTTTGGAGTTAATTTCTATATCCATATATGTTTGAATTATTTTAAGTTATATTTTAGTACTGTCTGTCTGTATTTTTTGCAAATATGCATGTGTATGCATTTCTGTAATTCATGTTCTCCTGGGTGCAATCTTCTGAGATTGCAGAGATCCAAAACTGGAGTAACAGATTGTCAAATTCTCCTTTTAATTACCACAAGGAAGTGGTAATTAAATATTAAAAATAGAAAAATAAGGAATCCAATTCTGCATGGATCTGAGGACTGTGGTTAGAGGAGAGCAGAAGACACACTGTGTTTAGCTGCCATTTGAGAGGGTAGAATTAGCCAAGAGGTGACTGTTTACACAGATTGAATGAAGAAAGATGGAAACTTTTGTTTGCTTCTTTATGAAGGATGAGGATCAGTTTATTGTCTTAGTGCTACTTATTTTCATGTGCATGGATTGAGGTACTGATGGAGGCATTGAAGTGAAGAGAGAGGCATATGGGAGCATCCTTGTACTGCCCACATAGACATGAAGGTTATCAGTGCATGGACAGGAACAGCAGCAAATTCTTGACACTCAGCAAAGCCAAGCTGCCATGGGAAGGAAGGCAGGAACAACATCTCTTGTTTTGAAGCAAGATGTGGAAAAGTACTATCATGTTGTCCGTCCCTGATTGCTGCAGCTGTTGCACATGTGGGAAAAGTGCAGGTTTAGAGTCTTCTTAGAGCTGTATACAAAGTAGGAATAAAAGACCACCTTAAACTATGAAGTTTGTAATTTTAATGTGGTTCCTTTGTTGTTTTATTTCCAGACAAGAAGGAATTGTTCAGGTTTGGGGGGTTGTGAGGCGTTTACAGTTTTCCCTATTTAAATTTTCTTGCTAAACGTTGTGCTGCCAAGCCAAGAAAGGAGAACATACAGATCTCCTGCCCCCTAGTGATACAATAGAGCTGAGTTTCATTAGCTGTTGAAAGTGTATTATGTCTTTTCAGTAATTTTCATTTGAAATTTCTTCCCAGAGATTTTAGTGAAGAGACTTTTACTGCAGTATGTGCCATTGAAAATGACTTATTTTTTCGTTTACATCTTTTAATATGTTAACAGCAAGAAAGAAAAGTATTCTTCCCTCTAACAACTTAAGAGTAATTTGTTTGTTCTTTCATTTTTAAATGATCCTGAAGATGACCAAAATGTTTTTTGAAAGTGAGGGGGAGGAAATATTCAGAGTGCATGGGATCAAGGGGAACCGTCATCTTCTGAATGTAAGACCAAGGCTGGAATGTTTCAGTGCCATAGATTGATGTTTCTGAAAGGTGACAAGAAGTTAAAAGTTGGAGAATAATGCTTTGATGATAAACTTGCACAGTAAACCAGAACACCTTTGGATGAAGTATACGAAGTGTATGTAGGGAAGAAGAGTTTAAGGTTTGCCCTCAGGTTCCTTGAAAAGACACATCAAAGGAAGGAAAGTGTGAGTGAGAGAGACTCTGTAGAGAAAGGTCTTCCTGAGGCCAAGAAAGCAAGCAGGGTTGACTTGCTAACTTGGGAAGAGACATAAAAGGGCAAATCCTAAACCTTAGTTCAAATTAAAGCTTGGGGTGAGCAGACTTTTCTTTGGAGTTTGCTGTTTTTCTTCTGACTTTTCACTGTTCCCTGAAACAGACACACTTGCACTGTTTGCTGGAAGGAGGAATGCCATCATTGCTTCTGCTGTTACAAAGCACTGACTTGAATCACTGAAGTGCTACTGAGCAGGAGGAATAAATATATCTACAGAATGTCTGAAGTGGGTTTATTTAAGTGGCAGATGGTGCATTAAAGTCTTCTGCCAATATTTGGCAATATCCTGTTTCCTCCTATTTAACCTCCTACTACACATTATCACTTCTCCAGAGAAGGATCTTGACTTCCTCCGTCCCTATGTCTCCTGCCTTCTGCTGTCCCTCAGACCCAACTTCCTAAGTGCATATCCCGCTCGCTGCTTCAGAAAGGCCTTGTCTTTTTGAAAGCCAGGCCACAAGTCAGCTGTGGGTACATTGGGGTTGCACAGCACTTAACACCTGATGAATTTCGAGTACCTGAAGTGCAAAGCGTTGCTGTTGGGAGACCTTTACTCCTGGGCTCTGTATCATAACAGCCTGCTGCTTTGTGTAGAGAGCTGTGTGGGGGAATGGGCACACAGAAGCATATATGCTTTTGATAAAGGTTTTTTAACTATATCCCTTAATATTAAGAACAAGTACAGTAAGAACATTATTAAGTTTGATGAACATACTCTTGACAATTAAGAAATGCCTGTACATCCTGACTTTGCATGCATGTGTACCCTCTTTGTGTGCAAGCTGATACAGTTTGTGATCACACAGGAGTATGGTGTTTTCTACAGCTGCCCTGCTTCAGTCAGTGACCACCATCGCACCTGTGCGCTTAGTGAATACCTTTTAAATAGACTGTCTTATCATCAGTGTTTCCCAAAGCCTTTGTGATTTACTTCATGCTATGTAAACTCTATTATAAAATATTTATTTTCCTCAAGAATTTTTCAGTGGTTTGTCACTAAATGTTATCCAAGAGCTTTACAAATGCCACAGTATTCCCAAGAGCTGAAAGGGCAGCATTATCTTTGTGTTACAGATAGGAAATGAGGCACAGTATATGTATTCTGAATTCAGAAAAAAAAAAAAAAAAAAAAAAAAAAAAAAGGTTTTCTTCTCAAAGTTTTGGGGCTCTTTTGACTGTATTTTCAGACCTGATACGGCACTTTCCGTTTCTGCTTTTCCTTCACTTTAAAAGTTTCTTTTTCCCTTTTAAACTCTTTTCCTACCTATTATAGTTTTAGCTCTCTGACCTGTCTAAACATGAATCGTTTTCTACTCTCCATATCAACTTCCATTGCCGTTCAGCAGTTTATCAATACTTTTGCTTCATCCATTCATTTATATCATCAATTAATTTATATTAATTTCTCCGTAAGTTCAAGCTGACTTAAACATCTACCTTCCTGTTGCTTGTTTCCCACTCTGCTAGTCTCTGAGATTCTGGCACTGCAGCTGTCTTTGTGTGATGCTGTAATGAACCTGACAGAGAAATGTGTTCTTCTGAAAAATTATTCAACAGGGAAAAAGGTGGGAAAGGTACAGGAAGGGTATTTTTGGTTTTTAGTACTGTTGAATTGTCCAGTCCAGTTCTCTTTGTTCGGGCACACACTCCTTCGCCAGCAGTTTGGCCTGTGACAGCAGAGGAAGGGAGTGTGCTGTGGTACTGCTATCAAACATATATCGTCACAGTTTTAGCATCCGTTTTTTTTCCTTCGGTATCTCTCGCATCAGTTCCAATACCTATGTTCCTTGTAGCCAAATAGCTTTTATTTTTTTTTCCATTATTTCCCCCATTTAGCCCAATCACTTTATATCTCTTCATGACTTTCAGACCCTCATCAGCTTTCCTGTCAGAGTTACTCCCTTCAGTCATTCGTGGCATCAAATTTCTTGGATTCAAACTTTGTGAACTTCTGTGTTCAGATCAGAATCCTCCTATCCAACATCTGAGTAAAAATACAGTTCATTTAAAAAAGGAAAAAGACACAAGCTTTCTTCTCCCATTTTGAGTGCCATATACTTCCTTGGTGTGCAGCAGCAGAGGTCATTTGAACTTTGAATATTCAGAGGTTTCTGATAATTGGGTATGTTCAGCACAACTAGTCTATTTTTCTTTGAAAAGGATAAATATCTTTTCTTACTGTCAGCTTCATAAAAAATATGAGTTCTTCAATGCTTTTCATTGCACTGAGAGAGAGAGGAGATGAGGAAGAAGAGATGGACAGGATACTTGCACAGCTTAACTTCACGTTTTCAGGCTTTTGGAATCCTACTTATTTGTTACATACTAAATGATCTTTTTGATAACATAGCCAATGCTTCTGTATATCAGAAAAAGCGAACTACTATGCATTTAGAGTGTGTAATCATTCCCCGAATCATCTTGTAAAAGAGCAAGACCTTCTCTTTTGACATTAGAGTCATCTAAGGAAGACTGCACTCCCATAGTTATTGCTGTGAATGTCACTTTGCCTAGACCTCTGTAGGCAAGCAGTAAATGGAATTCATGAACGAATATAGTCTTCTTTGTTTTGTTTTGTACCATATGAAACATACTGTATGATAACACCTGTATAACACACACTGCTTTATCCATGCTGAGTCTAAAAGAACAAGTTGGGAAGAAAATTTATGAGTTCAGGGAACTGGCTCTCCTATGGCTCTGAATAAACATCCTGAAATGCTTCGAACTACCAGGCTGGTCTGGGTGGAAATCTGCCTGTGCTACAGTTCTTGTTAGGAAGACTGTGATTCTGTGACTGGTACCCGTAGAACTGAGTGGCACGTAGAACTGAGTAGCACCTTGAAGCTGGACTTCGTTGATTTCGATGACTAACAGTCATTCAAGAGGTTTTAACCTCATTGCCTCAGTTGAACAAAGACATGAGTAGAGAGACTTCCAAAATCAAGAAAGAAAGTCAGAATCCTATTTGCTAATGCATGTTAGCAGAGCCATTCTTGACCACTGGAATGATCGCATGTGTCTTCCCAAGCAAGGTCAAATGGTGAGATATGCCTTCAAGGGCCCAAGACAGTGCACATGCTGGTCAGGATATTGATTTATTGAGTGCCATGGACAGGGACTGCTCAGTGGCCATCTGTAAAGGCATTGTTGGGATCAAAGCACATTTTTTAGTGCTGTGTAAAGCAGGTTAGTGCTTCCAACTCTGTTTCTCACAGGCTGACCAGTTTCAGTCTTCCTGTGCAATTCTGTTTGGTCCAAAGCCATTCAAGTCCCTTAGAATGTGGTTTGTTGATGGAAACTTTAAGACAGCACTACAGGATCCTCTCTCTGAGCACTTCTCACATTGCACTGCAAAAAAAATCCCAAAAGACATTTCTTTTTGGTGCAAAGTACATCTCAGGTACTCATGGCCTGCTCTATTTATGCATTTGAACATAGCAATTCAGTAATCTTAAACAGCCTTATCATATTTTCAGAATTCCATGTGAACCAATTTGTAGATGATTGATATGCTTGTTCCTGAGGTATATCAGAATGAATTACTTTGTTATACTACAGTATTTGGACTGCTGTTTGGCTGTGGTTGTCAACAGATTGTTTTTTTCAAAAGCATTCCCTTGCAAAGGTTATGTCAGTAAGATAGATTTTTTTTTCTGCAGGAATGGCTACCAGCATCACATACCTAGTTCAGATAAGATCATCTTCTAAGAAAAGAAAAAGACTATATACTGTGGTCAAGGAAACAATTAACTTGAAAAACTAAACCATTTTATTCCTGTTACTGTCTGAGGATACTGCTCATCTGAAACATAGCGCTATCCATGAGGAAGCTACCTGAAGAACTAATGGTTGCTTGTCCTAAAGGAATTGTAACTTCTTTATGCATCAGTGTGAATAAGATGACACATCCTATATTCTTGATTTACCTACTCTTCACCCATACTGTACTAATGATTGTCAGGGAATCAGAAGGGTGGTCCAACTGGCTCTGACCTTTCTGCTTGTAGCAGAGGAGACCATGTCACAGTGAATCCAGGAGGACCAATTCATATTTGAGCTTAGTTTCAGAGCCTTAATCACAAAGTCATGGGATGACTGAGGTTGGAAGGGACTTCTGGGGATCATCTAGTCCAAGAAGAATCACCAAACAAGCAGAATCACCTAGAGCGTGTTGCTCAGGATTGTATCCAGGTGTTTTTTGAATATCTTCAAGGAAGGAGATTCCACAACCTCTTGGAGAAACCTCTTTTAGTGCTTTGTCACCCTCATAGTTCTCATGTTCAGTTAAAATTTCCTGTGTTTCAGTTTCTGTTTCAGTTTATGTCCCTGGACACCAGTGAAAAGAGTCTGTCCTCTGCCTCTTTCTGATTAAATACTTGTACACATGGATAAGATCTCCCTTCGGCTTTCTCTTCTCCAGCCTGAACAAGCCCATCTCTCTTGACTTTTCCATATGACAGATGCTACAGTCTCTTCGTCATCTCAGTGTCTGTTCCCTGGACTGCAATAGCTTCATGTCTCTTGTACTGAGGAGCCCAGAGCTGGACACAGTATTCCAGTTGTGGCCTCACCAGGCTGAATAGAGGGGAGGATAACTTCCTTTGACCTGCTGGCAGTCACTGCATGGTCTCTTGCAGGGCATGTGATTTCTCCATAAGCCTGTGATGGCAGGGAAAACCGTAGTGTTGGCCTTTGAATTAAATGTATGGATGAACTGGGAAGAAAGTTAGTTCTCGGGAAACTCTTGTTTATAAGTAAGGATTTTGATTTTCCCCTCATTATTCCCCAGTTATTTGTCTATCATATTGCAATAGGACAGCAACAAAAACACAGCAATACTATGTTAACAGACACAGAAATACTATGTTAATAATTGGAAAAGTAATCTTTGTTGTTGCTTTTTCTGTGGTATTGAAACATGTTATGCTTGATTCGTTTGTTGACTTTCATTTTAAAGGTATTGTGATCATTCTGTTTAAAAACAAAAGCTGTTTTGCACATGCTCTGAAAATGTTAGAAACTCACTAAAAATAATCAGGGTATTGCAGTGTTGCTTTAGCTGACTTTGTCATTTTTTAGTAATGTTTCTTTGTGTGTATATTTTTTTATTTCTCTTCAAAATTGTAAATAAATCTTTTAAAAGCCCTGCTTACTGGGCAATGCTGTAAGAACCACAAACATGTTGCTGCATATCAAGAAATGCCAGTACATATCTTAATATATACTTCATGTAAAATACATAGGACTGTGGTTTCTCTAAATATAGTCATTAGTTTTGGTATTTCTGCTCTTTCCCACAACTGTTGTGTTCTCAACAAGAACCACATTACATCTGAACCACATTGCATATGCTCTAATAGCTCAAAAATATTTTGAATGTACATTCTTTCTACGCCTAATGAAGAACATTGCATACTGCATCTTTGAAAGTGATTTTTATTTTCTATCAAATGAAATTCAGAGAGTCAAAAAATGTTTTTTAAAATTTCTTTCTCTTGAGGTTTCAAATCTTCATGCTGTCATTACAGCTAGCAGAGAGGCATTCAAAAAAAAACATAATGGTGAAACATATTTATTTTTACAAAACAATGGTGTCACTATAACCATTTTACACTGTCGGTTGTTTTACCTTTGCACCAGTACGTAGTTACTGATGTGTGCCAATAATGGAGATGGTTTCTGCTACCTCTCTTCCAGTTGGAAGAATTTAGGGAAAACATAATTTCCCCATCTCCAAAAAAGTACAGTAAATTGATAATCCTGCAGCTATTTGTTACTACGTCTACACCATCTCTTCCATTCATCCATTCATCTAGAATGTGGAATTGTTCTGGGTTAAAGTTAACTGGTTACTTATTTTTAGTAAATTAGTTTGAGCTTTTTTAAATCTTGACCCGGTCTACCATGGGCATACATAAATTAATGTAACAGTGTAACGTAAGGAGTTCTCTTGAGTAAGACAGGCCTAAACTTCTTCTTCCAGCACTGACTTTGTTGCAAAGTGTGCCTGAGATTCTTGCTTTGGTGACTGGACTTGCTTGCTTGCTTGCTTTCTTATTTTTCTTTTTAATTTTCCTTTTTTACCCTATCCTTCTGTTGCCTGCCCAAGGGATGATCTGATGCAAAGCAGTTTCTACTCCAGCTGCTTCAATTTCACCATCTATAGAATCTATGATATTTACTGTCTTATAAATGTTCTTTTGAAGTTTGTGGATGAAATTATGTACTCATAGCGTTTTCATGAAGGTCCATGACTTAACACTTCTCTCTGGAGAATGATCGGAGTTATGGCCAGAGCTGAATTATGGTACTTGAGGGCAGAAGCACCCAAGTCCTTGCTGCTGTCAGGAGAGAATAAGACTGCAGTGGGAAGAATGGGAGGGCCGAAGCAGATAGACCTGGGAAGTGGCCTGGAGAGTTGTATTTGCTTATTAGTCGTGCTTATTGCTCCAAAAGAGATGGAAGGTGATGGCAGTCAGATGCTATGGCTGGAATAAATCTCCAACAGGAACTGGCCCCTCTTCAACTTTGTGAGAAGTACCTAGAGCCAGATGATACCTAAAGAGACAACTACTGGAAACCAAGCGTGGAAGTCTGCTAAAGCATGTCGAAAGAACTGGCAATGGTTTTGAAATAGTGGTACAATGTATAATAAGCATAATATTTTTATGCCTACTTATACATAATACGCATAATATTTTTACTGGAGTGTGTCAGAGGTATAATTAGAGTTGGCTGGATGCCCACAGGAATTCTTACAAGTTTTTTTAAGTACTTAGGTATGAAACAAAATGAAGGCTGTTCTATTACAGGATTGTTTTGATGTATAAAATTAAAATGCAATGATCCAGAAGTTATTAGTATGTACTATGAGACACAGGTTACAATGAGGTTCGACTTCATTTGCCATTTATCTCTCTTATTTATTCAGAAGTAATGATCGTTGAATCTCAGTGCCAAAGAGAAGGGAAAATTAACATTCTTTATTTGAATCCATTTTTACTTTAGGATTTCTAGTTGTAATTCTCTCCCTGTCATTTTAATTATCATGCTTATCCCAACCTGTCCCTCAGGCAGCTTCCACCCATGTTCAGTTTGCCTTATAAAAAGAAGAATTTGTGTTCTCATATGAATTTTTAAGGAGGCGGAGAGGGTGTCCATCAGTCATTTTTCGAGTGCAGCTTTTTCAGAGCATCATGCAGCTGACACTGCTGCCTGGAGAGCTGTGGAATATTTTCCCAAGGCCATGTGGGTAATAGAGATGCAGGAAAATGTTTGCTATGTTAGAATGATTATTTTAAATCTCTGAAGAGTTGCACTAGAGAACTAATTCAGCAATCTTTTTTCCTCAATCAAAAGAAGACTTGTAAATATGTCAACTGATTCTGTATTCCATACTTTCCCTTTATTGTACTTAAAAACAGAAGCCTCAAATGAAAACCTCAAAATGAAAACTTTATCCATTAGTGCTTTATTCATGTCTCAGTTTTTCTGCCCTCTTGAGTGAGATAGGTCATCTATATAAAATCTTGCTTTCAAGCATTCGTAAGACAAGCATTAATAAATCCTCTTCCAGTAAGGCTTCAATAAGCAACCATCATCTGATATCTCATGTTATGCAATTAATAACAGATTTCAGGGGTAAGTGGGGTGGGGAGGGCATAGAAGAGACCTGATCTTTGCAAAGTGGTTTGCTGAAATTAAGATCACTAAGTTGTCATTTTTGTTCATCCTTGTGAGGTCTTTTATTGTGTAATGGTGTCCTTTTTATCTGTGCTTTCAGTGTGTTTATTTTTATTTTTTTTTCCATGTGCTCTGTGCTCTGTCAAAGCATCTTGGGCTTTGTAACCACAGTCTCTGCTTTTGTGCTCATCAGTTTGTGGCCTTGATGAACCAAGCTTCCATCTCACGGGAGGGGAAAGTTAGTGCAGTGATTTTCTGTGGAAGAACCTTCTGCCTTGGAAGGTGTGAAAGTCAGAAGTGTTCGTAAGCTAATAATTACTGGAAATTGTCCAAAAGAGAGGCCTGTCCTTCTTCAGGAGGAAATCTATTTTCTGCTGTGCTAAAGAGATTGGCATAATTTTAGTAAGTGACCTGTCTGCATAAATCTGCTACTATAATTCCTTCTCTTGAGACTAAAACATAAAGAGAAGGTACTTTAAATTTCTAGTTTACACTTCTGATGTTGCCTTTATGTCTTTTTTATAGCTATTCTGTAAGTCAAAATCAAGGATAGAAGCTGATGTGCACTGATACAGGTCTCTGTTCAGTAGTGTTCTTGTTCTGATTAATCCATTAATCAGATATTTGCATTAGCTACTGGTTTCAAACATGCTCCCCAAGTGGTTTCCTTATGTTTAAACTCTTTCCTCTCTCTAGATGCATGTAGTTGTTATCACTCGCATTTCTAGCATCTGTGTTGTTGTTCTTGGTTGGTTCTGCTCTTAAAGTCCTCATATAATTCCTTTGGCTTCTTACCAAATGATTGCACACTTGCTTATGAGACAATCTTTATGGTAAATTGCTTCATGTGGGCTTATTTAGTGTACAAAAAGCACAGATGGTGCTTGTCTGTTTTCAGATTCCTTTACTTTGTGTCAGAAACTTAAAGCAGCTTCTCTATTGTTTATTTTCTAAGTGAAAATATCCATCATGACTTTGAATTGATTTTTTGCTCTTAAAAATTCAGGCTAAAATTACCTTACATTGAAAGTCTGAAAACAGAAGCAGGAGAATCATTATTCTTTCACTAAATACTGTGTAAAGTTGCCATCAAAGCAGTGATTCAAAATTTACTTCAGTGGGGAGAAAAAAAAAAAAAAAAAAAGGTGGAGAAAAAAACTTACAAATTGGTGGTGAAATGCCAAGTTGAGAAATAATAATTTTTGAGTTTTCTGGCATCTCCTTCAGCAAAACTGGAGCAGTATTCCAGCAGGAATGAGTGGTGAAGGTGTTGTGAAACTTAAGCTTCCCTATCCGAACATATCACATTGCCTTTGTCTCTAAACATGACTATGTCATGTGTTGTTCGTGACATGCATTTTGTTGTGAAAGTAGCTTTCTGAAATCATGCTTTGAAAACATGATTTGAAAGGTCCTATACAAAAAATCTGCAGTCCTCCATGGTATGGTTTAAAAATGATTTAAAAAACATTTAAGTATGAATGCATTTATCATGAAATGGCTGTTTTTATTATGAAGTTGTAAGAATTCAAATTTGAGAGGAGAGATGTCTAGATAAGTATATTTAAGTAGGTACCTTCATGTACACACATGTATACTTTTTCTCTCTTTAAACAAATGCATGTATGCATATGAACACACACTCAAATATGCATTACTGCAAGATAGGGAGATAAAATAATTATTGGACTGTGGAAATGAGCTAGAAGAGATTCGCACCAGAAGGAGTGACGGAATTAATCTTTCTTTTTGGGGTTACCTATTCTTCTAACTCTCTGAATTTTGTTTACTTAAGTAAAATTTTACATGTTAATCGTGTTTGGAAAAACAGAAGAAAATAGTTTCATGACTGGAAGACAAAATTATCCATATAGATCTTGACTAGAATCTCTAAAGCTTGTGATTCGTTGTGCTGTGAAAGACATGGGAAAAAAATGTTTCGAGAATGAAGTACTCTGATAGTACTATTAATACCAAGACTGAAACATGGGTAGCTTTTGAGTTCTTGCTTATATGAGCTTAGTATTCTTAATGTAACTTAGATGAGAGATGTGCACTGTGTATGTTATAAAGAATGCTTATTAAAGGTTGGCAGTCTAGATTTAAGAAAAAGCAAGATGAAAGAAGTGGAGGTAAGCACAGTTGTATCTGATGTTATCCGAACTTCTGGTGATGGCAGTTGGCATATGGAGAATGTGACCTTTGGACATCCTTGTGGGACTCTAGTACCTCACTGTGTCTCTGTTTCCAATTTTACTTTCTAACTCTGAGAAATGTGTAATTAAACTCTTAAAGAAAGGAAAGGTGGCTGTTGAATCTCATAAGTTTACATTTTTTTTTCCCCTTTTCCTTAGAATTTCACTGAATATAGTGTTCAGAAGAGGGAAAGATGTAGCGGATCTGCTGCTTTTCCATGTAGAATTTTTGAATAAGGATTTTTAAGTGGAAGGCAAACACACCTCAGGTTGAACAGTTAGTTTTACAGGTGCTGTTTCCACTGTCTGGCTGCTTTTTGTGGAGCATGTGAAATGTATGGAAAGATTTTGCTTGCTTTTCTAGTTGGCTCATTTCCTTTAAGCATGTTCTCAAATCCCTTTGACTAATGAGAAAACTCTAAAGTATTTCTTTTGGCAACGCATAAATAAAATATCATGCTGGAAGTAATCCTGAAAAAAAGACGACATGCCCAGAGCTCCAGAAAATCTATCTCTCACCTTCTGAAAATTTCAATTCAGAATGTCAGCACAAACTCTTTGGTGTGTTGCATTGTGTAAAGCGGAGAAAGAAGGGAAGAAACTAAGGCAAAAGAGCTTTATGCGTGTGGTCAACCAAGGGAAGAAAAAAAATCGCGAATTGATTGCCTCGCTAATGCTCCCATTCCTCAGTGTGACCTTCCTAAAGTGTTAACATGTTTATTTTACAGGCTGCCCCAGCTGCCTGAAATAGGTTGCAAGGCTATAAAAGCAGTTCCCTGCCTCTGACCCAGTGCAGGAATTCAGGATGGGTATAAGGGAATTGCCTCTCTTTCCAAAGCAACAGCAGCCATATGGAGGACTGTGTCGCTTTAGTCACTGAGGCTCATTTTGGATTTGGGAACTCGTCTGCTTTTCTGAGTTTGATTTCATAAGCATGTTGAAAGGACGAGCAGCCCTCCTTCTATAGGCAGATTTCATAGGAAAGGATAGCTGTCTACTAGTCCTTTCTGAATGAAAAGCAGCAGTGGGAAGATCTGTGAAGGTTTTGTAAAGACAGGGTTATAGAGCCTGGAGAGTTTTTCTCTGGAGATTTATGTAGTTTGGATAACAATCCTGGCTATGAGCCTTTCTGTGTGTTAAACTCGAAATGAGATTATGGAGGATGGGAAAGAATAGTGGGGCTCTTCTGAATGCTTGTACCGGCAGTGCTCATTCTTTCCTTCAGCTCTTCATGCTTTATTTCTTTTTGTAAGGTCATTTGGATTGGATGGATGTTATGAACTTAATTTATATAGCTAGCTTAGAAGCACTCTCACAAGTGAATAGGCAAAAACAGGTCTCCGAGGTTCACAGAGAGCAATATTTTGGCGTCTCAACACACTGCTGAGAAGATGTAAGACCATTTATTAATATTTATTATGCAGTCGGTTGTGATTTTTTTTTACAAATTTAAATAAGCTCCATTACAGCAGTGTTGATTTTGTAAAGCTCTTCAAGATTTTTCTTATGCAGTAGCAAGCAGCTGTCCTTGTTTAACTGATAACTACTGTTTACTTTTTTTTTTTTCTTGCTATTTGACCGCAAAATGTGAATTACTGGCTTGCAGGCTCTTCTGTTTCATTTGTACTTTATCTTAATATAAATTTATTTGGGCCTGGCTGTGGAACACAGTGCGTTTCAGTTCCACATCATTTTCTTCATTGATAAAACAGAGGACCTCAGGTATTTAATATTTTAACTTCATTATTTAGATTTTGTGGACCGTGAAAGACTACACTTTTTTGCCTTGAGATATCAGAAAGCATGAGATTAATGAAAAAAATAATTCCTAGTTACAACTGCAAGCCAAAATTAACAGCCCTTGAGCTGGTGATCTTTCTGTGAAGAGCATTGATCCTTTCAATGAAAGATGGTACCTGAAAAAGTGTGAAATTAGGGAGGACAAGGTTTGTAAACCAAGATGTTCCAGGTACCTCTAAGAACCCTGTCATTTTGCTGCAGCAGTGAGAAGGCAAACAAGACCATAAAATGCATAAAAGAAAAGAATGGTTTTATGATTAATTTTAAGAGGTCCCCCCATGGAGAGACAGATGGTGTCTGAAACTCTACCGTAATACTCTTATCAATGGAGGTATCGAGGTACTGCAACAAGAAACAACCTTGAAAAAATCAGATCATTGGGTGTCTCAAATGTGGCATCTGACCATAGTGGAAGCTCTTCTGTAGACTGGAAAAATTTCTTTATGTCATAGGTGTGCTATGTGGAAAATGTATTCAGATCTCTGAAGCACTTGGTAGGTTGTGTGCATTATAGAAAACTGCAGGAAATGAAATATTCTGTCTTCAGAGGATGTTTGCTCTAAAAAATTCCTAGGACCACCCATTGGGAATGCGCTTTTTCAATGGTATTTTCCAGCCCTTGCTTTCATTGGGTAGTGCTCAAAGCTAAAAAAATGATGTTTCTTGAAATTGGTTTTGAGATAGTTAAAGAGATAAATTTGTGTACAAGGTAGGCTGAATGAAGGTTCCCACAATGATTTGAGTAATGCTGTCTGTTTTTTAGTTTTCAGTGCTTGATTTTTGAACACCTGGTGTTCTTTTAATTTTTTAAGTAAATACTTTCAGAAATTGTTAATTACCCATGCTGGATCTATCTCGATTGTGGATTAACTATGCCACTGATGCAGTATTCTGCATTAGTTACGTACAGATATTTTGTGAGTTAGTTCACAAGAAATAGTGTTGCATACTTAATAGCAACAGCTGTTAAACTGCTGTCCCCAGATTGCCTCCTCACCATCTTCTTCAGGGAGTTTCAGTCTTACATTCCTCCAGATAATGGAGCACTGGCCATCATCTACTCATAAAAACATGTTTTCATTCATGCCAATGCTGTTGTGGCTGCTGAAGCACAATACTTTCGGCATCATGGAATTAAAACAATGGCGAATACAAAAATTGGACTTTCAAACTTTGATAAACATACTTTCATCTTCATGTTTCCTGTTTCCTACTTGCTTCCAAATGTGTAAAAACTGGTCACATGTGACAAACCTCACATTTTTAGGTCCATTGAAGCTTGTGACCCAAATATTTTCTGTCATTTTATTAACTCTGGTAAGAACATAAAGTGAAAAGATTTTGTAACTATTTTTCTGGTAATCACCTAGCATTTGGGATTTATTGCATCTCTATTAGTAGATCTTTGCCTGTGAATTTTGAGAAGGAAGAAAAAAAAAAAACACCAACAAAATATGCATTTGGTATGCATTCCGCTTGGATATTAACCTGTCTAAATTCTGTTAGAGAGGGAAAAAGAAGTCTGAACATGACACTGCTGAAAAAGATTTGGCTGCATTTCTCCTTTAGAACAATAGCCTTAGGAGTCTCTGTAAAAAGGTGGGATTGAGCCTTGAAAGGAGCTCTCAGTGTCAGGGCTGAAGGAAACAAGAATAGAGGGATTAGAAGAGAATTACAGTTAATTTGGGAGAAATCTTTGCTCATTATCTGAGATGAATGAGTAGAGACACAAAACAATATTTTCAATCAATATTTTGGAGGAGTGCAGTCTCCCTGCTTAAAAGAGATTTGTACTGCTGTCTCTTCCCTGCACCTTTTTCTCACGAGTAGTCCACTTCAGCTGGGTGAAAGGAACTTGTGACTTGAACACGTTCTTTTTACTGTGAGGTTGAAAATGAGCCTCAACCTTAAATTTCACATAGCAGCAGACACGATTGAAGCAAAAAGAATAAAAAGCACATTTAATGAAGTGTTATGTCAATTTGCTTTCTAGTGCTGACTTTGGCTTTGTTTAGCCAGTACTTAAAGAACAGAGCCTTTCATTGATTTACCCTAACAAGCGTGAATCCGGGAGATGAAAGTGAGTTCTCTAATGGCACGCATATTACTGCAGGGTGGAACCTGTACAAAATCCTAAGAGACGAGTTGAGCAAAAGAATGATAGATACCTGAAAAGTATACGTGTGCTAGGAATTCAGTTTTACTCCCTGTCACAGTGACAGTATGATGGAAAGAAATGGTGTACCCAAATTAGGATACGCCGACTACTGATGTGTGTGTGTGTCCTTTGTTTGTTTGTTTGTTTTTTGATTGTTTGTTTTTTAAGGCAGTTTAATGAAAAATAAATCAAGAAGGAGATAGATACACTTTTTCCTAAAATCATTTTATATTCCTTGATAGACAAGGGTGTAGAGATTTTGATTCAGCTAAGCTTTATTTTCATGCTGTTTCATTTGGAGAAATGGATTGTCATATGAAGAAACAATGTGAGGGTTGCAAAGCTGAAACAAAGAAAGTATATAACTGAAGAAGTGTCTTTTTGTTGTCTGCATAGCTCGTCCATGGTATTCCTCAAGAATGCTTTTCCCCAAGGACCAGTTAGAATAAACAGTGTTTCAGCTTGAAAACTGAAAGCTACCTAAGTGTAACTTTGGCAGCATGCTTGCTAACTTTGCTTCCCGCAAAACTCTCTGTAGGAAACGCTGTGAAACACCGGCGGTAGGATTACTGTTTTCAGTGATTCTCTTTTCTTCACTCGTCTGTCCTCTGGTGTGCCTCTGCTGTTCAAGATTATAGCATGTGTTGTTTTTAAGGCCCATGGTTATTAAGGGAATACCATAGTGCTTGATTTCTGGAGAGCAGCTTTTGATCTTTGCAGAAATAACTTTACGTGCCCGTTGAAATCCTTTTGACTTCATGTAGGCCTCCCTGCCAAAGTTCTAAGTTTTTGAAGTGTATTTAGCCTTTTTATCCAATTGCAATACTCTTATTTCAGGTGCCAAACTGGCCCATTTTTAACTGCCCAGAACAGCACCTTGAAGAAAGAAGCTGAACTTTGAAAAATAACAAAACAAAACATACCACGATGTGGGGAAGTGTTAGTGCTTATGATAGTAATAACATGTTGCTGTATGACAACATGATATCATTGATCAGGAATTATGCTTTGCTACATGCTATTTGGGTAGAGCAGTGTTCAAGAATTCAACTTGCCCAGCAATGTCTTTTTTTCTATTATTTTTGTAATTAGCCAATAGTGCTGATTAGTCTTGTGCGTCCAGCTTTCAGCTTCCAGTGGATCTTCCTTTTTGTTTGGCAAAATATGGATACTTGGAAATCTGAAAAATGTAAATATTAGGAAATACGAAAAAATAGCAATGCAATCAAGGAAAATTCATCATTTGTTCACTTCAGAAATGACAGTGTAAGGTTTACTGTTGTCCTAACAAGAAGTACTGTTAAGACCTAAAAATGCTCAGTATGTGAATGCTTTTATACTTCCATATGTGCTAGTCCATTTGTTAAGCAGTATTACCCTTTAATTTTCTTTACTTTTCACATAGAGCAGGAACCCCATGACAGTGATTTTTTTGGTAATCATTGCAAAAATACCTGACTTCAGGTGGCTTAAGTGGCTACTGGCATAGAACTGAAAAAAAAAAAAGGGTTTCATGTGTCCCTTTGGGATTTTCTGTGCCCCAGGTACAAAGGCACATGGAGTCTGATGGTTGCTGCTATAACTGAATCGACATTGCACCTTGTTTTCCAAACCCCTACTTGTCTTTCCAGTGTTTTTCGGTGTTGAGGCTGTCTGCATTCTCCTGGCTTAGCTTTTTGGTGTTCAGAGAGGATGCTGAAATTCCAGACCGTAGCACTGCGTGTAATTGATAATAATTGATAAAAGACAGCTAGCACCTGCAGGGCCTTGCAAAGCGGCTTCCAAGGAGTTCAAGAAAGGGAGCTGCAGAAATTATTTTTTTTCCATTCTGCAAAGGTTGATTTGTGTTTTTCTCTTTGTACCTTCAAAGTGAGGATTAGAGTTGTTTACACAGACAGAAAGCTTACATTCATGATGATTAATGGGGAGGGGAAGGCCTTGAAATCCATTACATCTAGTACATTGCCAGACTAAATTACTCAATTGGCTGCCGAACAGAATTGCTAAGGTCATTTTCCTTGCCTCTTACCTACTGAACTATGTTACTTAGGGTCACTGCTTGTTTAACTATGACTTGCTTGCCTGGGAGTCTAGCTGAATTTCCTTAGCTTAACTTTACATTTAATTAAAAGTAAAACAAAACAAACCCATTATTTTCTGGCTTCTCGCTCAGTTTACTTCTCTCTAGGCTACCTAATTGGACACAGTCTAGAGCAATTTACTGTATCCAACTGCACTTTGAGAAGGGTTGTTGAGCCGGACAACCTCTACCTCTCAACGTGTCTGTGGTTCAGATTTAGTCGTATTGTAAAGCACTCATTTGCCTTGGCATGAGTCCTTTATAAAACACTTTCTTAAAACACAAAATTAAAGATGAACCTGCTACTTGCAGAATTTTACTGACATGTGAACTGTTTTAGCAGAGTTTAAAACTGAGCTTAATTTCAGCCCTCCACGAAACCCCTTCCTCTTACACTGCAGCATCAGAAAGAGGAGTTTGTGGCAGCTTGACCTCTCAGGTGTAAACCAACTCAAGTAAATCCTGAAGCATTTACACGGGCAATGTCCTGCAGTTAACTAATGCTTTTGCAAAATACCTCATCTCTCAGGAAAGTTGCTCTTGGAAACACACTGAAATGTACTGCCCCTTGGGAAATAAGGTTCTATGGATCAGTGTCTCCACAGACAATATTTTAAATGCACCAGAGACCTAAACTCTGAAGAAAAGTGTATCTTCATACACACCATGAAAGAACGTTTATATAAAGTTTCAGCCTATATTGATTCAGTTATAACACACCTGCCCTAATTCAGTTCTCTCTGTAACGTCCCATGTTTGTGTCACCTGTTCAGGTGTTAGGCACGTATAATAAAGTTCTGAAAATTAGTTTCTTAGCACTTTTCAACCATGATGTCTGTGATAAAAGATAGAGTAAATGAACAGGAGATAAAAGGGAGGATTAGGCAAAGAGTTGGAGTTTAAAGAAACTTTGATAAGCAAAGTAGCCATGCATTGGTGAACAAAAGTAAAATTGTTTTCCGATTTCCTGGATGTCATTACTGATGTCTTTGGCAGGAGTAAAGACATGGGAATTAAGTGGAATTATAGCAGATATTTGCACTGAAATGAAAAGTAAGCATATCAATAGTAACAATGCAAAAGAAAATTCCTAAAAATTGTAGGTGATTCTAGCCTTGTGGAATGAGTGCTACTCATTGGGATTGCACAGTGCTGCTTCATCAGATTGTTTTCAGGAGGAGTGGAGAGATCAGGTTATCTGTTTTATCCGATGCACCTCTTGGAAGGTGGAACTCTTAGTGTGTTTCTGTTCATTTTCAAATTGCTTGATGTTGTAGTGTGCAAGCACTGTCTTTGAAATGTGTTAGCAGCAAAACCAGAACCTCCTGACATCCAGTGTCAGGGCCAAGCTGTAGATCTCATGTTTGTTTAAGGTAGTCACACTTCAGAGCTGAGTTCTTGCCTCTCTCCAGTGCAGAAACATGGAGAGGGAAATTCTGAGGTAGCTTTTCCTTCATATTCGTCTTCATAATATAACAATAGATAGCAGCATTATCTCCCTCATGTTGTCCTTCACTAGACAGATGCTGAAATTTTATCCTTTATCAGAAGGTGGTCTTCATTGGAGTATGCCCTTTTGGTGTCCTATACCCCAAGCGGAGTGAAGGCAATCAGAGACCCTTTGTGTCTCCTTAAATGAGGTAGAAAGGTGTTTTCTTCCAGAAGTGTTTGCTGTGCCCCAAGGAGACTATATTTTTACAGTGGTGACAATAAGGTGAAAATCTCGCCACCTCTTCATGCAGCGAAGGACACGATTCTCTTGTTGGCGTTTATTTGACTCATGAATGTGCAAATGGTTTACAGCTTAAAATAAGGTATATATCTTGTGGTAACAAATACGAAATAGATAGAGAAGATAAGAGTTGCAAGTGTGTGGGCAGGAAATAGCTTTGAAAAGTACGAAGCTCTGTGTGGGAGAAATGAAGGCTTTTGTTTAAAATTATGTTCAGGGTGATGATATTGTGTGCTAGAGTTTTTCCTCTTTTGATCTTGTTAATTCTACATTAAAAAAAAAAAAAAAAGGAGCCCAAGAGCGTGTCAGTGCCAAGACTGACAAGTTTTAAGAGGTTTTCTTAAAACCACAGCAATCTATGAAGTTTCTGGCAGATCTGCCTTTTCCTACCCTAAGCCTAATCCAGCAATATTCCCCTTGAAAACCACTAATGGTAAAGTCACATCCTGCATTCACATAAGATTAAGGATTTGACAAGGGTGCTGGTAACAAAGGCATTCCAAATCAAGTCTGCTCCATGTTTAACCTCCCTTTCCCAACCCCCTCTTGCACAATAGCAAGCTCTCCTAATGCAAGTAGGTTATTGATGTACTTCCAATGAGAATTTTAGTTAGCCAAGAGATGCAATTAAATGGATTAAATAGCCACCTCATTTTTCAGTGAGAAAAAGAGTTTCGTTGAAGACACATGCATATGGCTACTTCAGTGATTTTCAACCATGTAGGCCTTTTGAACAACCTCAGATTGCATTGCAAATTAGCCTGCTCTTTATTACTGAGGAGCTGCGTGGTATTTGTGTGTATGTTCATGCAGACATGCACGTGTTGGTGATACATGGATTTCACACTGTAACTATAGCCTTTTTAGAAGAACATAGTCATGGACTAGTTGTAGAGAAGCTGCAGAGAATATAAAGCAGCATGTAAGGCCCTGTGACTGGTCTGCCATTTGTCTCCATCTAGTACAACACTGGTACGCCCCACTAGGTCTGACTCAGGAGTCCCAGGGGGGCCTAAGAGCCCACCAGCTCCATCAGACTTTCCACTACACTGATGTTTTCATGGTCTCTTTCACTCCAGTGTTGTGTGGTTGCTACCTCTTTGTAAGCACAGACATTGGACATAATTTGAAAAAAATAATGCTTTCCTTGAGCTCTTCTCACGGAATTCAGTTATTTTCATTTGCTAAAAGTTTATAACATAGCAGCTTTCTGCATACCCATTCTTCCTTCTAACGAAATCTGATTTTCCCTCAACCCTGTTGTATCTTGCTTTTGTTTTTCTGACCATGAAGACAGGAAATAACAATATGAAGCTCAGTTCCAAGGTCTGACAGCAGCTGGTAACTCCAAGACTGGCAGAAAATTAGTGTAGTCATGACTTGTACATGGACAATGTGGCTCCATGGCAAATGTCTCTTTTGCATAAAATGTTTCATGGCATTCTGTGAAGCTTGTCACTGGGTGCTATTTTAGATGGTAGCAGTAGTTTCTTTCACGTGTAAGTAATTCCTCCACCTAATTCCAAAAGAATGATCACATTGCTATAAAGATGCAGATACTTGGGATAGCATCTGATAGCAACAGAAAAAGTGGGAAGAGTTGAGAGACGGGACAAGATTAGTGATATTCAAAAAAAATTGTCAACAATCTCTGACCTGCTATTTTGCACTTTACCTACTATTGTTATAAAGAGTCACCTTTAAAAAGCTGAAAAGTAATGTATCCCAGATCTCACGTAAGCATCCAGGCTGTCTATTCTTAAACATAAAGAGTGGAATAGTTTTGTGCATGTTTTTACTTTACAAGCAGACTCCTTGCTGTCTTTGATTTCTCTATTAATTTAGAAAGCATGTGCCAAGAGTAAAATTTGTTTCACATTTGTTTCAAATTCAAATTAAATTCCTTCACCCCCAACCAAAGAATTTGAAGTGGAGAGGGGAAAAAAAAAAAGTGCCTGGATGACTTTATCGTGACTGGATCTCATCCTGATCAAAGGCCAAATCTCTTTAGTATTGAAAGGAAGTAAAAACAAGAATTAAAAACTTTCTCTGATTACTGGTGGAGAGCAAAGTTCTCCTCTTTCTTTTTCTTGCAAGGAAATGCTATAAAGAAGGCATTTATACAGCCAAGGTAATTCTTATCTCTTCTCACGGACGGGCTGCGTCACTGGTTTTACCTTAACACTCAGGCCTGTGTCCGACCTGCCTAATTTGATTCAGCGGAGCCATGTGCCGTTAGGAGCCTGGTGAAGGATTGCTTCCTGGGGAGAGACATGCAGCCTGCCTGAGACAGTAGTTATCTCCTTGATGTAGCACTCCCTCTCCTTTTCCTCTGCCTTCACTGTATAGGGGACTTTGCTTCTAGCTTGCTGCAGCAGAATAAGTGAAGGTAACGTAAATAACTAATACTAGGGGGGGGTTGTTTGTTTGTTTTGGGGGTTTTTTGTTTGTTTGGGGTTTTTTTGAACTGTAAGGGGACACTCTAGAGCAAAAAGAAAAGAAAGAGACTTAATTGAGGTTAAAAGTGAAATGTAGCTGCCTGGCTATAGGTCTGTACAAAGTGCTTGCCAGCATTCATTTCTTTGAAAAAATCCTTGGAGTTAAAAAACAAGTGCACTTTGCACAACCTGTATAAAAGTTAGCAAATGTTTGAAGTGTATTTGGAAGATTAATAGCATTGTCATTTTCCTCACCCTGTGGGTTCCCCCTGTAAAGTGATGTACTTGTGACATGTCAGGCTGTGTGTTTTATAATTGACCTGTTATGCCAATGGCCCATGCTGAAAGGTGTTACATCAATGACATCTTTTTCATCTGACTATGCTTTGATCTTCTGCTATAAAGTGGAAGATCTAACAGGGGAAAGTTCTGAAGATGGGGGGTGAATTTTGCTAATCCTCTTTTCATAATCCGTATGAAAAATGCCTTTCCTTATCAGTCAAAAAGGATTTGATAGCTGTTGTCTTTGGAAAGTCTCATTTTAGCAGGATTGCAAACTGGAGTTGTGGGCATGAAATATTTTACCAACATGTTTTGAAATGTTATTGTAAGCACTTCAGAATAAGTGGATGAAGATATTTTATTATGTATGTTTTGTTTTATTTTCTCATTAAAATGCAAAAGATAGTCATTTGCAAGAGACCACTGTACACTGGTAGAAATTTGCTATGCTTGCTTGTTATAATTGCTCTATTTCAATTTCATGTTACTGAAATTCAATGAAACAGTCAACTTACTCCAAATATGCTGATTCCACATTACATAGTGTGAAAACACTATGTGTTTTCAACAAAAGGTGAAAAGTATTGGCTGACAGTATGTACAAGTTTTAGATATTGGAACTGTTTTGGACAGTAATGATAGTAACCTCTGTGGAGCAGGCAATTTTCAGAGTTTGGGGAAAATACTCTAACGTCTTTTAGAAAAGAGGAAGTGCCTTTTCTTGCCATTGGATGAAATTTGCACTTACCTCACCCTGAAGAACTCAGGAAGGTTACTGCAGTTACCCAGGGATGTCGTTCAGCAGAATCTTGCCCAAAATCCGGTGTTAATTCAGCTCCCTGTGTCTCTCAAAAAAGCTGCTTGCGGTACATTGTGACTGCAGATTAGCATCATAAAATTATTTACCGGGTCTGATTATATTTTCTTTATCTCTTTTCTTTACAATAGCTTTGGGTCAAATCTTGCTGTATGTTGATGGTATGAACGGAGTAATAAATCATAATGAAACTATCCAGTGGCTATACACTCTTATTGGGTCAAAGGTAAGACATTCTGTTGCATTCTTGTTTGCAGTGTTTTTAAATGGATTTTATTTGTATTATATATGCATTTATGGTTTAAACATACTGTGTCTTAGGCTCTAAATGATTACACTGCTTTGCAGGGAAACCTAGGCACAACTGGCTATTATTTCTTTTATAGTGTCCTATACTGTTGGCACATACTTTGTTTTCCAAAACAAAGAGTAGCCCATGTTATTGTCTCTGCCATCATTGCAGTTCCCAATGAAGAAAATTGCTTTTTCTTGCAGTTGTAGTTTCCAGGATGCTATTTGGAAATGGGATTTGTTGTGCGTTTTGTCTTGCTTTTTTTTCCGCCTTTCGGTTCTACAAACACAAATTGTTTTCTATAGCTACCTCTCCATACAAGTTGACAAGAGAGGGAGAAGAGTTTATAGGGGTGCAGAAGCTTCTATCTAAAGGGCACTGAAAGATGAAGCCTGATGCCTGAGCATCAGAGCATACTTCACTGAACCCTGTGTTCAAGGAAGCAACAACTGAAGACCTGTATCAAAATATAGGTTTCTCAGGTTGTCAGACACAGTGGAGCAGTAGGTTATATGTTGCACAACCCACTTTTTAAGGACATCTATCCTGGAAGTTGAGAAGGAAGCAGAAGATAAATTCTGTTAACACTCTACCCGGAAGAGTTATAGGCAGGGATCTTACTACAAAAGGTTACAGGTAGATAGAACCAAAATTGCACTATTTTACAACATGTTTATTCTCAAATTTGAGGACTTTCAGTAAGGTCTACATGGACTCTTGTCATCTAGATCTGCTTAGGGCAGACCTGAATGACAGAATAGCTCAGAGTCTATGTTGGCTATTATTATCAACTTTTCTTCCATAATTGGTGGAGGTAAATCCATAATTAGAAGTACCAGGAAACGGTCCCTGGATAATGTAGTGACGTAAGGTCATAGAGATATAGCTGCTTTTTCTTTTTTTTTTTCCCCTTTCCATTTGAAATACCTTTTATAACAGAAAAGAGAGCTCAGTGTCTCAAGAGTTTTTTGTAGCACACTACAGAATATTTGCTACAATGTGCAATTTTTACTGCTGCAGAAGATTAAGTAAAAAAGCAGATGCTGCAGTTTTGCAAGAACTGATTTATTCTGGGATTACTAATGATATTGGTCAATAAGTAAAAAGAAGGTGGTAATTATGGTTATCAAATCCCAGGTATATAGCGGTGCATGCAAGTCTTCCACTGTTGGCTGGGTGTTACACTGGGCATCTTGCCCTCTTGAAACACGGAAAGTTAGCCACAATCAGAAAAAAAAAACATACCAACAGAGAGAGAAGTGGTTTGCTTGATATGGACCCTCAGTTTTTGTGGGTTAGATGAGGGAAGCAAGCAAAAAATGGAAAAAGAAAAAAAGAAAAGAAACAGAAACATGGCTGCATTGCTACCTGGAACGTTTAATTCTGTATAGCTTTTCCTAACCAAAGTATTCTAACTCTCCTTAAGCTTGTGTCCCTCCCCCATAGTCAGCCCAAATGATTATCTCCATATCCTGGCTCTGTGCTTGTAGCTAAGGAATGCAGGCAATGGGCTTTGAATAGTTGGGTTTCAGGTAGCATCAAAGTTACTTTTTCATTATTATTTGACTGTGTTGGAAGAGAGCTGAGTCCTCATCTGTGTGCCAAAACTTAATCAAAAATATGACAAGCTTACTATCAGAATGCATGGTGTGACAGCTGCTTTATGCCCTTAAAGAGGCTTTGACTTTCTGTGAAAATTGAATCCATGGAATTTGCAACATACCTATAGTCTAATTTGAAGCCCTGCTATGAAGGTTCTTTCTCTGCAGCCACGAAGGGGAAAAATCTGTGAACACTGCTGAACAAAAAAGAATAGTAAAATTGCCAGTTAAGTAGGAGGACAAATCCCTGTAAGAGGAAACAGAAGGGATACAATCACTCAGCTACTGCAGCTGTGCCCGGACACATAGTTTCTTCTCAAAAACTCTGAAGAGGTTTAATAAACTCAGCAGTAGAGATGGTTGAATCTATTCTGCTACAGATTTTTTCTGACAAATTTTGTAACGGTTCTGACCCTTTACTGTTACTTGCTCTGGTTTGTATGTATAGCACTGCTGGCTCTTTCTCCATTGCTTACTTAGATTAGTATACTACTGCATGTGCTTTTCTACACCAGGATACCCATGCAGCAGAGGGCCTTAGGGTTTGACCAATTCAGGCATGCAGCAGCTATTCTTTTGACCTGCCTCCAAGTTCACTCTAGGCATTTAATGATGTTTGTGCACAGAGATAGGGGAAAAGGGGAGAGAATTAGAAGTAAGAATTGGCCTGAAAGAAGGAACATAAATGATTTAAGAAAAGCCTGTCTCGATGTTGGGCCTTATATTCTGCACTCTTGTTAATTCTACTGTGGGTACCCTCAAAGCATCAAAAGATGTTTATATACATATTTTACCAGAAAGTGGTTGGTAAGTTTAACAATGTGTTGTGAAAATTTGCTGTGAGCTTACTTACTAGAGAGGTGGTTGAAATTGCAGCAGCAGCAGCTGTACTGATAGCGCTACTCTTTCACTTGATAAATGCACCTCTGGGGAGGGGAGATTAGTCTTAGATGCATCTTCACATTTGTTAGTGGCAGAAAAGGGTGCTAAACTGGAAATAAGTTAACAGCACTGTTGGTCTGCCGTGCTGTTTAAGGGGGAGAGCATCTGGCACCAAACCTCAAACTCACAGGACCACTGCCTTCCCTTGCAAGACGTGTCCAGTGACTGTGTGACCATGGCAATGGGATTTCCTTTCTGCAGACTGACTGTAGATCACTTTCCAATCATCAGCTGCTCATAGATTCCTGGCATAGAGCATTTGGGACATACTCCCAATTTAAATGTATATCACTGCTATTTCATCATTAATTATAGAGGCAGCAATTCAGCAGTCTCTCTCTGTTGAACAAAGCATTCAAGTATGTACTTAATTGTAGGTGTATGGTTACACTCTGTTGGGTTCAAGGGATCTTTAATCCATAACTGAAGTCAACAGTGTACTACTGCAGTAGTACACAAGTGGGATCTGATCATATTATACAGACTGAAAGTTATGTATATAGGAAACCAAATCTTCCTTTCTCATTCACTGGTAGCCCAGAACATGGATTCAGGATATTTTGATTTAACCCGCTCTGCCCCCAGCAAAAAGAAAAAAAAAAAAAAAAAAAAGAGTCAATGAATTCTACCTAACACTGCTTTCAGAATTTCTTAACTAATAAAAAAATCAAATACATAAATACATAAACTAACTCATTAGGGATCTTGCCATAACTGCAGTAATGTAAATCTCAGTTCAGCTTCATGGCATTTGGAAAATGATACTCTACCACTTTCTTGGAGCTCCTGACGGCTGTTTATTTGTTGTTGCTGAAGTTAGAAATATGTTTTTGTGTCAAATTGCAAGTTATATTTAGCCTGGTTTTAGAGGGGCCTGGGGTTTACATTCACACTGGCAGCTGGTGCCATAGAGCTCCATGTTGGACATTCCCTGGTTGAGTCTCTCGGTGCTATGGACATCAGGAAGCACTGAGAAATTTCTCCTACCTAAAACAAGGGACCCCAGGTCAAAGACATGCCCAGCTTTGCTGAGTCCTTTTAATGTATTTCCATTATCTGCTAGTGTGCACAGGTTAAAAGCTTCCAAATGCATCTGTGTTCACCTGAATTATCAACAGAAAAGTATCTAATGGCCTACCCGATTTCAGTGCCTCCGCAGGATTAGTTTGCAAGGTATATCTGAGCAAAAGCTCTAGAGGAAAGCCAGGTGTGCATGTTGTCCACTAGAGGAAGCAAAAGCTCTTCGGCATCGCAAACCCGCAGGCCTTTACTGCTTTGCACTGGTCTTCAGCTGCATGTGTAAGGCATGAAGTGTTCCAAAACTGCAGTCTAGTTTCACCTTCCCCCGCTGCCTCCATTGCTGAGTGCTACTGATAATGATTATTTTTTTTCCCCATTTGATGATCCAGGCTGTTCTAATTTCCCTCAGGAGAACTAAAGCCCCTTTTTGGCATTGCTTTCGGTGGAAAGTAATCCATTTTCAAAGTGATGCTGGGTAACCCCAGAAGACTGGGTGGAATGCTAGGCTTCGGCTGATACAACAAGGTTGATTAAAGATTCCTATCTCACATATTGTTTTAATTTTTTTTCTCCTTTGCTTCTGTCTGGGTCTGATATTGCAGAGTTAAATAAATCTTTAGTGTTAGAATTTGTTTGTTCCAAGACAAACAATGTGTTTCTGAAAAAAAAACATTTCAATACATTTTTTTCCCGATACAGTTTTAGTGACATGTCACTACATTAACACTGCTTTTAGTTCACTTCAGAAGAATTTTGAGAGAAACAGTATTCTTAGTCACATACACTGGTAAACTTATTTTTACAAGCAAATCAGTTAAAGTATATAGAGATAAATACTTAATTTAAGTACTTGATTAAATTGGTTTCTGTTCCATAGATCACTTACAGATGTGCACAGCTGAAGTCATATGGAATTCTCTGCTCTGCTTATGACTTGAACTTGGTCTTCTCTTTTTCTCAAGAAATTTCTCATCAGAACTTACGCAAATAGATGTTTAAATGGATCTGGAAGTACATAGCAACATGTGATTTATAGTCATGGAGAAAGTTACAGTTGAAAGGGAACTAAAAGATATGAATAGGCCTAAAAATAGGATCTTGAGTAGCACTGAAGCCCAAAACCTGTTAAGTCACCACCAGAGATTGGATAGGTTCTTGTAAATCTGATGTATTTATATCTCATTTTTCTGATAAAATATTTTGTATTTGTATCTATATTTTGTATTTGTATCTATAGATGACATATGTTGAATTAGCATTGCCTGGCTGATGAGTGACACATGCTTAGCAATTATGCTGTAGCATTATCTTGTGCTTTGTTATGGATGCCCATGGAAGTTGCCTGCTACAAGTATTAGGTATTCAGGACAAATCATGGATCTCAGAGACTTATTTTCCTGTGCCCTCTGGATGATTAATGAACTCTTAGGAGCCCCTGACAAATGAGACTCCATATGTAGCTATTCCACGAGCTACATTCGTAACACGGAGGCTCTTGCATTCAGCTGAAACTTGGATATATCAGTGTTTTCATTCTGTTTTCAGGTCTGTAATAGACAGAAATAGCAGTGAGGTACCAGTCCTTCAGATTCTCAGGCTCCTTGACTTACCAGAAAGGATTTGGAGCAAAGCGGAGAGTGTTGCCTATAGCCCCTAAAGCAACACAGTCTCAGCCATTGCCTGTACCATGCTCAGGATCTTGAGCTCTAGAGGAACGGGTGCGACTGTTGTGAGTTCAGCAAAACTGTGAATATCAGCTTAGGAACTGGCCCTTAATTTCAGTCTGAGATGCATTTAGCCATTGTTACATGGTTGTGTGAAGCAGAAACAAACTCCAGGGTTTATAGGAACTTTGCTTTCCTACTTCCTGCCATTTAGGAGCTGGCTGAAGCCAATGGAAAGCTTCCCTAGGTCTCTCAGTCAGAATGTGTAGCTGTGCTGTTGCATGAGCACAGTTTATTTTGAGTTGTATTTAATTAGTGCTTTGAAGATAAGGATCAGGATGTTGCAATAAACTTGGAATAAGATAAGCCAGCCAGTACAGACTACACTCACTTTGGACTGTCCTACATAGCAGGCAACAGTTTGCTGCTCTGTTTCACCAAATTTACAGGTGAGGTTCAAAGTCATTCCATCAAATGTAATCATTTGCAGTCATGCAGCAGTATGTATCTCTGTAGCTCATTCACTGAGTATTTTGTAGTCATTTGCACTCATTTTTCTAGTAGTGTTCAGAGTGAACTCTTGCAGATTAAGACCATGCAAGAAAACACACTGCTTCTCCCCAGCCCCTCATCAAGATAGAGATCAGATTTTATCTCATTTCAGGTGGAGAATGAGAAAATGTAACATTTAACCACCAAGATGTATGAGACAACATCCTGGTAGTTATGAGTGAAATATATGCAAATATATCCAGAGAGTGCCATACATTTTTACTGGTATACAGATGTATTGTACAAGAAAGGCATGAAGAAAGAAAAAAGCAAGTACATGTTACACTAGAGTTAGTATTAGTGAAACAAAGGAAAATCGTCATAAAATCAATGATAGCTTTTATAATTGTTTTGATCTCTTTGATTAAAGAAGTTCAGAGTCATGTATATATATTATCATTCACATTTATGAGCAATTGTTAGCTGTTAGTATTTTCTAACAGACATTCATCCAGGCTTCCTGTGAAAGGGGAAGGTACAACAGAAGTCTGTTTGTATCACGGCAGCATGCAAGTAAACCGAACAACGTTTTTTCCAGCATGCCTGAAGCCCCACTAGGTTGTGGAGTCTTTCACTATAAAACTGATTGCCTGAATGAGAAGAGTAGCGGGTTTGCAAACATTCATGGTCAAACAGAAAAGAGTAAAGGACTCCAAGAAAGTTGCTCTGAGGATAAAAAGCAGGTGGTTATAATCCAAACTTATAATACAGACCATGAAATGCAAAAATTGTGCTTCTTTGCATATCTAAACACAGAAATCAACTTGACCAGTGTAAAACACATTACTGACATTATTCCAAACCTTTTTAGATAAGTAAATTTTAATTTTGTATGGTAGAAGTAGTCCTAAATAAGGAGTTTAATAAACTGTATTTTAATAACACATTTTAGAATTAAAATAATGCAGTTTTGGCTGAATCTCTGCTTGAGCTGCTATCTCATGAATTCAGTATGCAAGGTTACCTGTTTTCCACTCTCTATTGTTCTTAGGTGATTCAGTGATATTTTTTTTTGGTAGCAGCTGTGATGCTTGTCAGAGGACAGGTGGACTGTTGGAAAGCTTTAATGAAAAGTTTGGGGAAAACAGCTCTTTTGGTATATAGACAGTTATTGAAGTGCTACCAAGTGCAGGTTTGTTAGCTTGGATCTTCAGTGAAAGTGAAGTGATATAGTTCCTTTTGTCTCATTCAGTAGTTGAAATAATACAAATACAAATAGTCCAACTTGTGCTTCACAGTGCAACACTTCATTTTTTCTCATCTTTTATTATCATAATCATTCTCCCTTCACCTTGTCCACCTGGTAATACCACTGTCCAACTATATGACATTATATGCCATTTTGGATTTACCTTACATTTTTATTGTAATACCCTAAGGTAAGTCATTCTGTGATAAGTGTGGTGTAAGTAGTTTATAAGATGTGGATAAGGTGCGCTTGTTAATCACTTCATTTTTCTTGCTGTTTATCAAAACTTCACTATTTCCTCCCTCCACTATTTTGGCAATTACTGAGTTGTTATTAAAGATTTCTGACATCTACCTCACTATTGGGGTTTATCTTTTCTCTAAGAGTGCATGTGTATTGCAGAAATGTAATTACAACTTATGAGGAAACAGCAACAGAAATTTCACACAAACTTGGTTCGAATATTTGACTGTACGAAGATCTCAGACATCTTTAAAAATCTGAATGGAATCCACTGTGTACTCTGTGTCTGCAGATGTGAGGTTTGGAGTGTCTCATCCGGAGTGTCTCATCCGGAAAACTGTATTTGGATTTTATAGCTGAAGGGGAAGAATGGTTAGGGAGCGGAGGGACAGATTATATGTGGTAAAGAAGTTGCATAGGTGAAAGTTGAACCTAGTACTAATTGTTACCATATCTTTCTTTCTGGCATTTCTCACAAATGCTTGTCATTCCTTTATTTAGATATAGTCATTTTTTAAAGCAGCACTTATTAGCTGAAGATACTTGGTCGATAATTAAAAATATGGTGTGTCAAAAATGGAAACCATGTGATGACTTTACACTAAGCATACAGTGCATGCAAGGAAATCTCTCAGTCGCAACCAGCATGGGTCCCTAAAGTTACCTCACAAGGTTGTTGCCCTAGGGACTCATCAAGGTCACCTCTTAGATTTTACATCGGTCTCTTTGGCTGATGATTTAGTTCTTAGGAAGGAAGCTGTCTGGTAAAGCGATTTGGACTTTGATTTCTTTTCGTAAAATTAGTATCAAGATCAAAAGACTCTCTTCTCTTTTTCTACTTTTTTCCTAGGTACCCTAGTTGAGATGGTTTAGATCGTAAAACTGCTTAAAAATGATTACCAGCATACTGGCTGATTCATTAGCTTTTTCCATGATACACTGAAATGCATCACTACTAGACCTATCTGTCTAGTCTATCTGTGTACTATCTTTCTGTCTTCCAGACTTCTCTGATTGTAACTACTCAAAAAGGAACTCTCACTGTTTATTACTTTTCTTCTTGAAGACACCATTAAAAATGCCCAGTAGAAATGTATCTTTTTCAATACAAAAATTATGTCCAATACCTCAGCCAATGTGGAATTTTTATAATTGGTTCTTTAAATTTTTCCACTTCCTCTTGCATTAAAAGGCTGTAGCAATATTTGTTTTATTTTCAGCATCAAGTAGCTGCTTCCTTCTTTGGTTTAGTAATAGCATACCAAAGCATCCTCTTCAGAAGCGTTTTTGGTCCACTGCACTTTCGATTTCAATGTGTGACTGTCAAAACACCTCATTGTTCAGTTTTTGTAGAGAAATAGCAACTCCTCCTCCGCTCACAGTTTGAACACTTTCCTAGAAGAACTTTACAAAACACAGGCTTTCTTGCAAAATCTAGAGGCAAAGAGTCAGCGAAGACAGGAGATTCAAGCCAGAAGTGATATATGAAATTACTCCAAAATGATTACTCCTCTGTGAGTTGAGTTTCTGTTCACCCTATTTTCTTTTAAAAAGAGTGAACAGGATTCTGTTTCATCATTTTTTTCCCCCATGTCTTCGCTAGTGAAACTTTGGAGGAGTCCTCAGTGGTTTGCAGTACTCTGTGCTCTGATCACTTCTCCTTTCTGTCTTCCCCCTGATGGTCCAGCTTGCCCACAGCCAGATTCTCCTCAGATTTGATGCTCATGGGTCACCAGACAAGATCTGCAAGCCAAAAGCAAGATTTACCTGACATTACCACCTGATAACCTGATTTAAGAATACTGCATTTACTCATTTTAGGGTTGTGTGTGTGTGTGTGTTTAGCTTTTCTTCCTTTTTTTAATCCTTTTTGGTCGGAAGGGTAGGTTAAGATTATTCATTGTCTTTTGGGCTAAGCTGACACAATGTTATGTGGAACAGATGGACATCTCTAGATGGACAAATAAGGGTCACGGCCTTGTGTTTGCCTCCAGGTTGTTAGCTCAGTATGTTTGAATGGGTCTGGGTACCACAGCCCTGGTCTGCCACGATTAGGATACAGCGCTGTTGGTATTACTGTCCCAAGAGAAAATAAACTGAAAAAAAAAAGTAGGAGAAGAAAAAAGAAAGTCTAAAAGGCATAAGCATCCTTCTGATTTTCTTCCCTTACAAGCGGTTGTCTCTAAAACCTTTCCCTGAGGAAATGAGTTGCAGTTGGATGGGGGGAAAGGTTGATATTTCACTTGTTCTTGGGCTTTAAGATAGTTTTAGATTTACCTTCTCCTTTCAAGCCATCCTGCCAATTTGCCAGTGTCTATGTAATTTTAAATCCCATTTGGTCCAAAAGAAAAGAAAAAAAAAGAGAGCGGGAGGGGAGGAGAGGAGAGGAAAAGGAGAAAGGAGGAAAAAGGGAAGAGGGGAGGGGAGGGGAGAGGAGTTTGCTTGAATATCTCTAGCACCAAAGGAAAAGTGCAGATCTAGAAATCTTCAGAGTAAATATTAATATCTCCTGCCTTCATCTGAGGTTGTTCTATTCCTGCACTGATACAAACACTTCAAGCACAAACGTTTCTGTGACTCTTCTAGAGAATCAGCATATCTTTACAGCAAAGAGTGAACAAGGAAAGAGATGAGAAGATGAGTGAGCAGTGAAAACACTTCCCCTGACTCCACAAAAAACATCCTACAGCACCACCTAGCAGACAGCACTAGGCTCAGATGGGCAGGAATAGACTGAGCCGAAAGATGGACTAGAGCGAAATGTTACTTGGCTGGGAGTATAATGCCGTGCAGGGTTGTGTGCCGTCCACTCCAGCTAATGTCTAACATGAGTCGCTAATACAAGCTGTATCGCCAGAGCAAGGGCATTTTCAATTGCACTGAGATTCGCTTATATTCTTACTGATATTAGCCCAAGCTGCTAAGCCTCAAATGCGAGGGCCTGCTGTAGGGTATTGCCTGAGCCTCCTGAAGAGGGCAAAACAGAAAGAAGTGGTGCTAGAAGAGCTAGCTTCTGATTTTAAAAGTAGCTGCCCCCTGCTTTCCTAAGGGCAATACTCTTGTTCCACTCCAGATTCCATATAGGAACTAGATTCATTTCAGACTTTAGCTGGCTATCTGAAGCAGGTGGATATAAAAAGATCTAGCAATATGCAGTCTTGTGGGAAGCTGGTGCAGTCTTGTGGGAAGCTGTCTCAATCCTGGCAGGATATATTTAAGGATACAATTAAAGAGGCATTTTTTGAGTGTAACCTGTATTTAGTTATGCTGAGCTACAGCAGCCTTTGTCTTCCTGTGGATTGTATTGTGGGTGCAGGTTGGAATAAAATAGTCTATAATGGGAAGGAGTTGTAGGACTTTGCTTACAAAGATTTTTAGTTTGACATTTTGCATGTGGACAGTTTTACTTTTCCACTCAGTGGCAGTACAGGGAAATCTCTGGCAGCAAGACTGAAATCCATGCCCTTCCAGGTTCTGAGATCTTGTTTTCCTGGTTAAAGCAGAGGGCTAACTATCAGGACTGTTAATTTACTCCGTAGCATTGGGAAAAAAAACGAACAAAAAAACATTTTTATTAGTAGTATTTTAATTATTCTTCATAGCGAAGAACTATACAACTAACTCCATATGTGGACACCTAAAATATTATGATTTGCAGGTATCTTGAGACTTTCTGGAAATGTGCATATGCAGTAGTTTGGAAAATAGAGAACCACTTTCTTCAACTATTTCTACCATCTCTATAGCAGTATCATTCAATCCACAGTTTCTACACACAGTTTCACCATTGTACTTCTGATCTCATTATGGAATTGTATTGATGGTTAAGTGAAAGTTCTTTGTCCAATGTTGTGAGAGAGTAGCCTGAAATATTTTGTAAAAGCAGGAAAAAAAGAAACAAATGCCGAGAATGTTACTATTCAAAAATGGTACTATACTGAGTTAAAACGGTCAAATCTCAATTATATTTGCTTTTGGCTAAATATGTAGGAACCATTCCCATCTACATTACATAGCTGCCACAGCATATTTCACTTTGGCTTTCTGAAATACAAAGGATCATTTTACACAACAGTTTATTTTACTGCTTTCATGAACTGCTGCCCCTGATTACGGCATCATTTTATTTATTGATTTTTACTGCAGTTAGGTCTGGCCTTGAGCAGAAAGTGGAAGTATAGGTGGTGATCTGTTGTGATTACTGTGGGGATGGGAAAAGGTTTTAGGGATGCCTTTTTTCCTCTTTTTCTGTTCTTTCCGCCTTTCCTTATGTGTCAGGCCCAACAAACTGAAAAAACAGCCCAGAGTGAGCTATGATGCAAGTCAAATCACTGCTGATTGCAATCTCATGCTTCCATGGCTCCAGTTCTTTGAATGACCATGGCGATTACTTGGCTAAAAATTATACAAGTCCCAGATGTGGAATAATTTTGACAATAATGAAACTGAAATGCACATTAACGTCCCTAGAAAGGCACATTTGATTACGCAGTGGCTTGGTCAGATATGTTTTGTTCTCGGGGTCAGAACAGGCCACTGAGAAGGAGCAAATGAGGCGAGATCGGGGCTCCCCTGCGTGACTCTGCCGAATGCCCCCTGCCCTCAGTACGGTTGCTACACAGTGAACTTCCACAATTATTTGGAAAACCTGCTGTAGTTTTGTATGTACTCCCAGGACTATGCAAGAGTCAAGAAAGAAGGCCTCATGAGTTTGATTTCAGTTACCTTGTTATGTTGCTGCCGGCTGCTTTTAAAGATGCATATTTGTCCACTTTTCCAAGGGAGTTGAGAGGATTCTCTGTGGTCCTTTGTCTGCCCTGTTACCTTGGTCTGTAGGTGAGTGCTCATGGAGCTGCACACTCAGATGTCCAGGAAAGCAGACAGCAGAAAGGCTTGCACACACATATATGTGTGCACAGAAGCCTTGCTGGCTCTGTCAGTTCAGAAAATGAATTTCTTAGCCTTGAGTATTTAGCACAGGTATGTTACAAGTCTGCTATGTAGGAAGCATTTCTATCCCTTCCATCCCTGCTACCAAACCAGACCAAAAGCAGTCGCAAGATTGCTGTTGCTGTTGTACTCATGAGAAACTGAAACCCAGATTTAGTGAGTTGGTGTTGTCAGAGATTTATTAATACAAAAGTTAAAGTACTTTAAGTTAAAATACTTCCCTGTGGGGGTTAAAGTACTTTCCTGTGGTCTGTGGTCAAGCTTGAGAACTGCCTAACCCTTTTGTGTCTGTTTGCTTTCCATTTGCTGTATAACCAGCAAGGTGGCTGTGTAAATATGTTACCACCAAGTAAGAAAGAAAGGGCTGGATCACAGTGATTTATTCTGCTGTAGCTAATCTGTATGAGCATTTTCGTATACAGCAAGCAAGCAGTAGCTTGTATCTCAGTGCATGTGAGCTATAGTGGCTTATACTTACATGCAGGGAATGCAATAAGATTGTAAATGTAAGGCTTATGCCTAAGAAGGTGTAGAGTCTTACAGCGACTTGATTATACAGCACTTCAAATGAGCATTAGGAATAAACCTTGGGGTGAGATAAGAATCTGATCTAATGTGAATGAGCCCTCTTTGATCAGACAAGAAGGTTAAAAAGGTTAGCAGCTTGAATTTACAGAAGATATCATCTGACATTCCTGTTAATCGGAGTTGGAAATAGGCAGCTGCCCAGAAAGTGTGTTGTTGAATATCCAAACCAGGAGCAATGTGAGTCAGGAATCCAACTCAGCCTGAAACCTCAGGTGTAATGTTGCCCTTGCTGTCTGTCTTCTGCTGTCACCAGTAATTCCACAAACCACTTGCTATTTTTTAAATGCTTGGCAAAATCAAGTCACTTACTTGTAAACAACAGTGTGCAGCATTATCATAGACTACTGCTGATCTGTAGAGGATTTCAGAATTATAGTGCATGAAAGGTCTTCTCTTCATGTGATTTGTGAACTGAAATCTTTATTTCGGGCATTTGTGTGGATATCTGAGTCTTAATGCATGTACAAGTGCTCTGTTATACCAAAGTTAGGTGATTGTTGTTATGTGATGAAAATAAAAAGCATTATGACCCTTTCTCCACCGTAGTACCCTTTTTGATATATACTTGGGGGATGGAAAGAGAGAGAGCAGGAGAGAGAGGGGAGAGAAAATAAGTTGCAGATGCCAGGCTTTGTAAAGGAAGTGTTTATTAAAAAAATCAGGGCTGAAGCGAGAAGTGGGAGTGGTCTTTTTTTTTCTTACGTTGCTTATGTAGCTATTATCATTTAATCACATTTATTCACTCACAGGCTTTTTGTCCCATCTTTTTGGGTTATGTGCTTGTAAGCTTTTCTGCAGCAACTGAGATATTGCGGATTTGGATGATGCAGGCTAGAGGAAGGAGGTAGTTTGGGACAGACGAAATACATTTTCTCTTTGAACACAGAACTTTTTCATTTTAAGCCGAGTTGTTCTATGTTTTTGAGAATATTTGTCACTGTGATAAGACAGTATCTTTACCTGCTATAATGACATAACATAGTCTTGCATTTTCCAGCTACATGGAGAAATTGTATGCTAGCTAGCATTTATGAAAAACAGAAATAAAGATATCTTCATCTCTGTCCTATTTCAATGGAGGAGACATAAATTCCCATCGATGCTCAGTAAAAGACACTGCAGTCCTTCAGAGATTCAAAGGAGAAGAATTGGAATAGCTTGAAATTGCTATTGCTGCTTATTTCAATAGTGCCCTGGCCAAGATGTGCTTGCACTTCCTTAAATGAAGTTTCTAAATGCTAATGATGTAAAAGATGCCCTCACAGAGCTCAGAAATTCACCAAATGGGAACTTGTTTGGGCTCTTACACATTTCATTTTCATCATGGAGGCCTTTGGATATAGAAAAAGGTGCCTAGCGTGTACTGATGTGAATTAGATTTGAGGATAGCAACCCCACAGGCCACAACGTTTCTATTTTCATGAGAATTTCAAGGAATTTCTGTGTTTCCTTTAGTGGGGAAAGGTTTAATGTTGCTACTCCTGTGGGGGAGGGAAAGTCTAATGTGGCTAGCACTGTGCAGTAAGCATCACCCAAAATATTTTCCACTTGTACTCCTTGGACATTCCTGTGCTATCTCCTCCAGTTGCTCTCCCCTCTGCAGGATGTCCCATGGTTGATGCTGTATCAGTCACAGGTTCTTTCTGTTTTTCCTTTGCCCAGCTCCTTAGTCTGCAATTTTCTTGCTGGTGCTGTTTTTTCTTTTTAAAGAAAAAAAAGCCAGTGAGGAAAAAGACATTGGAAATAAGAATACAGGGTCATTGGAAGAATTACCCTTTATCTAGTTTCATCTCGGTATGGGAACACTGTGAACTAAGGATCTCACAGAGTTCAGAGGCAGATCCTTTGCAAGTATCACCAATACAGTAGTTCCTTAAAGACCTGCAACTGGGAAGGAATGGCCTCAGACTGGGGAAAAGCTCTGCTGAAGTGATCCTGGTAGGCAGAAAGTTCTGAGCCAGCAGTGTGCCCTGTCAGGAAAGATGGCCCACAGTTTCCCAGCACGAGTTAAGAGGAACATAGCCTGTAGACTGAGAAAAGCTATTATGCATTAGACCACATCTTGCATATTGCTTCCTGTTTTGGGCCCCCAATACATGAAAGATATTGATAAACAGTGAAGAGCTAACGGGATGTCCACGGCTGGAGTGCTTGTCCTTTAAGGAGAGCCTGAGACATTAGTCAATGGGGCATGTTCAACCTGGAGGAGAGAGAACTTTGTGAGGAACCAACAGCAGCCTGCCATTCCTATGAGGAGGGCATCAAAAAGACAAAGCTAGACTCTCCATAAGTAGGACTATTGAGCAGTGGACCAAGTTGCCCAGGGAGATTCTGCAGACTTTGTCCTTCAAGGCTTTCAAGACACAAGTGAGAAGCCTGATATGACCTCATAGTAGGTGGTTGGACTAAAGACCTCTGGAGATCCCTTTAACTTAAATTATCTAGTGATTCCTTCTAGCTTGTCTAAATTGTTCAGATTTTCTAGAGACTCAGCTCTGGTATGGCTGCGCCTGAAGTATGGTGTGCAATTCTGGGATCTCCAGTACAGGAGGGACATGGAGCTTCTCAAGAGGATCCAGTACAGAGCAACAAAGATGATTAAGGGACCAGAGCATCTATCAACTGAGGAAGGACTGAGCTAGGCCTGTTTAGCCTGGAGAAGATTGAGAGGGAATCTGATCAATATGTACAAATACCTGAGGGGAGAATGTAAAGAAGATGGAGCCAAACTCTTCTTGGTGGTGGCCAGCAACAGAACAAGGGATAATGGATACAAATTGAAAAACGGGAAGTTCCATCTCCGTGTGAGGAAGAACTTCTTTACTGTGAGGGTGACAGAGCCCTGGAACAGGCTGCCCAGAGAGACTGTGGAGCCTCCTTCTCTGGAGATCTTCAAAACCCACCGGGATGCGACGTTGTGCCATGTCTTCTAGGTGTCCCAGACACCTAGAGGGGTTGGACTAGGTGATCTCTAGAGGTTCCTTCCAACCTCAAACCTTCTGTGATTCTGTGGTTGTACAGATAATTACATATCAAGCTTGAAGAATGAGGAAAGAAACATAGCATTCATAAAGGGCACAAGACCTATACTGAAATCCACATTACAAACATGTTAGAGTAATCAGTATTCCTGGAAAATGCCCTGGTATTATCATGATGGATATAGGTAACAGGCTACATAAAATCTTGGTCTGTCTGTCTAGTCATCTTTTCTGCAATGGCCAGTGAAAATTTCTCTTTGCTCAAGCATTTTTGGTACTTAATGGTGCTGTAGCTACTCTCTGCTCATATTTACATGTTTTATGGCAAATTAGCGAATCTGCAAATTATATATGGTGGTAGTTCTATTACCATATTATCACTACAGCTCTCTAACAGAAATTAATATAATTTTCTACGCTTGCATTAATGATCTCAAGATTGTATCTATCTCAAAAGTACAGTTTTGTCTTTGAATGCTCAGGACAAGTTAACAGTGTGAATATGCATATGTTGATTCAGCACACATTATCTTTCTAGTTGTCTTTTGTGCATGAGAATTAGTCAGAAAAGATATCCATCCCAACAAATGAAAATTTTTAGACGTTGTAATTCTGCCTTTTTTTTTCAGAAGCTAAGTGCTGCTTCTCCTGAATCTTACATATAATGATGGTTAGAGGAATGGAATGAAAACCTGCTTTGCTAGAAATTTTGTATGTAACATAAGATATTTAGAAACCTGTCTAAATTACTTTCACAGTAAACAATTGTTATATAACTAAAGAGAATTGTTATATAACTAAAGAGAAGAAGGTAGGAATTTTCATGCAGGTTGAATGTCAATTTAATTCCACTCTTAAGTCAACCTCAAAACATTTTGATATGTAAGTAAATAATATATAATAAATTATATATAATATAATAAAATATATAATATACACACACATATATATGTATATATATTTTAATGTGTAATTTTGTCATACTAGAAAGTGAGCAGTCTCCTGACTGGAAAGTAGAATGCTTGGATATGGCCTAAGGAAAAGACATTATGGACCTTAGCATTAAGACTAGGAAAGCTATGACAAATAGTTGATTGATGGAAAAATGCAGCCACTTTCAATGTGTATATATGGTCCTCACAAAGCAGCTTTATTCATTAACTTCATTTGGCAAGTAGTCCAAGAATAAACAAGCAGGTCTGGTTTTGCAGTCAAACCAATTATTCAAGGTTCCTTTTTGATGCCTGATAGTATTCAGAAGTTTAAGAGTAGAAGAAAATCTTCGGTCTTTACATACAAAGAAGTACAAATAGTCTTATGGCTCTAGTAATAAGTTGAATATATAGCTTTTCTCCAGTTTCTATTTATTAGTTATTCTTTGGAGAAGCGCTTGTGTTGTTTTTCTTTCATGGTTTTGTGTGTATGACAAGTATTCTTTCATGAATTTTATTATTTCAGTAGTTCAAAAGACTAGTATTTTGCTTTATAGGGTGCATAAAAAAGGATAACTTGTTAATAGTTTTTGTCTTGAAAAAAGAGATGCTATAGTGAATATGTTTGGAATCTTTATTAATGTATTATCTTTAACCACTTCTATACAATTTATATTTAGATTGTTCTGGTTTTGTGTTTTTGTTTTATATTTTTGAAGTATTTTGTCTGTGAGATAGTACAGTGTCGGGAAAGGACAGCCAACCATACCATTAAATTTACAGAAGTTTTCAGGTGAAGTTATTTAAACCCAGCCATAGTTTTGGTTTTTAATAGGAGTATACTTTAATGGAACTGTTGAAAAGAACAAATTTCACATGCATAAAACCACAGAATAATAACAGAGTAGTTTTCCACTATATTTAGAGGCTCAAATATTTTTTTCCCCTAGAGCCCTCAACCTTTACATTGTTTAAACAGGACATAGTCAAGGCCGCTTGCTCTAGCAAACTGAGCTGTGAGCAAAAGAACTAATGAAGGACTTTGCTATCCTATTTCTCCTCCTTTCTTGGTTTCTCCCTCCTCTCTCTCATGTTCTTGATATTATCAGTTGTGTACTGTTTCCCACACCTGTCCAGCTGCGTGCCAACAACAGATTATGCTATGGCTGGTTTAAAGCTATGTGCGACTTAGTGTTCTACTTGGCTCCTTTTTGTACTGGGTGGAAAAGGCCTTTTCACTGAGAGGAACAAGAATTTGGATTCTTTTCTTTCTCTTTCTTTCTTTCTTTCTTTCTTTCTCTCTCTCTCTATCTCTCTCTCTTTCTCTCTCTCTTTCTCTCTCTCTCTCTCTCTCTCTCTCTCTCTCTCTCTCTCTCTCTCTCTCTCTCTCTCTCTCTCTCTCTCTCTCTCTCTCTCTCTCTCTCTCTCTCTCTCTCTCTCTCTCTCTCTCTCTCTCTCTCTCTCTCTCTCTCTCTCTCTCTCTCTCTCTCTCTCTCTCTCTCTCTCTCTCTCTCTCTCTCTCTCTCTCTCTCTCTCTCTCTCTCTCTCTCTCTCTCTCTCTCTCTCTCTCTCTCTCTCTCTCTCTCTCTCTCTCTTTCTCTCTCTCTTTCTCTCCTTCCTTCCTTCCTGCCTGCCCGCCTCCCTCTCTCCCAATTCTCAATTTGAGTTGGAATTTTGGTTACCATTTCTGTCATACATGTCTGAAATCAAAGAGGAGGCCTCATAGTTATAGAGAAGTATTCAGCAAATGGGCAGTGGAACAACACAACCATTTAAGGGAACAAGGGCAAGAATGAAGTGTTCCTCATGGCTGTTGTGTTTGGGTTAAATTTTGTAAGGAGTCTGCAAGAGAAGGCACTGTGATAGTTTTCTTATTTCCATTTTCTTCTATTTTAATAATGAGTAAAGCGTCATACTTTAACGATGTTGACTCACAGGCAGGAACATGCTCACTGCTGAGAGCCAACTGCCTGCCTCGCAGAACTATTCTATGGCTTTGTTAACTGAAAATGATTTTCAGATTCTTGAATCAAAAGTATGAGATAAGTAAAACACATCAGTAATATAAGGCAAAATTGATAACTTTTAAGAGATTATCTAAACCCCCTCTCTTTAAGTTTTAAAAAGTCTTTTGTCTTGACTGTATTAAGTGACATTGAATTACATTGGATACCTTCACGACCCTAACTGAGAGCTGCATAAGAAAAGCCAGAGTAACATGCTATGAAGGAGGTTCCAGAGAGGGGAATGAAGAAAAAGCCAGTCTGCAGATTAAGGTCATGAAGTCTCTTTTCCTCTTCTAATTTTTGGAATGTAGATGAGGAAATATCGTTTTGGCCCTGCCCAAGGAAAAGAAGTTGTTGAAACTGCCATTGTCCCAACCTTTCCTGTTGCCAGAGGTTCAGCCCAACGAACAGTAGCTCAGGACAGGGTAATTCAAGGCTCATCTTATCCATCAGTGGGATGATGGGAAAGCTCTGCCCAAAATGTCCTTTTTTTCTTTTTTTTAAGGCAAAATTGATCATATTTCTCATGGTTTGGTGCAAACACAATCATGATAATCATGATAATGGTACTTACTGGTTAAATTTTAGTTTATAGCTTCATCCGTTTTAAGGAATTGTTACCAGTCATTTCATATCTTGTTTATTATCTAATTGTCTACTTAATATCAAAACATGAACTATCACTACTGCCAGGTGTCCACTGCAGAAGGTTTAATCGGCATAGAGTTAAAGAAAGACAAGATCGATTTTCATTCATTCTGTTCATCAGAAATGCATGTTTTATTTAATAGAAGGGTGACTCTTGTTTAAGCATTCAACTGTTGCAACTGGGTCAATAGGGAAGTGCCATGCATTTGCAGTAACTACTGAAAAATGGACTAGTCAGATGGTATGCTTCCAGCTGCTTCATAGGATTTTTTTTTTTTTTGCAAAAGTCTGATTTGACATGAGCCAAAGAAATGTTATGGTATCAAGTGAATGGAGCAGACTTCACTAGGCAATCTTACTTTGTGATCTATAGTGTGAAAAAGCTAGAAAATACTTGCTATATAGAGAAGTATGTGTTTTTAGAAGGAATAAAAAAAACTAAAGAGAAATGTATTTCCTTATCAAAAGCTGTTTGGGAGCACATTACATGTTAGCATGAATCTTAGCAGAAATTGCTTCTCATGTTACTGCAATTCCTCTCAAGCTAATCTTTTTATACTTTGTCTGAGATAATACAGTTACAGTCCTTATTCAGATCCAGAAGGTATGTCTGCTTTTATTGAGGGTGTTCACATGCCTGGAGTCCTAGAAAAAAATGCTGTATTTTGGAATAAAAACATAAATATAGTGAAGTTGTACAATTTGAGGGGAGAAAAAAGTGAGAAATCCTAATGTAAATCTTCACAAATGAAGCATAATACTGGAAATACTTTTGGTTTGTGTTTTGAAATGGAAAAAAAAAAACCTAAAATCTTAATTGAAACCAAACTCTTCTGTTTCAGCAACTTCTGAAAGAGCAAAAGAGAAAGACATACAAAATTGGGGAATACTTACTAACTCTAAGACTATGGCCCGTGACAAGGATGTGGCTTAACCATCTCAGGACACTTTCCTGCTTGAGTCACCCAAGGCTGAAGGGGACTTTGATCTTTTAATTTCCAGTAACCTACAGATCCTCTTTTCTTTGCTGAATAATTGTATGCAGTTTTCTGGAAAAAAAAAAAAAAAACAGTTCTCAGTGGAAAAAACAGAGGTTTGTTTGTTTGTTTGGAGGGTAGGGAGAGAGAGAAAAGACTTCTCTCGCTTTGTGTTTTATCCTGTAAAGCTGTGACTGGTCTTAGATTCATCATGCTCTAAAATAAGAAAAAAAAACATATTTTAATGGGAAAAGAAAATCGCTTCATGGGAAGGTCAGCGTTGTTATTTCAATGGAGAGGAGAGGGAAACCTCTGAAAATCCCTGTAGCTTTTGCTGTCTCCTTGAAGGCTCTGCAAAGCTTCTCTTCAAAGTTTGTCATGTCGTGTCTGTGCGACACAATGATTGCTGCATGAGAAACGTAGCTGAGCTTGTTAACTCAGTAAATATGGCCTAAACCAGGGCCAATTTTTGCTCCCAATATTCCTTTAAAGCTCCCATTAGAATTGCATGTATTCATCTGAGTAGTCTGTTTGAACTTGTATAAATCTACTTTTTCATTTTTTCTCCTCCTCTGCTTCTGGACCATGATTAATGATGTAAATAATCATTTCCAGGCATGAGCCATTCTTTTCCTCCCTACTGTTGTTCAGCTAATCACTGCTTGCTTATCTCTGTGTTTTATTGGTAAACCAGATGAATTTCATGCCCTTCTTTCTCTGGATATCAGAAATCTCGCCACAGATTAGTGACAGATATACCCCATATATATAACAGTGTCCAGACCTTGTAATCATTATCCAGACCATTTGCAAAGTCCAGAGAAATTCAATTTTAAGAACAGTAAATGCATGCATCTCTGCCATTCCTACCACTATGTGGTACATCCTGGGTAAAGCTCAAAGGACCATTCTGAATTTAAAAGACTATTGCTTACTGGCAGTTTTGGAGCATCTTGCACCATACGATTTTCAATCTCAGAGGAATTGTGCACAGTTAGCAGCAGGAAAAATAATGTTACTCACATTCTACCACTGGGAGAGATGTGGCACAACTAGAGAAGACCAAATGGTCAAATAGTAAATCACTTTCATCACATAGAATCAACATGTCCCTTTTACCATTTCTGAACGTGCAAAGCACTGAGTAGTTTCTTTGTTTTTTTTAGAGCATCTCTCTTTGAAAATTTGAGAGAAAATAGCTGTATACTAAAATAGGGGCTAGTGTCAGTTTAAATATATTTCAGTGCTTAAAACGCATATATAGGATCCAAACCATTCTTACTGAAATATTACTGGATATAGCACATGGATCATTTAATGATTAGATTATGAGTCATTTACAAAACTCTTTGTCCCAGCTGTTAAAGTTACAGTTCTTTACCATGTATAGCCAAGCCTAGCCTAAACCCTTTCGGAAATAAATGAGTTCTAGTCTTCATCTCAGAGGTGGTGCCCACAGTTCCAGAGTTCCTGGCTAGCTGGAATCAAAGGAAGTGCTTCTCTGTCATACAGACATGAAAAAGCTCCAGTAGGATGTTAGCTGCTATGGAGACATGTATGTGATGCTAAAGTATGGGTGAGCAATTCATGAAATACTGAAATTACATAGTTGTAGAGAGTCAGAAAAATCATATTTATCAGAAAATACTAGTATGTTGGGTTAAATTAAGTTTCCACATTGATTTAGCTGCAAATTAGTATCCTTGGCAAAGGTCATTCATGTGATCTGCTCCATGCAGCTAGCACTGACGATCTGATTGCGAAATGACCTTCTCCTACTATATACACGTCCTGGTTTGTGGGCAGCAAGTACAATAATTTCTACCTACGCTATGTGTTCCAAAGGGATGCCATCATAACATTACCCAGTTGCCCTTTCTCCTCCTCTTTTATACAGAGGATTTCAAGATTAGATATTTGAAAACAAAGACAAAAGTGTTCGAGGTACATTTTTATGTTCCAGGGAAAGAAGACAAACAAAGAAATTGGCACAATTCTAAGAACTGCCACAAAATATTGGCACCTGGTGCCAGACTATTAGTAAGGTAAGATTGCACTGTAGGTCTTTAATACATAACAGGCAGCTCATTTCCCATATTCCGTAATGCTGAAGTTGAAGTACAACCCTAAGGACTCTTGTACTATGTAAACAGATAGCAAATAGTAAGCTGAAGCAAACAGGTAGATAGTGAAAGTAACATTTAAATGTCCCTTCTTCAGATTTTCTCTTGTAATACCAGGAATGGGGAATGTGCTAGAGAATTTCTTGAGAAGTGCAAGCATTTTACATAATGTTAAATAACATTTGTTTTAAAGTCTGTTGCTTTTACAACTACAAAGTGAAAATATACTTGGAAAGCAAAGTTAGTGCTCAAACTCTTGCAAACTCTGCAAACTCTGTGCCAATGCACAGTCCTCAGAAATGGTAGCCCTTCCTGTAGCAATGGTGAGACTTATTGTAGCTCACCCAACAAGAGTAGGTTTTGATCCTGGAAGTTTCACAGTTCAACCAGTGGTGTTGCAAATGTTATTGATGGCCCATGTGTTAGGACGTAAAGATCTGTTTGTCTGCAAAAAGAGTTTGAGATGAATCGTGCCAACAGGAAACGAGTATTGTTCTCTTCTGTGCTTTTGTAGAGAATTTGTGCTTTTTTAGCAGAATTTGATCCCATGTTACAACTTCTTCCTGCCCTAAAATATTATTCATAATCACTTTTTGCAATGTATCCCTTGCATTTTCAGGTACTTTTTTTTTTATTAAAATAGAAGGCTCAAATTTGGGCGTCATGGTGGACGACAGGTTGACCATGAGGCTGCAGTGTGCCCTTGTGGCCAAGAAGGCCAATGGGATCCTAGGGTGCATTAAGAGGAGCATGTCCAGCAGGTCGAGGGAGGTGATCCTGCCCCTCTACTCAGCCCTGGTGAGGCCACATCTGGAGCACTGTGTCCAGTTCTGGGCCCCACAGTACAAGAGGGATGTGGAGCTGCTGGAGAGAGTCCAGCGCAGGGCAACTAGGATGATCAGGGGCCTGGAACATCTGCCCTATGAGGAGAGGCTGAGGGAGCTGGGCCTGTTCAGCCTGAAGAAGAGGAGGCTGAGAGGGGACCTGATCTGTGTCTATAAGTGCCTCAAGGGAGGCAGTGAGGAGGATGGGGCTGGCCTCTTTTCACTGGTGGTCACTGACAGAACCAGAGGAAACGTCTGGAAACCGAAGCATCAAAAGTTCCACAGGAACTTAAGGAAAAATTTCCTGACAGTGAGGGTGACAGAGCCCTGGAACAGGCTGCCCAGAGAGGTTGTGGAGTCTCCTTCTCTGGAGATCTTCAAGACCCGCTTGGATGCAGTCCTGTGCCACGTGCTCTAGGTGGCCCTGCGTGTGCAGGGGGGTTGGACTAGATGACCTCTAGAGGTCCCTTCCAACCTTAGGCATTCTGTGATTCTGTGATTCTGTGAAATTCGAGGGTTAAATAATTTTCTCCATCTTCTCTGCCACAGCTCAGAGAATAAAAAAAAAAACTCCAGACAGGTAAACAGACATGCTAGTTCCTGAGAAACAACAGAGCCAGGCAGACAGAAAGCATGCAGCTGCATGTTATTTTGCAGGTAGATAACAAGCCTTGCAATACCCTCCTTCCAAGATAGTATGTGCTCCGAGAAAGGGAAGAGGGAAAAAGGCAATAAAATACACATTTGTCTGAAAGAGCTATGTAAAACAGGATGACCTATTTTACATAGCAAAGGTTTACATACCTTTTCTGATATATGCTCTGATATTTTTGTAGGCATGGGAAGACATGTATGCATATATAGTTTTACCAATACCACTTGGTGTGGTGGGCCAATACCACTTTCTGTACAAGGCCAAATATGACAGGAAGCTGAAGAGCTGGATACAAATTCTGTTTGGGATATTGTATCCCAACATAGAATTTGTAAATATTAGAAGATGCCCTTCATCCCTGCTCCACAACAGAGTTTTTTTTCTTTTTTTTGCAACTTTAATGTTATTGCTTTCATGAGTTTTATCCAGAGGCATATAATGAAAACTTATGGTTTGTTCTGAGTCCTCTATCAGAGCAAAGACAGAGACAGAAATACATGTAACATATCAGATTGTAAAAAATTCTGTGAGAATCTCAGTGGTTTTTTGTTTATGCATATCTAAATTTTGATAGATAAACTAAATATGTCATCATGCTTATTTTTGAGGGCCTTGGCAGGTATACTGCAAGCCCAAGATAAATATTGTTAGGACTGCATATTCTCATATATAAGATTTTAACTGATGGTTTTCACACTTCTTCCTGTTCTGCCTCTTATCTTCCTTTGCCTGGGATTCTTCCTCGAATAATATGCTTCAAGGATTCAAGTAATTCAATTTAAAACTCCATGAAAATTATGCATGTTCCTTATGCATGTTGATTCTGTCTATTAATTATGAATAAGAGCATATTAAGTTGAACTTGAGTCAGCAGTATGACTTTATGTCAAAGAAAGTCAACTGCATTCAGGGCTGAACTAGTGAGAGCATAGCAAAAGATCACATCTGGACGTTAAGAGTACAAGAGGACATTCACATACCAGAGGGAGCCCAGTGGAGGCCCACCAATGTGGTTAGAGGGCTGGAGCACAATATGTGAGGAGAGGGAATTAGGTTTGTTCACCCCTAAGAGGAGGTGCCTTGGGTGTGTGGAGTGTTAGTTGGATCTGGACATGTGTCAAGGTCTCTGTTAATCTAATCTTAACTTGTTGTTGTTGTTTTGGTGTTAGTTTGTTTGTTTCAAGCTTGAGTTTCCTATTACGTGAAATTTAAACGACCTACAGCTTTTTTGATACCTTGTGCTTCCCCTTGTTTTATCCAAAACCAAAGTTGTGCTTTGGTTTATATTTAGACACTGAGCTCTTCTGGAACCTCTGTGTTGTGCATGCACAGGACAAAGGATCTCTCCAGAAGCTGTAGCAGTTAAAAAAGAAAAAGAGAAATGCACAACTTTAATCTGTCTATCTCGTGCACTTATTAGACTTGAGTATAAATTGTATCAGAATATTTTGAATAGTTTGTTCCCTGAGTGCAGTGAAATCCAGAATTGTTCCAACTACCCATTTTAATATATAATATGCTTTATATTACAGCTTTTAGTTTTTTTCAGAATGAAATGAATTTGTAGTTTGTCTTGTTATTAGAGTAACTAGAATTCACAGTTGTGTTGATCTCACTGATCAAGTAAGGAATATAATGCTAATATTGCATAGTGTTTTCTGGTTGTATGGTAAAGATCTATTCTAGCCTTCTATTTATCCTGAAATATTCTGGGTCTAACATAAGCTTTTTTTTTTTCCATCTCTTTATGTCACATGTAAAAGTGGAAAATTTGCATTTCTATCTAGGGATAATAACCTTGTTTATGGAGTAAGACTATAGAATAATTAGTACACCTATTTGCTACCATTTCTTCAATATTACATTTTGTAGTATATCTGAGAATGTGGAAAATGTTTGCACACCTGTATTAGAAAAGACAGTTACACTTAATAGTAATAGTTTTATTTTAAAAAATATAAGGTGTATTTTTCAGGAAATCATAGAAGATTGTGAATATAAATTGCATATCTCCTTGATTATCTGTTTACTTTTCTCAGAAAGTTTTCATGCAAAGCTGACCAGCTTTTGCACTTAAAACTAGCCGTCTTTTGCTTCTTCATGCAAACATTGAGGGGAGGTTGTCCCCAGTCTCCCCAGCTCTAGGAGACAGAGTCGACATATAGATTAGACTTCAGATGATTTGGTCCTAGTAAGTCTTTAGCTTCAATGACTAAATTCAATGCCCTTTTCTCCTTTAAATTTGAGTAACTTGAATCCAAAGCGACTGTATCACCTCGAGTGAAACATTGAGTATTGCAGAATTTTACTTTTTTTTTAATATTCCTAAATTTTAAAATCTGTACTTAAAAAATGTTACTTTGGACTCTAAGCTAATGAACCTTTTGACAACATCCCTTGTAAAGATTCAAGCCTTTCATAGCAAATATTTAACAGTTGGGACAAGCCCTTCCTCAGGACATTAATTTTGTCATCCGTTGTGTAGTCTGTTTGGCTGGGTCTGTTATACATTTCTGATTGTCTAAATAAAAAGAGATAAAATGGGAAGAGGCTGCCAAACTCCATTATGTAACAAGTAAAACAAATCAAAGGGAAAATGTTAATAATTTTTCTCCTTCCTTTTACACTGATGTTTTGTCCTTAGCCAGAAGACACTAACATCATTTCCTCTCTCTAAATTAGCTTGCAAGTGATACAAAAATGTAATATGACAGCCCTCATAGCTTTCTTAACAACAGATTTTGTTCTTAACATTGAGAGCAATTTAAGAATTCTGATTTAATCTCCGAGCTGTTAAAATACCACTTTCCTGAGCCAGTGGATGTATATACTGCAGTATATATTGGTATATATTGCATCACTAAGTCTTTTCTATGTTTTTTTTTAATAAAAAAACAGTATTAATATTTATGATGGAAATTCAGAATTGCTTACAACAACAAATGTTTTAAAAGTGATGAAACTAGATTTTTTTTTTGAGATAGCATAGCATTTTCCTGTCTCATAAAATATCAAGTCCTGTTTGAACTAAAGGAGTAGTTGTCTTGTGGATTTTAATACTACTATCAGCCTCCCTCAAAAATGCTTCACAAAACTAGCTCAAGTATTTGTCAGCTGGCTTAAATCTCGGTTGCACTGCAGTGTGCTGTCCTGAGACTTTACAAGTTTTGCAGTGTGACAGTTGCAAGTTGGGCAGCTGAGATAGCCACAAACAAGCATTAGAGCATCAGTATTAGGGAAAGTCTTTCTTGCTTTCCAGGGGAAGAGGAAGATTATCAAAAAAATACATGAGCCCAGTATCTCTCACTGACTGTTTTCAAATGGAAACATATGGAACTTTGCTGTTTGCTGCTTATATGTAAATACATCCTGTTGTTACCCTGTGGCCATGCCTTAAAGTTATAAGGACCATCAAAAGTGATACCCAATAGCAAAATTTCCTTTCTATGGAAGGTATACTGGTTAGATTTGTAGATGGTACATAGCACAGATGGTTTTCCAGGCAGGATCTTAATATTAGAATTGTTTAGGCTAGTCTGGTAACTTTGTAACTTTACAAAACAAGCAGAGAATCTCTGGACACTCTTCAAATATCTTCTATTAAACAGTTGACCTTGACTGTTCAGAGAAGCATCGCTGTAGAACAGGAGCCATGTTATATTGGGAGGCCAGGCAAATGTCTTGTGCAATCATCGGGAAGTATCAGCACTGCATTTCCAAGGTACAATTATGCCTTGTTTCATCATACTCAAATTTCCTTTAATGTGACTAGCTGTATTACATACTGTATTACTGCTGCAGTACAGCTGCAGAATAGGTTCAGCGTTTTTGGGGAACTGGTCAAGTATGTCGCTGGGATTTCCTGGCTGACAGCACCCAAAGTAGCTGATTTGATGATACATCGAGTCTGAAACAATCTAAATTTAACAATGGAAGATCTTGCATTGCTGGTAGTGTCATCACAGTCTATTAAGCTCAATTCAGCATAAGTGGGAGCGGCCTAGGAAGCTAGGGAAATATATGGGTCATTTGTTCACAGTAAACTCCGTGTTTAGCAGCAAGCTGCATTTTAGTTCATTAGCTTAAAGTGAGCTCAAGTGTTATCTCTGTGAGCTGCAATGTGAACACACTGGCTCACAAGCCTGTACCTGCTGTGCCTGAGTTCTTTACTAAAATATAGGTACGGTTACTGTCTTCAAGTGCGTCTGTGAAATGGTAGTGATTCCTTGTCTTACAGGAGAGCACTGTCATGGACCTGTGAAACTGAGGGAATGGGAATAAGCTAATACTGACAGAAACTATTTAGATCCCTGAATCTATATAGCAATACAGGGTAATGTATTTTTCCCCATTCCTTTGAGTGAGACATTTTAATGAGCAGGTGTTTCTGCTTCCAAATGCCTACCAATGTGATGAGACAAAGGCAGAGATTTTCTGGTGAGCAGCTCATCTGTGCCTCAATGCATCCTGAATTAGATTTAAAAATCTGTTAAAATCTGTTAGTGACAGAGAGGAAACAAATGACCACATTATTATAACTGTCTCATTAAAAATCTGAAAAGCTGTTGGATAGATTTGTTGCAGGACAAGATAGCAGAAACAGCTGATTGATAAACTTAAAAATACCTCTTTTTTCCAGAATGTGACAATCCCAGAAGACTGGAAATTGTGTTTCAGAGGCCAGTGATGTATCCCCTTTTATTTGGCTTTAAATCCATAAGTTAGAGAGAGACTATAAAAGGTTTAACCAAGAATCAATTTTCCAATAACATTCTTGTCAACTGGGCATGCAGAGCCCTGTCTATTAAAAAGTCATCCTCTTTGATTTTTATCTTATATTTAAAACTCCAAATACCCCATTAAATTGTTTTCTTACACACATGTAATCATGCAGAACACATAACTGAAAATATCTTAGTCAGCACATTGAAAATTATCTTACAGTAAAAAGGTCCTCTCTAGAAGATCTGGGAGTGGGCGAGTAAAACTGGGAATGTTTGGCTACTGATTTTCACTACGTCAGTTACAGCCATGTTGAGTCTTTACTGAACTTGTGCTCCTGGGAGTGATGTGGGAATGAATTAGAATGGCAAAATGAATTTGAAATGAACGAAAAAATGAGTTTGAAACCTCAGAGGCAGAATGCTTAATTCCATTAAGTCGCATGTTTTGTGACAAGGTGGGACAGTCGGAAATTAAATACACTTTCTCCCAAATTCCACGTGTAGTGATTCCACTTAATCATTTAACCATTAAGCAGTAACATTGTAAGAAGTGAAGAAAGTGTGAAGAAAAATAATCATCCTGTCATACAGGAATGTGAGAATATGAAATGCTTATATTGCAAATGGGAAATAAATGCTCTGCTGAGTAATAGAAGACTATGTGTGTTCTTTGTTGGGTAGATTAGGTGTATGTGAGGCATTGGACAAAAGCGTTGGAGGGAGTGTAGATGGCATGTTGGACCCCTTCTTAGTTGTGGCACTGTCAAACTTCTGTATTCATTGACCTCTGGTGCTTACTTAGGTGAGGACTGCCCAGCAAATGAACCTTTTAGCCAGCTGTCGACATTTGTTTTCTTTGGGCCTTCCACATCTTCATCTTTTCTGTCCGTGTGCTGCTACTGCCAGCAGCTCTTAACTTGATGCCCTCACATCTTGCGCGGTGCCATTCGTTGCGCTCCTGGCCGTGCTGTGATGTGCTGAGTGACAAGGCCCTCTCTCCTCTTCCTTCTCCTCCAGTTCCGCCTCGTGGTAAAGACGGCGCTGAAGCTGCTGCTGGTGTTTGTGGAGTACACGGAATTGAACTCACCTCTGCTAATCCAAGCAGTGTCTACGGTGGATGAAAAGAGAGGTGAGTGGCCTTATTTGGAGGGGGGATGTGAAGTCTCAGCACCTCTGAGGACAAGGAAGAGTTTAGCCATTGATTTCAGTGACGCTGGTATTACTATCATGATGCCTGTTTTGTGGCTCATACCCTTGATTTCTTAATTGAAAGCTTATTTTAAATAATCATGTAAGTTGAGATACTTCTGAGGATTAGCTATAGTGGGATAATGAAGAGTGAAAACTTGAATGGACCCAGCTGCCTCCCTCTATACCATAGTGACCATCTCTGCTTCTCTGCACCTCCAAGCACCCTGTTCCCACTTTGGAGGCTCTCATGGGCTAGACTATTTCCCTGCCTTCTGGAAAGCAGCAGTCTGACTTAGAAGGGAAAATGGTATCTAATCAGTGTAATCCCTTTGAAGAGAAAGACGAGGTCAGTAATAGTACAGGCTTTATAGTGAAAACAAAACCATCTGTTGATACATTAAAATAAAGCCCTTGAGCAGATATTCTACTGTGAAATCTGTTACCCCGCAGGCTCATGCAAAACACTTGAATATGTATACTATGTTTTTTTACAAATAAATAGAACAAAAATGGCCCTTTCTTGTTCTTTCTGCAAAGCTCTTGCTAAGCTCCCAGGACACTCACTCCTGATGTGATCCATCCCTTTGCCTCGAGGAGAGGTTTTGAGGTTGTGAGAGTCACTGTTGTGGTCTCCAGCGCAGGGGGATTAAAAGCAAGAACCCTTCCGCAGAGCAACAGCCTCCATGCTGAATTTGTGTGGGTGAAAGGTGGTGCTAGGAATTAGGAGGAAGTGACTGGATTTTGTTTTTCACTACCAGAAAGAGGGGAAGGGGGAAGGTCTTCTATGCAGAGTAGCAGACGGGGAATTCAAAAATAGTATAACACTTCAAAATGGTACACTCCTCAGGTTGGCTTTCTGTTTTGAATTAAAACCGCTAAGCCTTGCAATGCTATGAGCAGAAATGTAGTTACAAATTTCATGTAATTGTGAGTTCTATAATTTATTTTTACAGCCAGTCTTAATATTTCCACAGCCCTCTGATCTTGCCCTGCATTTTCAACTTGTTCAAATTACCACCTGTTTGCATACTACTAAACCTCATTAGGAAAAAAAAAAAGAGAGAGAAAGTACGACCCCAAACACACGACCATGTGCACTGTGCCCTCCCTCCTGTAGCTATAGAACAGCCTCAAGCAGACACTACAGTGCCCTAAAGTAATAAAACAACTTCCTACCAACAAAGAAAATAGGGGAAAAAAAGATGCTTCAAGCTGGATAAATGATTCCTAAGAGTAAGAGAGGGAAGCTTCCATATCTTTGAGTTGTCAGAGTGCCTCATGAGCTCTCCCAAATAAGTAATCCCCAAATACCCATTTTTATAAGCAATTTTGCTTAGCTACAAAAGAGAATTATTTTTTCTTGTTCCATATTTAGTTCTTTTTGTAGGCCATCAACAGAACACCCTTTTTAGCTCTGGAAGTGCTATTTTTGTAAATTCCTTTTAGAAATTAGTGGCATATAATTGAGGATTACCTGCTCTTAATGATTGATTTAAAGTAATAGAAATAAAGAGGAAGAAAAGTGATGTGCCTTTTCTTGAAACGTGGTCATAAATCTCCCAGGTATATAATTAAGTTTAGTGTTGCTTTGAAAAAAGTCCAATATTTCATGTACATACAAGGTGATGAGATATGACATAATTCCTCAACATGTGTACCACACATGATTAACATAAAGATTCCCCTAATAACTCAGCCCAGTTTCAAAGTGATCCCATCTGTAGTTTCCATGCAAGACCACATCCATATGTAAACCAAAGTACAAAGATCCGTGGAAGTGCCTACTCTGCTCTCCAATACAAGCAACTCATAAGCAAATAGCTGCATGGTTCTCATCAACTAAGAAGTAGCTTCTAGTTATGTTTCCATTTAGAATTTGCTTTCCCCAACCACTCTCTGTTTTTTTTTTCTCTTGTTGCACAGCCACAGAGGAATTTGATGTCTTTGGTGGAAGTGCGCAGGGACAGTGCTTGGGGCATCAGGGTTAGCTTTCCACCAGATCCCCTGGGGCTGTTTTATCACAAGCATTTTTGACTATCAAGATGAAAGGCCGGTGACTGAGTTTATGGATAACATTGTTGCTGCCCCACTGGTGACTATACTATTTGTAAAGAGCCTGCCTTACCAATTGTCCACTTCTCCTTCCTCTTGCCATCTGGTTAGATTACCATGCTGATCCTATAGGCATGGTGCAAGGCTTTATGTTCACACAGGTTTAAATAGCAGGAATACAAGATTCATACATCTTTCCAATACTGAATATTAATATTTCAGCATCTTATGACAGCTAGAGACAGGTGCTCTATGAGTTAATGAGTACAAACAGAACCAATTTCTCTTTCCATCAGTCCCATTGGTCCTCATGTGTGGTTATAGTCTCATCCTAGCTTTTCTGTGATTAGAATGTTCTGTGTTTCCATGTTTTTCATGTTCAAGGCTCCAGTCTTCTATCAAAGTACTCGGGATAATAGCTAGAAGCCCATGAAACACAGTAGAGCAATTCTCCTTCTTTCCAGTAGAAGGCAGGAGAACATGCACAAAAAAAACCCCAGCCTCTGATGCTTTCCTTCAGTGAGCCTTTTTCCACTCCACTCCTCTATGGGAGTCATAACATTATGAGAAAATCACAGTCTGCTCTCAGGAAAAAGAGGTGGGCTTCTACACTGGCAGGCTTTCACCACATGGACAGGAGGGGATGGTAGACTGGAGGCTGGACTTTCTGAGGACCAGCATGCCTAAGTTGAATTAGACTTATTTTTTAGAAACAAACGTTTTACCATAGGAACATTAAATGGACTTGTGCTTTTACTGGAAATACATGTGCATTTAAAAACTCAGATTTACGTTCACATTTTTCAAAATTTGCAATATACTGACTATTACAAGGATAATGGCAAGATGAAGCTTTTAAAAAGCTCTGGGTTACAGTTTCCTCAGAGGTCTGAGACCTGTCTTTTATTGGAGAGCTTTTTATATTTTCCACAATACAAATATCTTTTTAAATGAAGAGGGGAAAAATGCATATTTTTTTTCGTATCTCTTTTATGAGCATCCTTATTTCCCCACAGCAACCTATGAGTTTAGAAAAGTTTCTACTTAGCTAGCAGAAACTACTTAGTTGGTTCATACTAACTTTTTAGTGTATGATTTCCCAAGTTATCTTTTGGGAAGATTTCCTATGCAGCCTGAAAGGAGCTTTATAACTGTACCATCCTCTAGCACAGGAAGTACTGCACTGGAAATTAGCTTATACAGGTAGATTCCAGCCTGTGGTCCCACCTTTAAGTTGCAGTTCTCCAGGAACAGATGTATTTGGAAAATCAAACCTCAAGGCATAAGAGTGGATGAAGGCAGATAATACATCTAGATCTGCCCATGCTCCATACTGTCCAGACTGCAGATTGCAAACTGTAGATTAGTGTAAGAAACAAGGAATATTAACCCAAGCATATTAATGGAGCACCTTCCAGACCAGAACTGCCTCATCCCCAGAATCAGCAGACAGGCAGATGCCTAATTTCATGCTCATTCCTTGGCTGTTTATCTTGAAATCACAGTAAGGAAAGTAGCCTTTCCAAAGAAAGACTTCATCTACTACAAACTGGACTAGCTCCGTAAAAGTCATTGTATTGCTTCCTACTGACACCAGCTGAGGAGTGGATGAAGAATTTCAGATTTAAGGTTGGATTTTGAAAATGGCATATGGCAAATAGTAGCATGCTAATTAAAGCTTTTGAAAGGGCTTTATTCATGGATGGCCTGTTACGGGTGTGTATCATTAGTAGGTTTGCCTAGTAAATAATTATTTTAAAATATGTTCTGAAACAAAGAAGTAGCATGGGTAGAGCAAATTATATGTCATCATTGCATGCAAAGAGCAAGAAGAGTAATGGGGAAATATAGAGACATCCAAGAAAAAGCATCAAAACATCAGAATACTGTCTTTAAAAAACAAAACAGGATGCCAGTACGAATAAAAACTGTCTGCAAAATAAAGACATACTTCCCTAGAAGGCCTTTCACTGAATAGTGCAGTGTGGATTTAGTAATTAATTTTTCATGTTATTGGCAATTATTTTTTTTCAAATGGCATTGTTATAGGTCAAACTGACATAGTTTCCCCATTTTGTTTCTCCCTCTTATTTTCTTCCATTTTTATTTTTTTGCTAGAAACCACAGGAAGACATTTTTGTAGTGAGGATATCATTCTTGCTGATCATATATCATTTGTGAGTTCAGTGAATTTGTTCCACATGTCTTTTGAACATGTGCTGCACAAAATGTCTGGTAATATAAAGAATCTGGTGAAGAGGTGCCAAGTGTGTTCTCTGCACAACAATGTGCTTCAATTAGTGTTTGATCATGAATATGTTTTGGGGTGTGAGAATGAATCCCTGCTGCTTTGATTTTGCTTGAGATAAGGAAGTTTTTTCAGTATTGAATACTAATAATGAAAATTCATTATTACTTCATTTCAGTAATAAAGCTCAGAAAATGTCTCAATAAAAAGAAAGGAAAAGAAAAAAAAGAGGGAGAAATATTGCTGTGTGCTCATTAATAGGACAGTTTTCACACAACACACTGCCAACTCTTCGAAAATGGAAATCTTCAGTTGGCAGGATTGATGTCTGTAGAGCAGGATGTATGTGCACGCATGAACACTTGCGCAGTATCAGCATGAATAAGCAATGGCTGTCATTATAGTCGCCGTGACCTCGGGGTCACTGATCAGTCAGCTGTAGGTTGCTGTGATGACACATGTACATTTTACTGCCTGATCATTCTCAAAGAGCCACCATTTTCATCGTGTTGAAGGCATGAAGCCTGTTAGAAGAATCTGCATTTTTCTGTCAAAGACATTTGTATTGTTTTGAATGCAAAGTGTTTCTGCCAAGTATTTCTGTAATTAAATTGAGTAGCTTTAAGTTAGGGTTAGCTTGCTGATTTGTTTTGTTCTGACCTTTAGGATTATTCCAAACAAAACACTAAATTATAGACTTTAACAATTTAATTTTCTAAAATAAAATATTTATGGGTTCTTCTTTAGCAAATGTCTCCATTTGCCTTTTAACCTCCCAGATAGGATGTTTTTACAAGGTACCTTGCACACATTATCCTGAGTCTGACTGGCATTTTCCTGTCTGACTTTTTAGGCACAGTAAATCAACTAAGCCACTTTGCTGTTGGCATCAGGTAATCTAGAGTAAATATGTCAATATTAGAAGCACAGATTTTACTTTGCTTAATGGAAAAGTGAGGTAAACATACTTTAAGGATATGTAAAGCAGTTTTTCATTAAATCTGAGTAAGAAACAACTGTTTTTTTTTCTTCATTTGATATTTTTTATCTGATACACACAACCTGTAGTTCTAGGAAACTATCTTTCTCTTTTTTTGTTGTTGTTGTTAAAGGAGCTTATCTTAACACTCTATAACTTTGTAATATTGCTGGGAATATATGCACTGGAAAAATAGCATGTAGCTTTTGGGTTGGATTTATCTTTTTTGTTGTTGTGAACAGAAAGAGTTTCCTGTGTCACCAAGGCAGAGGAATTGTTTCTTTCAGGAAAAGTCCTTGCAACATATTTCAGATCTCTGATTTAGAATGCCTCATAGCTTTCAGTGACCATATTGACTTAATTCTCAATCAACTGTAGAGGAAGGTAGAGATAATTATCTTTTCCTGCTGGTCTTGCACTTGGCTGTCTGAATCCAAGTTATACTACCTCTTGGATAAATGTCAAAGAAACAGCTTTCCATTTTAATCACCTTCACCTAATGGTTTTCTGCTTTACCTCTAGGAGCCAAGCCATGGTCCAATATCATGGAAATTCTGGAGGAAAAGGATGGTGTTGATACTGAGCTGCTGGTTTATGCAATGACATTGGTTAATAAGGTTTGTGTTCTTTTTTTTTTTCAGCGTGACTGGTGGTGGTAACATTAATATCTGTATAATGCTCCCCCTTCTTGAGAATATATGACAAAAAAGGTCTGTCACTCAGGTGACAGACTGGAGCAGAACTGCTATTTTGCTTGATGTTGTGCACAAGCATATCGTGATGTGTTCCTCTCCTAAAGCTGGCAACAGAGCGTAAAACAAAACCTGACGAAACAAAGGCTAGCTCAACAACTTGTCCAAGGAGGGAAAGCAAGCAGGTACTGGTGAAAAGATCACATGTTCACAAAGACTTGTATTGTGCACAGACTTACAGTTTCAGCTCATTTCTTTTCCCTGTGAACAAAATATGATGAATTTAGCAGATCTGAGTGCTAGTAAGAGTGTTTCTGCATAAAAATAGAGGGAAAATGTGTCAGGGTGTTCTTTGCTGCTTTTTTTGTAGTTTTTGGAAACCTTTATTGAAAGTAGTTATTTCACAGTAAAAGCAAACATTGTTTAAAGTACAGGCACATGCTAAGGAGAGGGAAGTGAACGGCCTGTAAAAGTTGAAATTAATTAACCTGAAGTCCTGAATAATTAGCATCTAGTCCTCAAATTCTAAACAAATCTTCAGAGGGACTTGGTTTAAAAGTGGATCTTTTAAAGAACACAAAAACGTCAGAATATTGCTAGAAAATCAATATAACTTTTTGTTTTATGATTGTACTTAATTGTATTAGAGTTTTGATTGTACTAGAGTGTTACAGAGTATATATTCTTATTATTCACTATGCTCTTTTAAAGATCCTGAGTTTGTTAGTAGATAACGTGAATCAGGATACCAGCCTACTCTACATGGCTCTGAGAGGGTCTTTTGTTTTCTCTTCTATTTAATAAAATACTTGGTTAATGGTTGGTATTGCCCAATAATGATGTCTGAGAGGACCTGTCCTGCTCCAGAATCATCACTGACGTGACGGTACTTTCATTTAGAGCTGCCTTTGCTCTCTGTTTCATGCTTTTCGCTGTAACTTGTGTTAAAATTGAGTCAGCTCTAAACTTGTTTTTTAACAGTTCCATTTTGTGCCTCATTATATATACTGGATCATCTTTCTGCAAGAATTGTCTTAATTGTTCTTACCACTATCATTGCCTGGCGGCTGACTTCTTAAAATATTTTGTTCTGTACTGTCTCTGTTATCCTAGAATTGATTGCTTTAGTTTTGTTGTTGCTGTTTTTTTCTCACTACATTTAAAACTATTTTTAGGAGGAGTTAGCTTTTTCAAAACAAACAAAAGAAAAAGCATCTCACTGTCAAATAAGCAAAGCAGTTACAAAGATCAAGGACAGAGGAATCCCACAATGCCATGCTTATAATTATCATCTGGCTTATGGACAGCTTCATGATGTCTTTAATGGGATTTTTTTTCATGATTATAGAGAAAAGAGCAAGCCACATATGACATTTGGAAATCTTTTTTCCCCACAGAGAAGACAAAGAAAGCTCAGATGGTTTCCACTTCTTTAGGCGAGGAATTGTCAGACTTTTTTCAGTGCAGACAAAATCTTCATGAGGAATTTGTTTTAAGGAAACAATCCTGCTCCCTTCTCTTTCCCCAAGTACAGATTTACAGACTACTGTTGAATACAAAATCCCCTCAACAGCCTTTGCTCCAGTGCTTTTATAATCTCAATATTCTCTGCTGATGCTTAGCAAAGACTGAAGTTATTCATGCTAGCCAATGTCATTAACCTTCTCTTATTTTTTGTAATTTTAGACATTAATGAATTTCTTGAATGAGAATGGTCTCAATACAGATACCTCGGGTTTTTTATAGTTCCTCTGTAACCTTTTTTATCTCCCTTTGGTTCCTGCGGTCTGTTAGCTCTTATTCTAATCCCTACTTTCTTCATTTTAACAACTAGTTCCCCATGTGGCTCTTCCACAGAAGTTTTACTGTGGTCCAGATAGATTAAACCTTTTGTGTTTTCTTTATAAAAATGAACCATTCATCAAATATAAAAAGAAAATTCCATGTTATATTTAATTCATTTGACCATTTACTTCTATAATTTAATTATTGTTTTTTCTTTCAAATTTGCTATAAAAGCTCTTTATAACTAAGATTGTACTGATAGCTTTATAACAGCTGTTTGATTACTGTTGTTCTTTTCACCTGTATGTTAAGCATAGCGGAGAACAAATGCAATACAAATTACCACACTGAAATTGTAGATAGAATTGTTATTGGAGGTGTCAAAATCAGTACTTTTTAATATATTCGGGCAGCACTGTATTTTATCAGACGGTGTGAGAATTATGTTTTAACACCATCTTCCAGGTGGTTTATTAGGAGGAACGCAGGGCACTACCCAATGGTCCCTTAGCTCTAGTTGGAGCTGTTAATTTTATTGCCTGGTGCCATCCAGGACACTACTTTTTAAAAACAGTGAAGAGGGATTGCCTTTCAGTTTGCAGCGAGGCATAGTCTGGGAATAATTTAAGTCTGGTTTCAAAATACTGAATATTGAGAAGAATATTATGCTATTAGCAGCTGTGTATGCTAATAGACTTGATCATCTAGGCAACCTTTTGATGGTTTTATTCCTATAGAACTTTCCCCAGTTCCACTCTTCCCCTGTCCCTACTGCCTCACCACAGTGTTTTTGCCTTTCTTTTCATTGAGACTGTTGAGTGTTAGTGGAAGGTAAAATCTATTAGATTTTGGTCAAAATGTGGTTAAGGAGATACATCAATCTCTTAACTCTTAGGCAGGGGTTTTGGTTCTAATTTAGTTTATCATTGCAAAAGCAGATGCTCACAACAGGACTCGCAGTTGAGCAGACATTCCCATAAGGACTTGAGAGCAACTTGTAAAATCACAAACCAAACAAATGAAAGTCCTGTAACAGTCTCTCCCTTAATTCAGGGATGTTCTTGGGAACTGCAACTGGACAGAGGTGCAGGAATAAACCTTGACATGCAGAATGATGTTTCCTTTACACGCCTGTATTCTGAAGGGTTTCAGATTCAAAATCCCACTTTTAGTCTAACTAATGGGACCACAGCATAAAATCCGACAAGTAAATCAAATGTCTGGTTTAAACATGCTTTTCCTGCTAGCTGAAAGTTAATTATCTAGCCATTTTTTTTTCAGTCCTTAGGGCAGAAGGAAATATTTGGCACTTATATGAGTATTTTGATAATGGAGTATCATTTTAATCTCAAGCAATTACTTGAGGAAGAACAAAAGACCTTGCAAGGACTTGCCAAGTTTATGCTCCCAGCGCTCTGCTGAATGCTGCTATTTTCTACTTGATAAAGCAGAGACGAAAGTGAGGGCACGCTCTTGTTTTGTGATACGACAAGCCAGAATTAGTCAGCCATTTATGCAAGCACTTCATGCCCTTGTATTTAATTACTGCAGAGAGCTTTCTCCCGTGTCAGGCTGAACTGACCTAGTTGTGACACCAGTGGTGCCCTTTTCATCCAGTTTTGTCATGGTGGAAATTGAATTTTATATGCATTAGTCTTTGAAAATGGATCTGTGAATTTAATGACAAACCATACAAAGGAAAAATATTTGATTACTATATTTGAGAGTTTAATTGCCCAGTTCTAGCAACCAGCATGCAGTGAAAATTGGATTTCCACTGCTGCATAATTAAAAATTATGTTAACCAATAAAAAGCTCCTAGCAAAAGCAGAGTTGCCAATTAACAGTACTTTGTGCTGTTGTTTTTGCCCTGACTACAGCCTGTTTGACTTTAAGTAAGGAAAAGGATATGCTCAAAGGCATGGTTGTTTGTCTCCCCTTGGACGTGTGAGACATCACATTTTATTCTGCTCAAAGACACTCAGGTCAGAGTAGTTGCTGTCTACCTCTTACATAAGGATTTGAATTTACATTGCACTGAATTTGCATTCTCCACTGAATTTATGGTTAACAACCTCATTTGCTGAATCCTTAGGTTTCTACTCAGTTCAAGGTGCCAGTTTAGGAAAAAACAAAGCAGACATGCTTTCTATTTTTAGTATTTTTGTGGAATATTTGCTCTGTGTTCAGTAGTTTTTAACTATATGCTTAAATAGTGTCCCAGAGAGAGGTGACTTCTTAATTACAGTCTGAAATCACAACCCTAACATCTCACTAATGGTGTTGCTGAGCATTCTTGTTACAATGTTCCCTGACTGAACCTCGCTAGTTCTGACCGTAGTTTGAGAATGACTGAAGAAGATACTGCAGCTTTGTGTTCTATTTAAAATAATAATAATAAAAGAAACAAAGCAACAACAACAACAGCTTGGCAATGCATGTTTTTTCTGGTGCTTAATTTCATTGGAAAGAGGTGCTTAAACGAGGTAGGGCCTTTCATTTGTCTGTTCCTATCACTTGCTATTCACAAAAGTCAGATCAATCCTTCTGAAAGCTTAGCCTGTGTAGGGAAGTAGTCCCGAAGAGCATTGTGCTGCTTTGAGCAACTTCAGAAATATTGTGCTTTAAAACCCAGTACCCTGGAAGCGTAATTTATCCAGCCTCCTTCAGGAAAATGATGGAAATCTCTGAGGAGAGCTTGGCTCTTGCAAGTGTTCTCTCTTTGTCTTGCTCTTTGTCTCCTCTATTGGCAATACAGGTAAGTCCTTTTGCAGAAGCAGCTCTGTACCGACTAATCTTTGCAGGGAAATGCATGCCACTCTGCAAGTAGTTTGCCCTGTGCATTCAGTAATTTGGCTTAACAATAGTGCAAAGCAGAATTAGACTCAAATTCCTGAATGCAAAGGAATGATATAAATTCAGCACAAGCCAAATAGAAAACATCAGTATAGTGGTGGCTCTGTTAACTTTGAAAATGCACAAAGCTGTCCGATGTCCATGTACTCTGCTGCATGATGCAGTACAGTGGCAGTGGGTTGATTCCATCCCCATTCCTACTCTGACCTAGTGTATTTGAAGTACACGTTAAGACTGCAGAAGATCATCATGTTTTTTTCTGGGTTTCTGAATTCATCAAAAAATGGGAAACTGGACTATGGTAGGAAAAGTGTTTTCTCTCAAACATACACCAGGTACTCTAGATTGCAGAAGTTCATGTTCAATAACTATTACAGATTGACATGAATTATTTTCTAGTGTTGGTGAGAATTTACCCCATAACTAGGGACTTGTAACTCTTCTAAAATTTTGCTGTAGTCAATAAGTTGTCATATCTTTAATAAGATTTCTAGGAGGAAAGGAAACAATATCTCTGTAACACAGAACTTGTGTGTTAGAAGAATAACCTCTGCTGCAGGTGTGGAGGACAGCAGGCACATGATGCAGGACATTTCCTGCCATCTTCACATCACACAGCTGTGCATTGCACTTCTTCAGCCCTAAGTTACAGGAATCAGTTGGAAGTCAGCTTCACTGCTCTTAGATAAACCATTTTTTCTCTCTTTGCTTTTATCGTTGTGTTTGATGCTTTAACATTGCCTCTTCTTTAAATCTATAGTTGAATGAAGCCAGAAAGAATCCAACTGTGTATTTTAAAGACCCACATTTTCCATACTTTTTTTTGTATGAAATAATAACATTGATTTGTTTTCCCAATTATTCGGGTTTTTACGCAGTGCACGGACTTGTTTGTTAAAAGCAGTGCCACTTGTTTTATTTTCCACTGGTCTCTAATCCCACATCATGGCACATCATATTGAAATCATACATAGCACCACTTGCCACCCACTTTTAAAAGCCTTTGTTTAATTCTTTTCAAAACAAACAGATTTAAATGTTTTTCCTTTGATTCTTAGACGCTGTCGGGGCTGCCAGATCAAGACTCTTTCTACAACGTGGTGGACTGTCTGGAAGAGTTAGGCATGGAAGCTATTTCACAGAGACACTTGAACAAGAAAGGAACAGACTTGGACTTAGTTGAGCAATTTAACATTTATGAGGTAACATAACATGCCCTGTTTTATGCATCTTACAGCTTGTGCAAACTTCAAAGCTGAGAGGAGAGGGGAATGTAACCTAGGTGAATTTTGGTTATCTATTTTATTTTAAAAGAAAAACATCTGGTTGCTAGATGTATTATTCACGTTCATATATGTGACCTGCTACAGTAACTGATTGCATTGAATACAGACGCATGTCATACTAGACCTTTACTTTAAGGCAAAAAAAACATCTACTAGTGTCTTTAGAAGCAGTTCTGCCTGCAATTAAAACTTTCTCAGACTGCTAGCTACACATCCTGAATTAAGTACAAGTTCTTGCCATATGCAAAAGTATTCAGCTCATGAAAGGTTCAGCTGAGCTCAGCTTCACAAATGCTGCTCACTCTGCAGCTGAATACCCAGCACGTCCTTATTTACGAGTTTACACTGGACCAGTTCCTGTATGGTTTGCAGCAATGGAGTAATAAATGACTTCAAGTTCACCACATAGGTATAAAGTGACCACTTCTGGCATATTTATATGCAAAGCTAAGATATCCAGTTTCTTAATAATTAGACCCTTTCTCAAACTTCGTGAAGTGCTGGATGGGGAAAGTTTAGGCTGAAGTTAATACGATGTAAATGTGAATTCATGTTCTGGTGTGATGAACTGAAATGACTTTCTCTCCATTTAAGTCCAACGAAGAGTTCAATTGATTTGATTCTTCATTTTATTCATCTACTCTATACCCATATCACTTTATAAACTTCAGTAACTTCACTAGAGTTGCTCCTTACATGCAGCAATTTTCAGGAAGAGTCAAGCCAAAATAAGAACCTGGTAATGACAGAGGACTCCATGTTCCCTTTTATTTTTATTGTCAGCTCATAACATCCCTTTCCAAAAATGATCATTAAACTTAAAAGTTGTTTTTTTGCTCCGACAGTGCTTCTTGAAAGGCCTGATGGCAAAATTATCAGATTGCTTAATGACTGCCAGCTTTTTCTTGATAAACAGATTAAATTTAGACATAAAAGTGTAAATTCCTTCTTTTTTTTCTACCAATGTTGTTCTTTATCTAAATTACTCCTTCTGTCCTCACTTAAGTAGAAGTGCCCTTTAAGCAGAAATATCGCATTTCCCCTCCCGTCCTCATTCTGCCCATGTCTCTTCTGGGAAGAATCATCAGAATAAGAGGACTAATAGAAAGAAAAGAAAGTTAATTCACTCTTCTGTTCACCCATATTACTATAACTGTTCCTTTTTGAATGGATCTTTCCCAAATAATAATGACTTTATATATATATATATGTGATCCAACAGTATTTTTAATCCAATAACTTCGTTGTTTCTGCTGGAAAAATCTTTTGTCATGTACCTTAACGTTGACTCGTGGTTTTTTTTTGTTTGTTTGAACTGTGTCACGTTGGCAGTTGTTCTACTCTGGTGCAATTTATGACTGATGAGCTCCCAATCTAGATCAGAAGTTTCTGTCAAATGTCATAATGGTCATTCAATTCTCAACATGCTTCTCCTTTTGTATTATCCCTATGCTTTTCTGAACTGGCAGGAAATACTGAATTTTCACTGAACAGCATATATAAAAGCAGTCACGCTAACCTAAAGATGAGATGGCTCAGAGGAGATGAGTGTGTTTTGGGGTTTTTTTGTTGTGTTTTGGTTTATTTTTTTAACTCTACTGTGGTGTCAATTCACAGAAATAAGCTTCTTTTGTTTCCTTTGTTTACTTTGCAGAGAGATCTGTAATAACAGAGATAGATATTAAGTGGGATTCAGTTATGCATACAACTGTTGATCTCTTTCTTGGCTGAGAAGAAATTATGGCACTGTTCTAACTTGAGTTTTCAAGTAATAGACCTTAATTTCCACTTGTGTTCCCAAATCTGTTTTTGACTACATGTTGAATGTTTAGTCATCCAACACATAGAGTTTTTTTCTGTTTTCAGTACAGTGGAGACTTCATTTCAATATTTTTAAAAGAAGTGAAGGCAGCTATTCAGCTGCTTTGAAAATTAAGTCCTAAATTAAAAAAAAAAAAAAAAACCAGAAATCTACTGTTTACAGGTCCTGTAGTCTTCTAAAAAGAATGTCAGTATATAATTCCATTATTAGAGCTGCTCCATTGCACTAGTGAATAGGTAGCAACTGAGATGGTTGGTTACAGAAATAGTGACTCGTAGTCATTGTGTTGTGACCAGTTATCTTTTAAAGCCCAACTGCGAAGACCTCTGCTGTCTAAAGGAACCATGTAAAAAGTCCTACCACTCTTTCCTTCTCAGATGACACTGAAGCATGAGGACGGAGATGAGACCGCTGACCCTCATCCCAGCGGGCGCAAGGACAGAAGAAGGGCCAGCCTCGGCACTAGCGAGCGAAGGGGGCTGGAGCGCCGACGGAGCCGGAGACACTCGGTACAGAATGTCAAAAGCACTTTATCAGCCCCTGCAAGTCCGTGCAGTCAGTCAAACCCTACCTACATGCTAGGCCACGGACAGCGCATTGAAGATCTCAGTGAGAAGTAAGTGGACAGACTAAGGAATACTCCTTTCTTTTCCTCTATCTTTCCATTATATTCAATGCACTTTACTAATCTGCCAGATGTTTCTGTTTCCTTTTTTACCTCTTTCTGTTGCATTATAAAAGAAAAAAAAAATTGAAGATTGAAAAAAACCTCTGTAGGTGTCTTGATTTATCGATATATCTAGATTCTTTGGCACTATCTACCTCGAGGAAATGAACCCAAACCATATGAGGTAGAGCATTCAGTGTGGGAACTAACCAACCAAGGTTAATTTCATCCAGTGACAGATTTTATATTTAAAATATTAACATAATAGAAGACTGTAACATGACTATAGTCACATTAGTGTGATTTATTTGTCCTGTATATGTTACAGTTAATTCCTTTCTTTTTTTTTTTTTTTTTTTCCTCTGGAATTCTATATCCAGAATAAATATTTTCCTTTGAGGCTACACTATAGTAGTAAATGCATCTGATGTTTTACAAATAATGGAAGAGAGACAGTAATGACTATTTGAGGAGCTATCTGAAATACTACATTGCAAATACCATTACAGTTGGCTGGGACTATGCGTGATTAGAAAAAAATGGGAGCTGCAGCTCCTCAGCATGTCTGAATACCACACAAGAGGGCTGGAATTAATTTTCCCCAGGTTAAATGTCTGATCATCTTGCCTCCCTTTGAAGTCAGTGGAGAGTAGAAAGCACTTCTAGACCTTCAGTTATCTAACGTATTCTACATGCCTGAAATTTCATCTAGGATGAATCATACTCTGAAACTAGTTCTTTTTCTCTGTTGACCGTAAAGGGAGTCTGGCTGATTAGTTCAGATGTAGATATGTGTGCTGCAGGTACCTAAAGCTGAGCAGACGTCTGTCATCCAGTGGCTTAGAGATGCAATTTGAAAAACCAAAGCATGCTCTACGAAGAACATTTCCTGTATTAATCATAATATTTTGGAAGTTGTTTGAGAATTTCTGCTGGGTACCACTGGATGTAAACTAAGAGCCTTAAAATCCCACATTTTAATGTAAAACCGCCCATCTTGCAAAGCAAACCCAATTTACTGAAGTTGAATAGCTTTAAGCAACATGAAAATATAACTCTGGATAATTTAAATAGTAGATGAGTGTTGTATATGACATAAAGACTTATTTTTGCATTTGGCAACATATTCATGCTTGTTTTCCATCACTTTCTATTGGCCGGGTCTGTAGTGAGCTGGCAGCCAAGCGCCCCATGGTCTTGCAGGCTGGTGATGAGGATGACAGTGCATTTGAGGCCGAGTTTGAGGCGGCTTCGGTGTGAGTACAGCTAGGGCTTCAGCTGCTCTGCATGCAGTGCCTCTTGCATGCTTTTGGCCTCCTTTTCATGACATACTAATGGGACTGGGAATCTGTCTTGATGGATATGCAGCAAACATCATTGGCGTGTTTGAAGTGATGAGTGTGGATTAGAAATGGGGGAATGCTTCAGCTACACAAACATTGTTGATTCTATTGTTGCAAACAAATACTTGGATTAAGAGGGACAGACACTTTTACCACTACATTTTCTCATTGCTTATTAGATTTATTTTGCAGTATTTCTTTGGTAATTTGTAATAAATTTGTTTCAGCTGATTTTTAGTAATGGGGTCATAGAAATGTGGCAGATGATCTGTGCAAGTTCTTTGAAATATTTTTTTTCACTAACATATCATAATTTCAGTTAGTATTATTTTCTGGAAAAAATAAGCACTCCTACTCTATATCTCCCTTGAGGTTGACATAATGTGAAGCAGAATTTTAAGTTAAGAAAGAAATTTAGTAATTTTAATTTCATATTGTAGTCATTCTTGGAATCTCTTCTAAGAAAGTAATTAAATTGTCATTTATTGATGTTCAGGTGTATTGTTTTACAACTACATGTGGAATATCTGTTTGATTCATCTGCCTCTTTAAGGAAGGAGACATTGATTATGAATGTATGTCAGATGGGGATATTTAGGGAGAGTACCAGCTAAAAAACCATCCTTTCCTCGCAATAGTTACAGTTGTGAAGTATTACTTGTAGATAGCAAAGCAATGTGGTCATTAAGGACCACAAAATATGTTTTGGTGCACAAAGATGCAGATTGTACGCCGAATGAAATTTTCCATATTGTTGTAACAAGAGGCTAGTCTGCTATCCACGATGACTCTTTTGGAAGTCCAGCTCAGTTGCTATAAATAAACAGTTTAGAAGAACTGATTCTGATTCTGTCACAATTTTTAGTCACAACATCAAGCCAAATGTATAATTCTGGTAGGAAGAGGAATCAGCTTTCCTGCTTTACCAAATCCCAATCAGTCTCTCAACTTTCAATGAAACAGTGCAGGTAAATAAAATAGTAGCATCACACATCATACTTAAACTGGGAGCAAAAACAGCTGAAGGGAAAACTTCGTGGCTTCTGTTTATTCAAACATAAACGCGGGACAACAGCAATGTCAAATGATTCTTGAGCAGGAGGGTTGGACCAGATGATCTCAAGAGATCCCTCACAACCTCAACCGTTCTGTGAATCTGTGATTCATGTGTTGTTGTTGCACAGTTCTGAAGTTTAAGTTAACCTTAAGTGGAAAAAGCACCTTATCGCTACATTGTTTTACTGCTGGAATTATTAAGTTTACAAATTTGAGAGCGTGATCACTGCAGCAATATTTTTTGACTAAAAGGATTTTAGTACAGAGTTGTAAATATAGGCTTTACTGCAATTTAGAATGATTTTTTTTAATTCCATTGTAAAAGTATATTAAAAACATGATGCAGTTATCATCTGCTTTTGTCAAATTACATGCTTGTGTGAGCCGCACTGCTTCCCTCATTACTGTTGTAGTGAGGATTGTGTAAAAATGGAGCAGAGCTAATTATCGTGTCCATAAACTGAAAATATCTTTTGTTCATCCAGGACAGGCAGATGTCTTTCACTATTGACTTTCTTTCTGAGTCGTAACCCTAGTCCTTTCCAAGGCAGGGACAAAGTCTGCAAGACTGCAGTAAGTTTTTTCTGTGCTGTATTTAGTTGAAAAATATTCTGAACAAAGAGGCATTAGTCTCTCCAATTGGAGGCTCCTTTGCTACATATTCTTTATCATTGGGAAACATTTAACAGTATTCATACTAATTTTACTGTGCTGCTCCTGCTGGTATCTCTCTGCTTTGCGTGTGGTTGCAAATTTCTGTCTTGTTTTACAGTGGATTAATGCCTTTAAGTTCAGTGGAATTACTTCTGATGGACAATTAGCAATTAAAATCACATTCTTATACTATGCTAAATTTTCTTTTAGCCAATATTCTTGGTTATTTTTGGACTTTGCTACCAAAATCAGTGGAAGGTTCAAGTTCTTCCTCAGCATTCTCCTTCCCACAGTGTTCATGTTTCTTTTCTGACTTCGTCAGCTGGTTTGGCAGTTGCTTTGCTTTTGTTTACCACATCAAACAGGTTGTCCACAGTCATCTGCTTTGTGTCAACCGATAACTCTTCCAAAAAGAGAAAAATCCTTGATGCCGGTAAAGCAAAAAAAGACAATATTGGCCAAATTCTGTTCTGTCTCACAATACTCTATATCCAGAAAAGTTCTCTGAAGTCAGTGGAGTTGCTCTGATTTATGCCAGGCTAATTGATAACAGACTTTGGACTTTGAGCTGGGAGAAGCTGACCATAAATGCTATGGGCAACTAAAAGGAAAACTTACAGGCCTTTTTCATCCATTTGGCAACCTTCCTCCAAAGTAAATGTATTGCTTTGCTGCCTGTGGTTGAAAACAAATAAAGACCAAAATCTGCTTTGTGTTAAAATAGTTTTCATGGAGAGTTAAGCCCACCCTAATGTGTCTGCTACAGACCAAATAAATAAATACATACATTAATAATGACTACTAAATAAGGTTAAGTTTGATTTAAAGATATATAGGTGCTGTAGCATATCTTTAAAGGATATCCCTTGGCTGACCACCACCAGGTTTGCTTTGTTGAAAATTTCTTTCTTTCCCATAATGGCATTGCATACCATAAAACCTCAGGGCAATTTCCTGTTAACTTGTGGCATCTTAAATGCTTTACTGTAGACACTTCCTAAACTTTTCTGTGTTGGTCTACATTTATTTTTTAAGCTATCTTTATGCTCTCCCCACAAAGGATAGAGTCAGGGTAAAATGTGAATAGTGGAACTGACACTTCATTGATGGTTTTTTGTATGCAATGATTTCTGGTTCTATAGGTGTTAACAAATTGTTGTCATTCTTTTGGTCCTCATTATGGCTAATTGGTGAGAGCAGAAACTCTTGGTTCTGTATTAATGGAGCAGGTGGCCCTTGCAGAGTCCCCGTGCATACACAGCAGTGAACCAGAAACAACTACTTCTCTAGCTTTTCAAGTGAATCTGTTTCCCATTTGACTGTGTGCTTCCCTTTGATCAATATTGCACCGAGAACATTCCCCTTTTCTCTCCCGTAATGTCCCGCCGGAATTGTGCCATCCAGACTTAGCAAACGAACCCAGGAAATCATCTAGTAGATTTACCTTGACAGCTTTAATCACTGTTTTGCGTGAAGAGATCTGTTCAAGTTTTGTAGAGGGCTTTGCATGTTAATTGTATTCACATAAAGTTGTTATAACCAGAAATAGGTATGTATCTGACTCTACCAGACTCCTTTTACTTAGTCTTCATTTTTGCTATTTTCCCTGACTCTAATATGCTTTACATCATCAAAAAAGTCAAAAAAAAACACACAAAATTATTTGCTAGGGTGAGTCTAGTTCATCTGGAGATAAGCAAGCTTTCAGGAAGACACACTGTTGATCAACATCAGTGTATTATTTGAACTGTAGCATGCAGAAACGCTAACTGGCATCAGAGGCCTCTCAAAGAGGAGTCTGCATCTTCATTTAGCAGCAGAAGCTGGATTTAACAAGGTATCTTTAGGCCATAAGTATAAAAAAAAGCACAAGCAAGAGCAACTGTTGAGGTTCATCTGAGGCTTCCAGATTTCTTATTCTGAAAAAAATTGACCTTCAGGAGAAGCGTCTTTTTATGATGAAACAAGAGATGCAGAAGAGCAAATAGAGCTGTGTACCTAAATATAGGTTGTTTTTAATACTAGATCCTAAGGAAAGACCTGGGAAACAAGGTGACATTTGGCCCATAAAGTCTCTGGATGGTGCTAAATTATTACAACTTCTGAAATTAAAAACTCATTGGAAATACTGAGCTGGGCTTTTTAAAAAGTCTTATCTGGAAGGCTCTTAGGACTTTTTCTCCGAGCGAAGAGTAGCTCCAGAAATTCCCAAGTTTTCTGCAAGTCTCTGGCTAATTGGGCAGCATGCACTGAGGCCGAGGGCTTTCACATACTTCATAAAATTCTAAAAAATTTGGGAAAATTCTTGCCTAAATAAAGGCTAAGCTGTGCTGACAAGTCATAAGGAGCTGTTTGTTAGAAAAAAACATGCCTCTGATGCTTGAGAACTGCTCAGGAAGAGATCATGACCGGCTATGTTTTGGTTTTATCAGAAGGCAACATAGCTGAGCTTCTTATGCTAAGAATCTTTTTTTGCTTAACTTGGGATTCTTATTACATTTCTGTCTAACTGCACAGACCTTAGTTTGGCTATTGTGCTCCACCAACTGATAATTCAATTTGCTTCATGTAGAGCCAGACCTGCAGGGGTAGTTTGTTCAAAATATAGCTGAGACTTTTAATTATTTTTTTTTCTGATTTCCATGTTTTCAGACATCCTAAACTGCAACTAATCTCCAATTTTGTCCAGCATTTAGCAAAACAAAATTCTAGTTTTTGTCATGATGTCTGAAGTTCTGATGGCTTTCCAGCGCTTAGATTTATAAAAATTTACAGCTGTAAATTGAAAAGCTAGTTGGTTCGTTTCTTTTTAAAGTTTAGGATGAATGTTTTTTGCATCTCTTAGGGTTATCATCTGGAATACAAATACAGATAGGTATGAAAAAGCAAAGTTGGGAGATTGAGACCTCGCTCAGGTTCAGGTTCTGCTATTTTAGGTTTGGGTAGAGCAGACACATTTGTTTCTCTCATTTGGCATATTGCTGGAAAGGTTAATCTGAACATGAAGTCAGGCAGATTTAGAAGGAGGGTGAATAAAAATAAAATGTTATGTGAGGTTAACGTCTTGTAAGACAATCTTGGAGTGATCTGGAAGGAATGCAATAGAGGAGAAGGTGTGAATGAACCAGGTTATATGCTGTTTTATTTCACATCCATACCATAAACAAGATTTTATTCATGTGAAGATAAGTACTGACCATTAATACCTTGGTAATTAAAAAAAAATAAAAAAGAACTACAATTTGGTGAATGTCTTATGTATTGGTTCTATTCCTTTTTGAGTTTTATATTACCAGTTTTTATTTGAATTAAAATACCTCACTAGAAACCTCTGATTTTGTAGTAAGAATACTATGGAGTTGCTGAAAGGAAATGTTTTGTACTCTGGAAACATACAGAGTCCATTTGTCAGCACTGGTTTTGCTGTAAAACCAATGGATAGATTCTCCTGCTTGAATTTCAACAGGAATTTCACATAAAATACTGTGACTTAACCCAGGTTATGAAACACAATGCAGCTTAGCTTACTTATTTTTTCACTATATATTTAGCTTAGTTGAGGTACCTGAGAAAGGATAGCACTGAGACAGGATTCAAATCCTTATCTCTCTCGCCCCAGACTGGCATCTTATCCACCAAACTATGGATCTTAGAGACTTTACCTCCACAGTGTGTTTCCAGCATTTGTAAACATGATCCTGTGAAGCCTGGAAAGATTTTTACACATATGATGTGACGAGAAGAAAAAAGACAATGTTTTGGCAGGTTGCCATTACCAGAACCCTCTCTTTGAAGTAGGGGGCAATAAGAGTGACCTTAAAGTGTCAACCAATATGCAATTCCAAGCTCTAAAATCACCGTTTGTTCTCTCATTCTGTATATGTTTACAGTACTTATTACTCCTAAAGTCTCTGTATATGATGATTCTCTTTCTTTACCACCTCTGCTCGTATAGATGTAAAGACAGCAATGCTATTCAGTGATCAGAGATCTGGGACTCCTGAAGTCCTTGCGCAGTCCTAGCAATATCTTAAGGAAGCCTCTGCCTTCAGTCCCTCTACCCTGGTGTGTCCTGTATAAAACAACTGAAGTAATAAAAATAAAAAAGAAAAAAAAAAAAGTGTTGCAATATTGCCTGAGTGTTATTTAGGTATGAAGAGTTTTTACAGATCATGTTTCAAAAAAAAAAAAAAAGAGTAACCTGATGATAATGAACAACCTAACATTCAAGCATCGAATTAAAAGCATGCTTTCCCATATCTGTATTTCTCTCTTTTTGTTTTCTTTTCTGAACAAAGTGTCCTTTAGGTAGGACAATTAGAAGAACATTTTATTTCTTAATTAGGTATGATATTTTCCTTGCTATGCAGAAGGTCACATTTTGAGGCTTTCTAAATCAGTTGCTATGCATAAACTATGCATCTTGTGTTTTCGTCTTCTTTCAACTTATGTTTTTTTGTGTTTACCTGCATGAAAAACTAGTTGAATGGATTCTGTTAGTATAGGAGTAGCAGCAGGAGTATAGGAATAGCAGCAGGAGAGGCATTTGTTTGTTTTACAGAGGCGTAGGAATTCGGCAATGAATGGTGCTCTCTAACCTATGGAAGTGAAATTTTACTCATAAATTGAGGATGATGGCAAGCCATTGCAAAAGAAAATAAAATTACATCCACCAGGACTTATAAAGATCTCTCCTTGATGGAACATTTTTCATTTTCTGTTTGTTCACCTGTAAGAAGTTCAGAGAAGCAGCTTTCCAAGTGCCGTGCGAGAGGGAAAACAGATCAAATGTTTGAATGAAAAAAAAAACTTGAAAGTAATGTAAACATCTTGAAATCAACTGTACTATTTCAGTGAATATAGTATTGTAGTAATAGCTAATTGTCATGTTACTTCACTGAATGTGGCCTGAAGTGCTATTCAGTAGCTGCTAGAAGGCAAAGTTTAAATGAAAGTAATTTGAAGAAACTGTATTGAAAAGCACTTGTCTTAATTAGAGAGCAAGAAAAAAAATCCTCATCAGTAATTAACTGCACATATGTTGATATTTCTGTTTTTCAGAACTCACTAATGTTGAGTATTCAGTTCTCTCTTTCCTAGGTCACATCATAGCTTAAAAGACCCTTTTGTCGTGTGAGTCTGGTGTTCCCTTTTCTTGGGAATTTCATTATATTTCACTCTGTGGGTAATCTAGAAAGACCCAAAAGTAAATATTGGGCCTTGTCTAGTAATCTGCAAAATTAAAGAAATATTCAGTGAGAATTTTTGTTAAGATTAGGTGATTCCTTCAGAATCAGATACCAAAGGGAGATCATTTAATTCACTCTTGTCTCATTAGGCTGTGCATTAGGCTGTCTCATTATACTGCATATACAAACCAAAATGAAGTTATGGCAAAACTGTCCCCTTGGCATTTGCTTTATATTTAGACATTAGTGCTCTTGGCAATAGATGTTAGGAGCCATTAGTTTTAGACATTAGTAGCTATTCTGGATTAAAAAAGTCTAAAGAATATCTTGCCCTTAAAAGGGGGCAAGTAGAGTAAAATCTAGTTCTGTAGTCAGATTGATTTTGCAATAGTAAATCACAGGACTGCTATATGTTTACTGTGTATTAGGTATAATCCTTATCACCTTATGGACCTTGCTCCAGAATTTAAATAAATTTGCAGATGCTTCCCTTGATTATTTTTTTTATTATCAAAATGAAAATCTATTGTTTATCTCTCTGCAATCTAGAGAAGCCTTTTGGTATGAACAGATTTGATAGTGTTCTTCAAATCTTCTTTTTCTTAAAAAATGAGCAAAGATAATCCTTCCATTTCAAAGCCTTAGCCTAGATTTCATTTCAATGCCCTGATGTCCATAATGATGCCTTCTCTGTCCATAAACAGCACTTTTTATAATCCTTTTAAACATGAACATATTTTAAAGGGCTGTAAATGCTTCCATGTCGAGCTTGTTTTCTTCCCACTGAAACAAATGAGTAACAACCATACCTTGTATGTTTCTTCAGCTACTGTTACTCATGATGCACTTTTTTCAAAGCTTGGGTGTTGTGCTGTGTTTTGTTTTTATGTAGATAGTGGTAATCCATTTTAAAGATGAAAATAAACACATTGGTTGTTCTAAAATCTAATTTCACCATTTTAAAGCTTTTGTTGAAATCTTTTTCATCTACTGCTTTCATCATAGAACTTCAATAACCGAGTGATGGCTTTAGTTTTAGTTGAATATAGCAGGTCCTTCAGAATTAGCTGAAGGCCTCCCTCCCCACCCCAGCATAAATATTTGCCTTTTGTTAAACAAGATAAGTTGCTCAGTGCTACTGAAAAACACACGGACTTCTGCAAGCTAGTTTATTTGAAAAGCTCTCTGTGAATCATTTTTCTTAATCTAATGTTACTATTGCTACTGTTGGTCAAGTCTCTACGTATACGTGGGAGCGAAAATGAGTTTTGCCGTATCATCCCTTCTTCGTTTCATGCAAAAATAAACATAGACTGAAGGATACAGATGAATTCCCAAATGTGTCTGCTGTTCTGTTTGAACATCTGTCTGACTGACAATCTTGTATTTATTATAATGATAATGACATCTGGTTTAGTTGGTATTTTCCTGTTTTAGTAAATCTTTAAGTGAATGTTTTCTTTTTCTACATTTTGAGCAAGATTTATCTAGCAGATAACTTTTTTTTTCATATGAATAGACTATCTATTTTCTAACAGTACGAACAGACAGCCACTGCTATTGCGTCTCTTCTAACAGAAAACTTACCTTTCTTCTCTGATCTGGATGGTCCTGAGGTCCAAAACTGTGAGTTTAGTTGCTAAAAAGGCCTTTTCCAGATCTCAAGGATCTCCCCTAAGTGTGTCATTTATATTCTGCTCTGCAAATTGCCTGTGGCCAACTGTGCCAGCCGCTGTGCCACACTGGGCATCTCTGCAATGGATGGAGCCGCAGAGATCCTGCTCCTTTCTCTGCCTCTTCCCACCTCAGTGCTGGGTGCATACTGTCTGTCTAAGATTAAAAGGGAAAGACAGCTTCCTCTAGCCTTGTGATTTGAATGTTGAAGAGATTGACTTAATAAGAGAATTATCTGGAATCTGTAAAATTAAGCCTATGGTTAGAGTTTGAAGATGGTCCATAGAGCCAAAGCGCTGCTACTAGATATTGGTAAGGAAGTGAAGGCTTCAGTTAACTTCCACCTTCTGTCACAGCAGTAGGTGACTCTATAGATTTGCTTTTCTGGTGAGAGTTAAAAACACTGGTTTTCACGACGCTCTCCATCCCAAATCTCAGAATCTCTCTCTTGTGGAATGAGCTGTTGACTACTGGCAGCCTTGGAGTTGCCTGTCTACCAAGTCAGATGCTCTACTACGCATACAACACTTTCGTTTCCTACTGAAGAGTTCTGTGAGTGGATGTACATGTGAGTACCCATGCTTGCTTCTTAGCATCCACCCATTTGATTTAAGGAAACGCTAGTGCCTAAGCAAAATATTTTATTGATGGCCCACATCACAGCTCAGTTTCCTGGTTCATTTCTGATAATGCAAGCAACTGGCCTTAATCTGAGCATTTTTATTGCAATTCTAAGGGCTGCTTGGTTTTCTCTTGCTTTGAAGAAAATTAGGCCTTCCAGGTTGAGAGAGATGCAGGCTTTTTGTTTTTGTTTTCTATTTTTGTTGCACAACTGTTCATAAACTCTGATTTTATAAAGCCTATCATATATAGACTAAATTTAGGAAGTTTTCATATTTTTAACTAATTCAGTTGTATGGGAGTCAGATTTCCCCAATGATGGATTAGAGCAATGCTTTGCAAACCAATAAAAATTAAAGCACTATATTTCGGTTCATTATCGCTCACCAGTAATGTATGCTTCACTTGTTATATGTTTCTTATACAGAAGGTCAGCGTTATCTGAAATGAATGTCTAAATTTAGACTACTAAGTCCTATATTTCCAAACATTTTTTCTTTTTTTCTAGGCAAATTGCCTATTGGGTTCAGGCTTTAGGTACCAATTAAATAACCTATTCTAATAGGTAATGAATACAAAAGCTTTGAAATCTGTGGAAGAGAACAGCTTTCATTGCTGGTAAATAAAAGCCTCACCATCAAAGACCTAAAGACCATAGATTCAGGGTTATAAATGCAAAATTTAAAAACAGATGACAAGATCTCAAGACAAACATCCCACAATATTGCCCTCAACACTAGTTTAGGGAGCTGATGGTGCTGTGTTCTGAGGTGATCCTTCCTGTGAGCTCCTCCTCTTTGGGTGAATCCTTTCTCCTCTCTCCTAGCTCTCTCCCGTGCCATTCAGTACATACATAACACTGATAGTCCCAGCTCAACTCCTATCATGTTGTCATTAGTTCACATTAAACTCCCATCCTTGCTGCTGTTCATTTAGGTGAACAAATACATAACTCAGAGAATCTTTTCAGATTTGTAATATTCATCATATCCAATGATCATATACAATTCTGAGCCTTTAGAGACATCTGAGGGGAGGCAAGGAATTTGATCCATGTTGATCCATTTGATCCATACATTTTGAATCCTGCCTGTGACAGCTGAAAACAGGGTAGTCCCTGAGTTCTACGTATATACAAATATAACTACTAATAAGTAGCTATATAAATTTAAACTTATATAACTTCATGCAAATGCAAGAAACTTTGGATAGACCCTTTGCATAACACTCAATGGAATCATGATCCCACATCAATATTCTTATGATGTGGAAATGTGCTAATTTTAAATGGAAAAAAAAAATACACATAGAACTTCCCATTGGAATTACAGAAAAGAAAAGCATCTTTCAGGAAAATACTTAAAATACATCTGTCCTTTAAACTTTGTTACTGCTTGTATGCCCCTTTTTTTTTTCTTTTTGAGAGCAGGACAAGGGGTGATGGGTACAAGTTGAAACACAGGAAGTTCCATGTCCGTGTAAGGAAGAACTTCTTTCCTGTGAGGGTGACAGAGCCCTGGCACAGGCTGCCCAGAGAGGTTGTGGAGTCTCCTTCTCTGGAGATCTTCAAGACCCGCCTGGATGCAGCCCTGTGCTCTAGGTGGCCCTGCGTGTGCAGGGGGGTTGGACTAGACGACCTCTAGAGGTCCCTTCCAACCTCAAGTGTTCTGTGATTCTGTGAATTGCAACTGAACAAGAAGTCCCAAAACAGAAAATATTTTCTGAATTTTCTATGACTCCATTTGTTTGGGGAGGGAAAGGCATAAATGGGAAGGAGTAGACAATGTAGCCTTTCTTTTTGATTTAGTATAGTTTTCTTTTTTACTTATGTGGTTTGTAGGTTATGGAGGCTTTATGTGTTACTTACTTTTTTTTTTCCTGCCAGACTGACCGCTGAACCAAAGCCTGCATTGACAACACTAGTAATTCTTTACTTAAATAGTTCATGTACTGGCGTCCAATATGTAAAATAATGCTATTTGCAAATATTCCTGAACTGGTTTAGTCTTTCTGTTACTTCTAACTTAATGTTTCATCCTGTTCTATTTTCCGGTTCAGCTGCATAACAGAAATGTTTTATTTGTGTTAATTTAAAAGTGCAATGTCAAGTGCCAGCTTAATTGAGTGTGTACTGTGCCTTAAGTCATATAAACTGAACATTGGTATTGTCATGAGTGCTTTCCATTAAGGTCTGTGCATGTAATGGCTCAGCACAAGTAAAGCTGAGCTTCAGAAAAAAAAATGGTGCAACAAATTTTGGTGTCTTAAAAATTAATAATAAAAAATGTAAATAGGGAAATGGTGAAATTCAGGTATCGTTAGTCACCCATGTGCCAACCTGCTGGGAATATGTAGATGGTTTTTTGCCTACTGTTGGAGCTCCCGTCTCCTTGCCCTCCACTTCTAGCTTCACTGAACTGTTTTCTTTTCCAATGACTCACGTCGTCTTCTCTTCCACCTTTTCTCTTTCCATCCCACTTTGTGCCTCTCTCCTTGATTTGGCCTCAGAGAGGAGGAAGAGTCTGAAGAACAGGAAGAAGAGCAGCCAGTTACAGAGCCCAATACTGAGGATGAGGGGGAGGAAGAGGCCGGTAGGCAGGTCGAAGCCAGGTACCAGGACTCGGTGTTGTCCCTGCACCTTTCCTTGGCTGTGTAGATCCTGGCATTAACTCACCACCCCTCTTAACTCACATTCCCAGCTTTCTGTTTAAGCCACCCTCCAGGAAATTTATTTGATCTGCTATTGTGTGTGTGCTAATGGCAACACATTTAAGTGTATCTGTTCAGTGCACAGAGAACTATTTGCATTCACTCACTCTTGATTATTTTGGCACAAAATGAGTAACAGTCACACACCCTAGAGACACTTAGCAGAGAGCCTAACTTTTTTTGAAGTTAGTTGGCTTTTTAGCTAGAGCGATGCTGAAATGTCACAATGCTTTGTTGAGTTAGGGTTTTGCTTGTTTTCTTAGGTTTTCATTGTTATCTCTGTTTTTATGCTATAACCTCATTAACAATATCTGTCCATATGGAGAAGATTGCCTTTTTTGAATACTGCCTCTGATTTATTTTGATTTTATTTTTTTAAATAAGCAAGAACTACCTGGAGGTAAAGCTGATTGATAGACCTATATCTTTTCCTACATCTATGCATGTGTGTGTATATATGGATATAAACAAAACAGCTATCAAAGCAATATTTTCATGTAAAATTTTCCACTTATTTCTGAGGAATATATGGATTTGGCATTTGGCAACTTCATCGTAATAAAGTAGGGAAAAAAGGAAACATGGTCTTCTTTCCAGACAGCCATTTGATTTAAGTTAAATTGTTTGGCTTTGCAACTCGGCAAATGAGATTTTTTTTTATTTTTTTAAATCAACCACATTCATGCAGACACTATACAGCATGGAAGGAAGAAAGGAAACTGTTTAATGTGCAAATTCCAAAGAAAACACCGTACTGTTGTTATTAATATCTTCCAGTCTGCAAATCTAGCCAAAGGTTGCCTGAAATTTCAAAATTAAGTGATAATTTCCTCAAATCCAAAAGCTTAAAAGTCAAAGCTAAGACAGTAAATCAGATGAATATACTAAATATTGTGAAAAACAGAGTTTAAAAGCCATATGCAAGGTGTAATGTGCTTATAGGCCACCATTTTTAAAAAAAGTATAGTCATTTTGAGATGGTGGATACTCAGATGACTTTCCTAAATATCTTCTTTCACTGTCACTGGAATATAACAAAAATGGTAGGTATTCTGGCCTTTTATTTTAAATCCTGTCAGGCAGGATAGGAATAGTCTGGCTTCAGTGATTGCTGTCATACACATCTGGCAAAAATAGATGAAGTTTTTCAGCCTGTCCTATGCCTTTCTGTTCTGGGTTTATATACACCTAATGATTAATTTTATTATGTCCTATGTATAATCTTATATATCCTATTGAATAGTATACTATGTGACTCTATGGCAATCCCAAAGAGAAGGTCCAGTTGCTTGCACACTGTGTAGGTGGAGGCAGAGATGGTCCAGGGAAAATCAAACCCGTTGCCCGCTGAGTGACGCAGCCCAGAGCCCATGGCAGTTCTTACGCTGGAGGTGGTGGAGGTAGCCGTAGCCAGGAGTTGATACCCCACAGCTTCTCACCTGTCCTGCTCTTCTTCATTTCGTCGTTCAACAGCGCATACTTACATTAGATCGAGATAAGCACATTTTCCGTTGCGCTAATTGAACAGGTAGCTCTAATGGTGTTCATCTAACACCAGCACAGTGATCAAATGGAATGAAAACTCGCAAATAAATTAGTCGCTTCACGCCTAAGCAAACACCTTAGTAAAATGGTATTTTGAAATGAGCTTTAAGCTTTAATTTTGACTGAATAATGCTGATATGGCAGTTTTAATTTTCGTCTCTGGATGAGCGTTTCTGGGTTTTTAGTAAAATATCAAATTGATAGATGATAGTACCTAGAGAAGATTATAATAAGACATCTGGCCTTCAGCTGTCCTCAGACAGTGTATTAAGATATCTCTGTTCTGTATGCCAGATCATCCAGAATGTCGAGACTGCTTGTGCTTCCCAACTAACAAACTGTGTGAAGATAGTGCAGAAAATGGATGTGAAGAAGTTCATGAAAATAAAGTTCCAATAAAAATTCAAACTCAGAGTTCTGAAAGTATGTAGATTAAATCCCTCGCGTTCCTTTTAGCTGAATCCCTCCTTTCTCTCAGTTTTTCTGACCACAAGAAAAATCCTACCAGGACACAAAGATTTGAGAATCTTTAATTAAAAAAAAAAAAAGGGAAGAAAAAGAAGGACAAAAAGAGATTATCTGGATTTATGGATTTTTTTGTTTGACTCGACGGGTCTTTATTTTTTCCCAAACAGTGTAATTTATTGATCTTGCTTTTCCCCATTTCTTTCTGCCTCTCTCCCCTTCCTCGCAACATTTTCCTCCTGCAGTGGGGTCCCAGGTGCCCATGAGTTTACGAATGAGAACCTTTCACAGTACTCGGATGCTTCAACCATCTCAAGTGCAATTTCTCCATCTGAGAGGTCTCTCCCCTGCTTTAGAGCAAAGAGCTCTTCCAGCAGCTCCTCTTCTGTGCCTGATTCATCTGTCTCCCATCATAATTCTGTTCACTCATCACCATCTTCAACTGCGGGAGTTTTGCTAAACTCTTCCCAAAATTCATCAGCATCCATTACTCCAAAGGCATCTCCGACGGTAGAGAAACTACCTTATGTACCACACACTCCTTTTCACCTCTTCTCATATGACTTTGAAGAAACTCCAGCATCTCTGAAAGAAAAGGAAGCAGAGGTGATGAGGGAAAACAGGTAGATTTTATGCAGCTGACATTAATTTTCAGATAAATGAATAACACCTTTTGAGAATTTTATAGTGGTAATAAAGTGCTTACTGTGTTGTATTATTTCCAGAACATACTGTATTAGTTTTAGTCATGTAAGCCTATATTTTTATTTAATTGATATTCTCCCATTACCTTTGTTGCCTTTATTTCATCTTATTCCTCCTTAAGGTGCACAGTTAATAAGTAACCTGACCTCCTCTGTACAGCAGCAGATAAACAATGTGTGATTTGGGAGATCATGTGTAGGAACATTATTTTGTTCTTATTTACAACAGTGTAATTTGCAGTCATGATTTCTTAAAAATTAATGGAGTTCTGATACAGAACTGTGAGATATCAGATCAGCACATGTAATTCAAAGGTGGAATCCTGGCTTCAGAGGCTGAACTGCCAGATCTCAAATTTGCTGTTAGATTACGCTGCATATCCCTGATATATGTTCATTCAACTTGTGCTCATAACAAAGATTTAAATTAAATCTTTTAAAGCACATACAGCACTTGAAATACAAGCTTCCCTCTACAATGTATGGTCATATTTGTCCACTCAGACACTTGATTTTTAATTCTAATTTTAAATTTTCCTGTCCTAGCCATTTGCAAACATGTAAAGCTTTTTGTTTTGTCTCAGTCTGTTTTGTAATAAGACAGACAACAATAGATAAAAGAGATGCTAGAGAATCACCTTAAAAAGATGATGGTTTTTAGCTTTCTTTCCTGATGGTCAGTGTTTGATGTTGTAAATCTACAAATATATTATGAGCACATTTATTTCTTCCTTTCTCCAGCAGTCCTTCTGAATTTTTGCACGTGAAAAAATATTTTGATTGCTTTTCAGTCTTTCAATCTTTCTTTCCTAGTATGTGGGTGTTTATTTTCTGCTGTTTTTTTTTCATTTCTCTGAGAAGCATCTGAATACAAATAACTGTTGATAAAGGACTTAATTTAGATATCTTTCTCTGAACTCTGGGTTCCCTCCAAATATACATTTTCCTGCATATTTGCCTTTCCCTTTGGCCTTTCCCACTCCTTTACTGTCGTCTCATTACTGCTACTGTTACAGTTACGCCTTTTAGAAAGAATATATAAGTAAATGATCAAATACCCCCTTTCCCTGCAGAATTTAGTATTTCTGCAGTGATTTTTTTCCTCTGACTATCCTTGTCCTTTTCTTTATCATATATGGAAGGTGTGATGTGAGGGAGTATTTGGTTTATTTGGAGAAAAAGGAGGGCAAAGGTTGCAGGTGGCAGGGTTGCAGGTGGTTGGGTGGCAGGGAAAGGGAAAGGGAAAGGGAAAGGGAAGGGGGAGGGGGGAGGGGAGGGGAAAGGAAGGGAAAGGGAAAGGGAAAGGGAAGGGGAGGGGGAAGGGGGGGGGGGGGGAAAGGTTGCAGGTGGGGAGGTTGGAGGTGGGTGGGTGGGAGGGAAAGGGAAAGGGAAAGGGAAAGGGAAAGGGAAAGGGAAAGAAAAGGAGAAAGGAAGGGAAAGGGGAAGGGAAAGGGAAAGGGAAAGAGAAAGGGAGGGGAAGGGAAGGGGAGAGAAGAGAAGGGAAGGAAAGGGAAAGGGAAGGAAAGGAAAGGAAAGGAGAAAGGAAAGGAGAGGAGAGGAGAGGAGAAAGGAGAGGAGAAAGGAGAGGAGAGGAGAGGAGAGGAGAAAGGAGAGGAGAGGAGAAAGGAAAGGGAAAGGTGCCTGAATATCTTCAGAGGGATCTGATTTCTGCAAAGGGAAGGTTTCTGGGACAAGGCCAGCATAGCTTGCATTGGTACATCCGACATGACGGGAAAATGCCAGTGATGGCAAACACCAGAAGAAGGTCAGAGAGAAAAATATGATATATACGATGCAGACTTAAGCTGATGTACAGACTTTGACTTTCTACTGTCCCAGCTTCTCTTTTGCCCTCTGAATTTGATTTTGAGGGATGCTACACCCATGCAAATCCCTCTAAATTTAATTTTGCTCATATTTGTTACTCTGAACCTATAGAAGGTGTGTTACCCCCTTTTAATTGTTGGCATCTTAGCTTTGGCCTCATTGAAATTCCCTGGTCTGAAACAACATTCTGCACTCATTTTTTTCAGGGTTTGGCGGAAAGGAAAAGGAAACATAATTGATGAGAGGGTTTCTCTATAAAGCATGATTCCTTCCACTACACACACATATATGTGTAACCCAGAAACATATATGTGTGTGTGTATAAGTCCTAACTGAAAATTATTCTGATTTTAACCCTGGCCTTGGCAGTGAGTAATGCTATTGTACTCTAAGGAATGAAGCCTGAAACTTTGAATGAAATTTTGCATGACTAAATGAGTATGTTAAATGGAGCTCAAGGAAAAACAACCAGCATTTTCAAATAAAATGATTGAGTGAGGAGAAACTTAGCATTGATGCATATGTTAGAAAAAGATGCAGAAAAAAGATAAGATAAAGGAGAGTTTATTGTACATTATAATTTATAATAAGGAAAAAGAAGTTTTACTTTTTCCTCAATTTTGTCATTTGGATGAATTGGCCATGGAGACTACCTGCAGAGCACCATACGCTTTGCAGGCGGGAAAATGATATTTTTCTGTGAAAAGAAATGTTAACATTTTTCCAGATCAGGCATCTATATGTTTCCTTGACAAGCCATTTAAATGTGATGGCTAAAAGGTCCAGCAAAGGAATACCATTGCCTTTTCTATTCACGAGGGTCGAGATGAAAAAATTGCTACAGGAGACCCTGGGGAGGTGGCCCATTCTGAGAGTTCTGGAAGCAATTTCTCTTTGATCAGCAAACTCACACTGAAGTAATGTTTTTTTTGTTGTTGTTGTTTTTTACTTTTTGCCTTTTTTTAATAGAGCAAATGGCTGGTAGAAATTCCTAAAGCCATGCTTCCGGATACATGTCTTTTTAACCACAGAGATGATTTTTTACAGACGTTCTGCGATACAGCACATAAGCTATAACATATGTTGGAGGAGGGGAAGGCAAATGTATACTGCCCACTTAAATTGAAAAGAATGTGGATGCTTTTCATTTGTAATGCAAACATTCACAAATCGTGGGCGCCTATGTTCAGATGATGTCTGCAGCGTGCTGCCCTTTTCCTTAATTTCACTGGGAACGAATACTGCTGACATGTATTGTTTTCAGTCCCTTTTCTAATTGCCGGGTATCAACTCCCAAGCCAGTGAATAAATCTGAGTAAATGAGCAGTGATTCAAGTATCCCAACTCAAAACAGTCACTTAAGACGACCATTCTGATCTCTCATTAATCCCCATACCAACAGCATAGCATTCAAATCAAGTATTTCTGTGGCATGCCTTATCTTAGAAGGAGAAGGCTGACTCCATATCTTGAAGCTGGGTTAGAGGAAAATTTGCAGAAGTTGGATGTCTCGAAGTTCTGGGGTATGGCAGCATTCCCATCCCGTAAACATGCCTGCTTGCTGACTATTTCTTGTCTCTCTTTCTGCTTCTCCCTTTCTGCTATTTTTTTCTCACCTCTCCAGGTACAATAGCTATGGCAGCAGCTCTTACTCTTCTCCACGACCTTACTCTGGACTGAGTGCCCCTACAACACCCACTTCTCGTTATGGGACAACTCTGTTGCCACCTCAGGAGACCAAATCAGACAGGTTTGTGTTTTAATCAGCATTTTGACATCGTTGCTTTGGACAGAGGGTGGAGAAACATTTAAGTAGCTCTGAATCACTATTAGGAATATCTTCTAGCCTGAACTTTCCAATAGTGTGAAGAGAATGCATAAAAAGCTAGAAATTTTCTTTTTCCTGCTCATTCTCACGTTGTTGTTCAGAGTTGGTGTTAAAGGCTATTTTCTCTAAAATGCTAAAGGTTATTTTCACTCCACCTCTGTGTCCACTTAAAATGGATAAAACAAGGTTGTATTACTCTAATGCTGTTCTATTACAAGGTGAATTAGAGCACGTTTTTTCTATTCATTTTTTAAAATCACTTTAAATGAATCTATTTCCACTTATCTTAAATCAAAAATAACATCTTGGAGATCTGTGTCCATCTCAGAATTTTCTAGTCCATAATTTTATTCTTCCTTGAAAATACATATTATACCTCATATTTAATCAAGGGCAAAAAGTTTCTTGCTACGAGTAGAGGAAACTCACACTAACCTATTGACTATCATCACACTAAAAAACAAAAAAGAAAAAACACAACAGCAAAACCAGTCTTTAACCAATCAAAGTACTATGGTGAATTATGTAAGATACTTTGGAGGGAGGAGGAAGAAGAGAGATAGAGATAGAAAGTATGTTACAGATACGTGAAAGAATCTCTTCTTAGTAGTAGTTTGGGAATGTCAAAACTTAACTGACTACTATTGCTTGAAAGTAAATGAGAGCTTCAAAGGATCTTGTGCAGAGTTTAAGAGGAAATGTAAAAATTCTTTATTGCATATACTGTCAAGATAATTTAATTTTAAAAAATTTCCAATTAGATCAAATGATTTCCATGTTATATGTTGCCAAATTGGCCTCTGATTGATAAAAATTCCATCCTCAGTCATTGTTTCTGAGCTGAGGACTGTTTTCCTAGGATTTTTTTTTACTATATTCCAATTAATATTTCTTAATGACATTTAGGTATTTATACATAGGTATAGAAATACATGTATATAAGTTTGTGTATGTATATATGTTTAAAACTACCTATTGCGTCACTTTTTTTTCAGTCTATTATTCAGAACGGGTAAAGATAGGCTCTTTCAGTTACCTGCTCTGTTAAGTACTTCCAGTCACAAGTATTGATTTCATCCTTTTTCTCCAGTGAATAATTAACTTTGGCAAAAGTTAATTTCTATAGCTCATCTTTCTAGAGCAACTTTACTTTATTTGTCATTCCAAATTTGACTTAAATTTTTGTCAACTTAAAAAAAAAATCTAAACAAGTATTTTAACCTGCTTTTGCACTAGAAAAAATAGGTGCCAGGTAAGCCAGAAATACAGACATCCAGTTGCTTTCAAAACTGTAGCTAATCAAGCCTCATCTCTCGTAAGCCTCTGATTGCTTTTGCAGAAAAGAATCCCCAAAGTGGCCTAATATTGAGATAGCTAAAGATAGTTGGGACTCTGCTGCAGGAGGCTGATCGTGCTGGCCCAGAGCCAGTAAAGGAAGTAAGCTTTCATTTCAGCATGTGCGTAAGTGCGTTCCTGGTTGGGAGCCAAAATGCCTTGGCCCCACAGGATGAAGCTGTAAAATTTGCAGATTCATAGATAGTAAGGCCAGAGGGGAGCTCTGTAATCATCTATTCTGACCCGTAATGTGTCTCACAGAAGCTAAATGAAAGCGTGCCGTACCTTCCCTCGTTTTAACGTGACAGTGCATGACTTCTCCTGGAAAACATTCCAGTATTCATCATCACTGCTAGGAAAATATTTTGTATTTTGGAGGCAATTTTGTCTAGCTTCATCTTCCAGCCATTACATTTTGTTCAGCTTTTCTCTGTAAAACTGGAAAACACTCTTCCTTCAGCAGGCAGATCTCTTTTATGTGTCTAAGTGCATGAACCCAGTGCTTGGAGTTGCACCTCTGCCTTTCCTTCAGGCTGAGTTTACCTCTTTCAACTTCCCATGGTAAAATCTCTTTCCTTTTACTTAAACTTGTGGCTTACTATTCATGGATATTGAGCTCCCTAGTGTTTACACATTCTTATTTTTGAGGGCTGCTGTGGACTGACTGGTTTTGTTTATGAGTCTCCGAGAGGTGTGAAAAATGCATGTGTTGCCTGCAGAATGGACATGGTGGTTTCTTAGAAGATAATGAAATTTGCAGGTTTGGAGTTCCTACTGCCACTTTGCATCGCGCTCAATTATTTTTGGGTGTACTGCTGATCCAGATGCTCAGCAGCATGTCTAAGGACATGCCTGTTTTGAAGAATGGCAGACGCATACTTTTACTTTTTTTATCCTGAAAAGAATGAAGTGCAGAAATGCACATGCAGACATCTATGGATAATATTTTGCTCATTAGTGAGTATAGGTTGAATGCGTGTTACATTCATCACTAACTAGGAAGTGGAAAATATTGTGAAACTTTTCACTGTCGTCTTTCCATAGTGTTTGCGTTAGATTGTGTAAACACTGTTTTCTATCTCCTGATGATAAAAATCTACACAGATTCAGACAAAAAATAAATGAGGAGGGCAAGGAGGGAGAGGAAGACACTTGATAAGAAGCAGATGTATATCTATGGCTAGCTCCAAGGTGAGTTTTCTGCTTTCAGCTTCGGATTGCAGTTATCCAAGGACTTCATAGAAAAAGCCCTGTCTTTTATCATGTAGGGAAGAGCTTCACATGCAGTTCCTGGTACTGTTTATCTGACCTTAGCAAATGAAAAGGAAGGAAGGAAGAGCATTTAGAGCAATGCCTGACAGAATGATTCATGCTCCATTGGGTTGAACTGACAGACCTTTCAAAACTTTGGCTGCATTTTGCCTGTGTAAACAAGAGCTACAACTTAGGTGGAAAACAGTAATGCGGTTGGCATGATGACATTCATATTTTTAAAACTCCCTTTGGCTAAGATCAGGAGGGATCAAGAAGAGCAGTATAATTCAGTGCAAAAGTAACCAGCTTTTGTTCTTTGAAATACATATAATGTTATATATTTGTGATTGTACATCAGAAGAAAAGGCTTACTTGACTGTTTTTTTGGTTTCTAAATTCAGCTGCAGCCTTTTGCCAACTTCTTGCAATATTGTTCTTTCCCTCTCATTTCTCTGGGTCTCCTGTGGAGAGCCATGTTTCTAAAATACATATTGCTGCAATGGGAATCCTGCTGAAGGAGAGCAGATTAGAGGACACTTTCTGTTCAGCACCTCATTGAGAAAGAAAAGAGAGTACAGGTTCTTTCATAGCCCTGTACTTGTGAATCTTGCTCCTAAGGCACAGAAGGGATGCCCCAGGCCTCCAGTTTTAGCTTGCCAAAGACTACTTTGCTCTGTAAATATACTGCTCCGACTTTGTGACTGATCACCAAATAATTCTCTTCTCCATTCCCAACTGGAAAAGATTTATTGATCTCAATTTCATAATCTCACATGCTGGAGCTTACCAGGAGAAAAGTACTTTTTTTTTTTTTTGTAGCTCTGGATTGCTGTCTTGTCTGGGGGAAGGAGATTTTTTGGACTCTTCTAGATTGCCTTGTCTTGGGCTTATATAGCTAGGATATTTCTGAGTAGCCAAAGATCACCTTCTCAGATTCACAGTCTAGTTGGGTGAATGAAATTGAAAACTGCAGACTGAAAGCTACAGTTACTGTGCATCACTGAAAACTTGGGCTACCAACCTCATTACTTGCAAAGCTTTACAACCCCCCACTGTCTGTTACTGTTGAAGTACACGTCTTTTACACAGCCATAGTTAGAGGAAATACTGAAGGAGATCTGAATTTTGAGCTTCTTCGTTCTCCAGCAGCTTTAATTTATTCCATTGTCAAAAAAATATATTTTGTTTCCCACTGGTGCGTTTGCCAAGGTAAGTTTCTTCTGATGCATTTGCCAGGAGACAGTTCCCTGAGCTTGATAGCAGGAATTTATAGTTCCCCTGCGTCTGTCTGCTGAACCATATGCCAGAAAGTTCAGTGTGCAAGCTGCCACTTCTGGGTCCTCCTCCCCAACCAACGTGAGCTTAGGCTCCACTTCTGCTTGGTCCCTCTGCAGTTCCTCCAAGTCTCCAAGCTTGGGAAGGGCCTTTATGATGCTGGCAAATTATTCCTGTTTGATGCACCTTCCAACTTTACCAGACTACTAGAAAAATATTAGACTAAGGAAGAAGAAACAAGTCACAGCTCATTGCACATCTTCCAACTTTCTTCTTCTATGACCTTGAGCTCCCATGAAGCACATGTCCTTTAACACTGAGTGATCAACTCCATCTATTCACCAAGGGAAAGTTGTGTTTGACAAACCTGATAGCCTTTTATGATGAGATGACTGGCTGGCTGGACGATGGGAGAGCCATGGGTGTTGTCTACTTTGATTTCAGCAAGGCTTTTGACACAATCTCCCATACCATTCTCATAGGCAAGTATGGGAGGTGACAGTGAGGTGGATTGAGGGCTGGCTGGATGGCAGAGCCCCCTGCGTGGGGGATAAATGGGGCCAAGTTTAGTGGGATGCCTGTGGCCAGTGGTGTCCTGTAAGGTCAATACTGGGCCCAGTACTGTTCAACTTGTTCATCAATGACTTGGATGAGGGCACAGAGTGCACCCTCAGCAAGTTTGTAGATGATACCAAACTGGGAGGAGTGGCTGACACTCCAGAGGGCTGTGCAGCCATTCAGAGAGACCTAGACAAGATGGAGAGTTGGGCAGAGAGGAACCTTATGAGGTTCAACAAGAACAAGTGCAGGGTCCTGCACCTTGGGAGGAATAATCCCAGACACCAGTACAGATGAGGGGTTGACTTTCTGGAAAACAGCTCTGTGGAAAGGGATTTGGGAGTCCTGGTTGACAAGTTAATGATTCAGCAATGTGCCCTCGTGGCCAAGAAGGCAAATGGGATCCTGGCCTGCATCAGGAGGAACATTGGAGCAGGTCGAGGGAGGTGATCCTGCCCCCTGCTCAGCTCTGTTGAGGCCGCACCTGGAGTATTCTGTGCAGGTCTGGGCTTCCCAGTACAAAAAGGACATTGAACTTCTAGAGAGGGTCCAGGGTAGAACAACGAAGATGATTAAGGGACTGGAGCATCTATCTTACGAGGACAGACTAAGCGAGCTGGGCCCATTTAGCCTAAAGAAGAATGAGAGGAGATTTGATCAACACATTCAAGTACCCAAAGGGTGATTGTTGGGAGGATGGGGCCAGACTCTTTTCTGTGGTGGCCGGTGATAGGACGAGGGGTAACGGGTTAAGTTGAAGCACAGGAAGTTCCATGTCCATGTGAGGAAGAACTTTCCTGTGAGGGTGACAGAGCCCTGGAACAGGCTGACCAGAGAGTTTGTGGAATCTCTTTCTCTGGAGATCTTCAACAGCTGTGTGGATGCGACCCTGTGCCACGTGCTCTAGGTGTCCCTGCTGGAGCAGGGGGGTTGGACTAGATGATCTGTAGAGGTCCCTTCCAACCTTAACCATTCTGTGATTCTGTGAACTTCCTGTATGTCTTTTAAGGGTAGATGTACCACACATTTTATCCTTCAAGATAAACTTCATATGTATTTTTACAACATGTGCACGTAGACACATTAAGCTTAGCAGGACTAGATCACCAACAATTTTTTCTTCTTTAAATGTAATGATACTTTAAAAAGCATGCCAGAAACCTAAACAGAAGTGAAGCAGAAGTCTCTAAATAGTTTTACTTTGAGTTTTTAACCCCTCTCTGGATGTCTGAAATAGTGATTGTTGGCAATCTGGTTCTTCTTCAGGCTTGTGTCTCTTAAAAAAGAAAAGAAAATCTTTGAGAATGTTAAGCAGCTTTTTATTTAGATCTTCTACTAAAACTCATTGTTCTGTAATTGACTGTGCCACCAGGCATGTGCTGCTGGACAGAGTTTCTTGGCATGTTCTCATAATTCTTTTTTATTTTTCCTTATCCATCTATCAGTAATCTGCACCCTGAAGTTATCTTAACTGCAAGTGTTGAACAACAAGGAAAAGCAAGCAGCCCATGAAACAAAACCAATTGCACAGTCTCTTCACCCATGAACAGTTTTCTTTTACTTGGTTTTATGCTCTTTCTGCTTGTACCATCTTCGATCTGTTTTTATTATAAACTTTTGAAGGAGAGTCCTGGCTGAACACCCAGTGTGTGGGGAGGATGAGTGGCACGGCAGGTGCCTGCAGTGTCCAGGGTAGCCTCAAATTGCTCTGAAACTCTCATTAGGTCTGAAGCTCCCTGTAAGCCTCCACTCTGGTCCAAGACACAGTGTGGAAGCTACCCGTGAGGTTCGTCCACATACAAAGTCCTCACGCCCTGCCCTGGCTCTGCACAGCAGTGGCCTCTCGTTATCTCTTTGTTATTCCACAGCCATGCAGGCCAGCTAAAAGTCTGATGTTAATCGCTTCTCCTTGCAGCAATTCTCAGGTTTCTTTCTCAAAGGAACTGTTAGCCGGTGGTTTTATCTCTCAATTTTTTGTTTATTTTTGAGAGGAGTTTTGTAAAGATTCCTCGAGTAATGTTTAGTCTCTTTGCAGATTCTTATATCAACACACTTTGGAGTTTGCCATTTCATGGAGAGAGACATAACACCAGGAGAGTGGCTTTAACTGTGAAAAGCAATATGGCTCTTGGCAGCTTTGCCGCTTCTTATGTCTCTTTCCAAGCTGGATGGCAGATTTATTGTGCTAAAGCCAAGAGACATTTAGAGCTACTTAGGGCCTGGTTTAGACTTGGAGCTGCCTGCTGGGGTTTCCTCCTTGTAAGGTCTCCAGGACCGCTGGGGCAGGAGCCTTCAGAACCCCAGCTATTTAGTGCATCTTCATTAAGATTATTAATGATTCAGGCCCTTGTTAAAAGAAAATCCTGAATATTACCCATATGATCTGAGGCGATTTCCTCTATTAAGTCATTGTTCATTTTTTTCAGCTACTAATAGATACATGTCTTTTGTATTCTTGCTATAGATACACAGATCCATTTAGTGACTTAAAAAAAAAAAGTCAACTAGCAGGGAAAATGTAGCCACAAAAGAATATTTCAAAGTTGACCTAAATGAAGAACACTTGAGGTAGATAATTACAATTTTGCTATAATAAAAAGGCTTAGAATAAGACAGAAACACTTCAGTTTTCAACAGGAATGTCATATACGTGACAACATATACTATATGTCAACATATAGTATATCTTTTATCTAGTCTACGGCAGAGTATTGTCAAAAAAAGTGCAAGTACTTGCAAAACAGTGTGACATATCTTGGGTCTCACTAGCCTTTTTAAATTATATTTATAAATTCATTGTTCTGTTAAAGGTAGTAAGTCAATTTAGCAATGTTCTTTTGAGAGAGTTTTAGCGTGCAGTGTTTTTGCTTTGCTTCCCCAGCTTAAGGTATAGGCACTTTTTTCCATCCTTTTTTTTTTGTTTCCCCTCTTCCCTGTCCTCTTCCAACAAGAAGATAAGTAACTACTGGCTTTCTCATCCCCTGTTCCCAATCCCATGCTATGGAGCTTTATTCCCAAATCCCTAGACTTACAAATGTTTTCTTGCTGTGTGTTTTCTTTCTGGAATGAGAATGTAATAACATTCCTTGTTTAGCTTCTGCTAATTTTAACAGCAAGCTTAACAAAGCTGTTCTTAATATTTTCATATTAACCATCAGTTCTTAATAGCTTTTTGTTTGCTACAGGACTAAAAATACTTGTCAGAATTTGGTTCTTTCTGGATTGTATTGTACAATTTAGCAAATATTTCTTATTATTATTTGGTAACATATGATATCAACATTAAAATGCTGACATATATTATCTGTAACTCTTATATATAAGTTTTTTGAGTGATCACTCTTATATACTTTTATTGAGTATTCCCATATTCTTTTCCTTTAGAACATTGTAGTACCTTTGAATCCATGTCAGGTTTGTTTTTTGGGTTTTGTTTGTTTGTTAAAAAAAAAATTACTCCTTACTTGCCCATTTTTAAAATGCAGCCTACAACAGAGAGAGCCAGACTTTCTTGTGACCTGAAGGTACTGTCACATTTCAAAGTGCCAAAATGGCAACATTTTGTAAGAACTTAGCCCAAGTATTTCCATCAGCTAATTTGGCAGTCACAAATCCCATTTGCAATTAAACTGTGAGCTCTTTGAGAGACAACATTCCCTCTGAGCATTATTGCAACTGAAATGCAAATAGAAAAACTGAGATTGCAGACCAACCAGTTATAGACAAATTCTTTTTCAGAAGTCATCTTAGAGAGTGAGCTTACTTGGCCTTCTGACTGTTTATCAGGCTTGTGCGTTCTGAATATAAGACAAGATCTCTTTCAGTTTTAGTTCATACACATATAGAAAATTAAGGCAAGAACTTGCTAAATAATAAAGGCTCCTAAGCTGCAGTTGCAGTTGACTAGTTATTATAGATTCGAGCAGTTTTCAGGAAGTGGCAAGCTAAATAGGGCACATTATTTTTTAGTAGTTTCTTATCTGTTGACTTTATTTTCTGTCTCTATGACTATAAATCTCCTGTATAAAATGTGAAGCTGTTGTTCATACAGCTGCAAATTTTAAATGGATGAAAATACTAGCTAGACTCTGTTAGATCAAACCTCCAAAGAAGGTGTTTTGGCATCTGGAGAAATTTTAGTACTGGTGACAGTTTAGAATCCTATATCTCCATTTGATTTCCCTGTAATCTCATGCATAAGAATTTGTATTTATTGCTGAGCTACCAAGAGCTTACAGTTCATGGTCTTCAACCTACTAGAGCCCATGTACAATTACAGTCACAAAACAGGCTTGGCTCTCATCATCTTTGAGACTCTCAGTATCACCCCATCCTTTTCCTTTATTTTCTTTCAAGTTTTACTAAGTCCTAACTCAATTTGACTCTAAACGGAGATGTCAGCCTTCAAGGCTACTGGATGGGAAGTGTGCAAGTCTGTATGCATTATGTGGGTGTAATGTATGTGTGCAAGTCGATATGTGGAGCAGAGATGAGTACAGATTTGATAGGAACTCATCTTTTGCTATCTATTTTAGTTAATTTCCAGAGCGTTTTGTGTAGAGACACTCTGCACTTTTCCACTTTCTAGAGCAAGCCCTAATGATACACCCAACACTATTGCCCTGTTTTTTTCACAATACCACCAGGCTGGAGCTTTACCTTTTAATATTAATGCAGTAATGCTGCTGTTCCTGCTGGCAGCTTTTTCTCTTGTAGGGTGCACTAAAAGGGTGAAGATTAGATTGAATTTAAAATATATTCAAGGGAAAATTCACTACATACACTTAACTGGGGATTTTTTTCTTTTCATAGTGAGGAGGTATATTAGAGATTTTTATAGTTTTGAGTGTGATCCAGCATTGATACTGGAGCTCTGGAGGACTGCCAGAAAGGAGGCTTACAGAATATCGAGTTTTATACCATCTTATGTAATGTTTATGCGGGTGGGATATGCCATATTGGAAGTCAATTTATTGAAATTATTGAAATACTATTCACCTGGTGGTGCTGCCAGTGGAACTGAAATGGCTCTGTTTGTGGGATTCCTGCTTGCGTAAACATAGACATTCAGGGAAGAGAGATTTGCCAGGATGTTTTTGTCTTCTCCTTCCTCTATGTTCACTGGTGAATTGGTGCCATTATGGTAAATGCCTACATCGTGCAGCCATGACAAGTAGAAAGATAAGGGAAGTGATCTGGCTGCTTAGCAATAATGTCAGTTTACTCAGGGCTTGTATTGGTGCTTTGGGAGACATAGGTTAGATGGGTTTTTTTTTGTTTTGTTTTTCTAAAAAGGGAACTTCTGTTTCCTTCCTTGCAAAACTCATGTTAGACCAATGCAAAGAAATCCCTCTACACAGGCTGTATTTTTTTTATCAGTCTCATTCAATCAATAGGTATGCTTTTACATCTGTGGAAGTCTTCCTTGAGACAATATAGATTTCTTCTGTCTAACAGACAGGTAAAAAGGCATGTTTATGCTGAGATAAGTCTGTTGTCACATGAGAGGCAGTAGTACCAATAATGCCCTTTTGGGAAAAAGATGTAAGAGCAGCTGTCGTCTTCGACAAAACATTTTATATAGTTAAAATAAGTTAAGTAAAAATAAAATATGTCTCAGTCAAGCAACAAGTGTAAATAAATGTGGTTGTTTTTGAAGAGTATTTGCTGATTAAAGCTGTTTTAAAGCCAAAAAAAAAAAGGGTCTAAATAGTCAGAAAGAAGTTTAGGTTAGACATCAGAGAAGCCTTTAGTGCCGTGAAGGGTAGTTAAGCAATGAAAAACAAGGCCCTTATTAGCTCTAGCCTCAGGGACTTTTAAAGCAAGTCAGATGAACAGCTTTTGAGCCTGGTTTGAGTAGACTAAATCCTGCCTTGGGTAACCACCTTAATGCCCAACTGTGGTAACTAACTGTGCTGTCCCTGTGTATGGTATCGGTGTGTTTCTGTACGTGAGTCATTTTGTCCTTGCAGCACATGCAGCAAGGAAATTGTGATAATAGGGTTGAGAAAGGAAAAATAAGACACTGTTAAGAGAGTGTTCAAATTCCTTAGTGCCATTCTGAGATCTCCTTTTAGTTTTTGCATTTATTTCTGAATAAAGGACACACAGGCATTTGACACATCTGTTCTTAACATTGGTACTTAACATGTTTGGAAAGTGCTAGAAAATTTTACTAGATTTTTTTTCTCTTTCAAATTTCAAAATCTTACTACAAATTTCAAAATCTTACAAGATTCAGCTTTTCATTTAGCATTATAAAGTAAAAATCTGATTTAGACAATATTGCATTTGAAATATGCTGACAGATTTTTAAGGATACTTCACTCACTTTATTTACTTCAAAAATCTTGCAGTAAAAAAAATCTACCTCTATGCACAGCTCTTAAGTTCAGCATAGCATCAAAATCAATTTGTCAAGAAGATATTTAGTCAGAGTTTTGACTGTATGATTTTTGCCATTTCATTCTATTGGTTGGGATTATGTTACTTGCTAAATGATTGCTACTAATTTCTGTCAGTATGATCAATGAAAGTGGCCCTGAGAAGTATCTTGTGTTTCTGCAGGCCGGCTTTGGGCAGTCTCCTTACATCATCTTTTCGACAGCACCAAGAGTCCTTGGCAGCAGAAAGAGAAAGACGACGTCAGGAGAGAGAAGAAAGATTACAAAGGATAGAACGTGAAGAAAGAAACAAATTCAAGTAAGAAATGTATTTCCTATTGATCTGTTGCCTTAATGTGGGATAAGTTGTAAATCATTTAGATAATGACAAAATAATTGAATTGATGAATTGTTTGCCTGTACCTACTTATCTAATTATTTAGATATTTTCTTGATATAAGTATCTTAAGGACTGCCATATTAAATCCATAATCCTGAATTTCAGCATTTAATAAATTAGTAAGTTTTTAGCCAACCGTTTGCCAAGCTAATTTAACTGAAAGAAAATCTGTTCAGATCTGATTAGATCTGATAAGATCTGATCAGATTCATCATATAATATGCTCCCTCTTAACATATAATCTCAATAAGGTATTGAGAAGGAAAGAATGAAAGGAAGGCATGAGGAACTGGACAAAGACACAGCAGTGAGACACCTCTTTGTTTTTGCATTTTGCAAAGCATTTTGCCTTCTGAGAATGTATGATGGTTTGGGGGTTGCTACACGTTTTCCCTTATTTTTTGAGTGTGCATCTCTTCCCCTTGGAAAACTGATAGAAAATAATTCTCAAAATTGGTGCTCAAACAGAGATCAAATCCCAGGGGTAAAGGCAGAAGCTGAATATGAGACCTCTCTTTTCTCATCTGAGGTCATGTCATATGCTGTGGGCCCCCAACATGTGCTTCCCAGGGATAGTAAGAGGCAGGATTCTGTTAAATCCATGCCTGGAAATCCCAGTACAGGCATTAGCAAAGACTGCAGTGGACTTAAGATACGTAGGGTACCTATGCCTGCTGTCTTAGCTGATCCATAGAGCGTGCATTAAGAAATGACTTGCTTTTTTTGTTAGGAGTTAGTAAAAAGACTGTANTGTGCATTAAGAAATGACTTGCTTTTTTCATAATTGAAAATTAAATATTTGTTAGGAGTTAGTAAAAAGACTGTACTAATCTAAAGAATAACAAGATAAATGTTTTGTAGTCTGGGAGTTGATGTTGATAGAAAAGATGGCACAGGGGTTCCTGTGAGTTTGTTTATTAGCATGCAGGCTTGTTTTCAGTGTAATCATCTCTTGAGTAAGAAGTGGAAATGAGCTTTGTCACAGTGAATTTGGAAAGAGCTTAGGATAGCTTACTAGTGGTTGGTTATTTGAAGGAGGTATTCTCCTGGCTCCAGAGGACAGCTAGTTTAGAAGAAAATAAGAGGAGGAGGGAAGGTGGAAGAGCACCATAATAGGATCTTTGGCAGCTAGCAGCTACCCAAGTTCTCCTGAAACAGAAACAGAAATCAGCTCAGTCTTCAAGGCTCTTTCAAAACCTCTCAGAGTGCTATCATGAGGCTGTTGCTGGCTGTCATGGATAGAAAACACCATCTTTCAAAGAGGAAACTCTCAAACCAAAAACCCACCAGATGGATCTGTTTGAATAACAGGTCTGCACATTTCACTAAAGGCTGGCCACAGTGCTTGTCCTGTCACTGAAAGAGCTTCTTTAAAGTCAGAAAAACTTTTTTTTTAAAAAAAACATACATGTCCTCATCCCATTGGTCCAGAATGAGAAACTGATTAAAGTGATCATATATACTTGAGACAGTTAATTTTGAATGCCCAGTGTTTTTATTTTCAAGATTTGAGTTCCTGGCTCACGCTGAAATTAAAATTTTTATTTGAGTAGAAGGTCTCTAAAGCTGCCAATCTTTGCAGGCAGGCAGCATCCCACAGTTGATTAAGCAGTCTGGCAGGAGGAGGACAAAGGCACAGCAAATAATCACAGACAGTTTCATAAGAGTTCTTTTGGGATTACATTATCAAACCATCAGTTTGGCTGGAGACTCTGAAGTTGTATTTTTGATTAAAAATAGCACTTCCAATTCACAACCTTTAAACTCGTGAGCAGTGCTGGATTTACCATCATGACTCATCTGTTATCTCATTCTTTCCAAGTCTGCTTCAAGAATGTTGCCCTAGATTCTGGCACCATTATTGACAAATTTGGGATAATTTAAAAGAGAGTACCACCAGTTATGCAAGCTGTTTTGAGGGGGAAAGATGTTAAAATGCTTTATTAGCTATTGCTAGCAAAAGCACTGCTTTGCATAATGAATATTTTTCTTGGTAAATGGACTGTTGTTTCCATGGCACGTATAGAACTCTATGTCCTAAAGTACAAGTGTTACTCTTCAGCTGCAGGGTAGGGTGAAAGTTGAGGGGAAAGAATAATGTTACCATTATTACCATTTTCCTGCTTAAAAAAAAATCCTAGCATATTTTTCCCCTGGGGTTATTTCCATTGCTATTACAATTATAATTGTAAAGAATATTTTAAAATGTAGTTTAAAATGTGGTATGAAGCTATAACCAAATTCTGAAGTACGTGGCGATAGCCTGAAACAATTATATGTGGCTTATATGTTAATGATAACCTAAAAGAACAGTTACCAGTGTTTGATATCTACTGGTACTGTAGAGGAGTAATTCATTCAAATACACAGTGTAAAAAGAAACAGTGATGCTTCATGCATAAATGGAAGAGTTTTGAAAATTCTTATGGTTAGACTGCAAAAGAAGCTAAGAGATACAGTCTCATCAGTTTTGTCCATGAGATTCAGTAAAATACTCAAAATGTACCAAGTTATCTTTGTGGTTTTGAGGTAGAGTGAATATTCAGTGAGTTTTGCTGTTCCCTGAGTTGTGCGCTTCCCAAGTAATTGTGCACTAAAAACATCTGCAGATTTCACACTCCTACCTGAAATTACAGTGCCTATACATCCAGCAAAGTCAGCTTGGGAGAAGTTAAAAATATAAATTGCTTGAGGAGAAGGGCAGCTGAGATACACCAAGGTTTATATCTAAAACTCAGGGAGAAGAATAAATAATGATGTTATCTTTCCCATATTCTAAATATACGTTTTAAGAACAGAGAACTGACCTACTAGATAATTCAAAAGGTCCAGCCAGTTCAGTTTCCAACTGTGGTGCAATTGCAGTTAAAAAAGGTGCCTCAGAACCAGGGCAGATGTTGTGTACCTCATGCCTTGGTTTAGCCTACCAGATTCCTGTAGTCACTGTTTCAGAGTATTTGAGATGGAGCAGATTAGTAATTTTGAATAGCCTCTAATAGTTCTTCTCTTCATGAACATCGCATTTTCTTTAATTCCAGTTAGCAGGTTTCGATATGTACTTCAAACTCTTTAATTCTTAAACCTATCAAACTACATATTCGGTGTGTACATAAATATGGCCTTGACATGGTCAAGTGTACATGCATACTTTTTAGAAAACAAAGTTTAATTTTATTTTTCTTGAAAACAGCTTTGTTGCCTTCAATTAGTCTCTTTGTACTACTTTTGGCTTCTCCTACTGTATATATATATATACAAACACATATATATATACTTCTGTTACTGACATTATTCTTCTAGTTTTCTCTGCAACTTATTACAACTCTCCTTTTAGCCGTGATTATTTAGATAAAAGAGAAGAATTAAGACATGCAAGAGAAGAGAGGTTTGTATATAATGCATCCACCCTTCCCTTTGGTTGTTTCCGCTTTCTGTATTATTTATTGTTTAGCTGTTGGCTGCTTAATTTTTAACTGTGCATGCATAGAACATTTTATTTAAAAAGAACTAACAGAGAGCTGTTGTTTCATTAAAATGGGAATCAAGTTCAGCTGTAAGCACAGCAATAAATAACAAGCAGTGGCACTGGAATGCGTGAGAATGATTGATCTATCTTTTATCTCTTTGTGTTGGAAATAAGCCTATTCTGCTTGCCTCAGAAATTTGCCCAGATTTAGTATTGCTATGAATCGAGTAAGTCTGTCCCAACTTTCTGGTGGGTCGGAAGAGGCAATTGAGGGTATAGGAGGAAGCTAGGATCATAAACATTTGAAAGTTGTAGTTACAGGCCAATGCAACCTGACCTATTCCCAAAACATTTTTTATCTTTTAGGGCCAAATATTGTATGCTAGTCTCTCTAAATACCAAGGAGTAAATTTTATAAGGTTAGCAGTGTTTGTTATTGAAACACTGTATATAAGTGGATTGCACTTTTCAACTGAATTAAAATATATATATATATATAGTTTATAAACCTTGAGCGAGGCTGAGGACTTCCAGTGCTTATGAAAGCACATTTTTCAAGGAACACTCAACTAGAGAACTTCACCTTCCGATACAATTGCTTCATCTCTACTTCCACTAGTGGCTACTCAAAATCTGGAGGAAACTCCTGTTTTCACCTGGAAAATGTGTGTGCTACTAAACAAGCAGTAAATGAGAAATCATTCAGATTGCTTCAGTTCTACTTTTATGGTTCTCTGGAATTTGTTTTCCAGAGATATTTATCAAGAGATCATCAAGATCCATCAAGAGATGGAATTTTAACATCCAAGTGTATGAGCAGCCATTGCTGAAATTGTCACGTTGCTGTTTTTTTTTCATCAAAATCATTGTACAGAAGGCAGTTCTTTTCTGCAAACTTAAATCTGATCTATCAGCATGCCTACTGTGGCTGAAGTAAAAATGATTTTGACATTTCTAAGGGTAATCAGAGGTTCATGGGCTTTCCTTTGTCCTTCCAGCCAAAACAATTGCAAATAGTTTAAAGCACTTTCTAAAACGAAATATGTCTGAGCACATAAACATCATACACTGTTCTAGCTTGAGTAAAACCTTTCACAGCAAACATACTCGTAAGTTAACTTTGAGACAAATTAGAAGTGAGCTCTCCAGCACTTTCAAGCAGTAATGGAACATGCTCAGTAAACTGGAGCATTTGTTTGGAAATATTCACCAGCAGAACATCATTGTTGTACAATCTGAGCCAACTTCCCCAGTCATTAGCAATGTGTCCTTACTCTTTGAACTGGAACATTAAACTTTATGTTCCTTCTCATAAGGAAGAAAGATGCATCCTTACTTTGACTTTATGTAAATAATGGAGAAAACATGTGATGCCTGAAGCCAGGCATCAGTATTCCGTTACACTGACCCTATGTAATTCTCTGCTTTCTCACAAACACCTTTGCACAAATAAAATTTCATAGAGCAAGCTGAATGTTGTCTTGTTTTTAAAAGAATGAAAAGACCATAAGCAAATGCTGTATTCAAAGTGTGAAAATCCTAGTTAAAATACTGCCGTATTTATAGCAAGCAAAATGCTAAGTTTGCGCTACTTTAAATATAGACTTTCCCTCTATATCAGTTAGGAAAAGTAAAAGGAAAGAATATTAAATACGGACAGAAGTCTCCCTTATAAGGATTGTTTTGTCTAAATTCTGTCAAATCTTTTGCTGTGTGTTATTGTGTCAACCCTGATCTTCAGAATATGACCACCAACTTTTCTCATGGCTTTTGGGTGGGGTTCCCGATGAGGAAGAGAAGTCCCTGCAATTTCCATGGTTTTGCAAATAACTCAGTAACATTCATTTCAAGTTGTTCTTTCTGATTGACCTCAGACTTTTGCTTGAGCATTTTTCAGTGGCCCTTTAAAAATATCCTAGCCAAGATGCTAGATGCCAAGATTATCAAGTGATCTCCAGTGCTGTCTACAGTTCAAATGGGATCATACCAGTGACTTTACTGGTACAGGAATATTTTAGTAGCTCTGTGGCATTGCTCAGAGACCTGGAGAACTTGTAATACGATTTTTATTCCATGATAAAAGGAATTTGGAGTTATACCAAATGGATAGCCCAGAAATTTGCAAGTCTTTTTATCTGAGAAGCATAGGCACAATGATGGCATCAAGTTTCCCTGATTTAAAGGAATATCACAACATAAATGAGGCATTTTATCAGCCCTGTAGTGGAGGAATTAAATCAAGTGGAGAAGTGCTATCTCAGCCCTTTCACTCCAAATTTTTTTCTTCACGAGATCTCATGGATTTGATGATTAGGACATTCACTGTTGAGACACTGAGGAGGAGAGGAGAGGGAGAGGGAGAGGGAGAGGGNAGGGGAGGGGAGGGAAGGAAAAAGGGAAGGAAAGGGAAGGAAATAAAGGGAAGGGAAGGGAAGGGAAGGGAAGGGAAGGGAAGGGAAGGAAAGGAAAAGAAAGGAAAGGAAAGGAAAGGAAGCTTAATATATGTTGTCTGTCAAGTGTGAAGGGGTAATGACTGAATCATTTTTGCTTACCTCCTTTAGATTGCCATATCTTGTTTAATAGCTTGCACGTTTGATATTACTGCCCATGTGCATCAATAAAAGTTGTTGCTCTGCATACTTTTCCTCTTTCAGAGGTCTTTCAAGAAGACCACTGATAGTCCTCCTTTCTTGAGAGTCCTCTGCTTGCTGTTATTTTTTGCAGTGCAGAGCTCAAGTGCTAAAGCAGCTGCAGAAGAACTGAGGACAGTAAAACATTGTAGTTTCCCGAATTATAGAAGGATCCATCCAGATCTTTGTTGTAGTGTGCTAGCAAACTGCAAAAATCCTCATTGCAACCAGCTGGGCTGTACCTGTTTTAGCAAAACCATCAATTTGAATGGCTCTTTATGAGTCTTAAATCACATCTGCTCTATTTTTGAGGAGGGGGAAAGCCACAATACATAACTGACCACAGTTAAAAGGAGGACTGGTTTCATTAACTGTAACAAAACACTATGATAATGCAGGAAAAGGGTTTTCTCCTCTATTGAAAGGGCAAAAATCATTTTTTAGAATTGGTTTCATGTTAAAACTGTAAACAGTTCCTATTTTATAACCATACAAGTATGTGGCTTGTTATATTTTCATCCACAGCCTGTAGGGGTTCGTTTCTTGCAGAATTTGTTCAAAGCATGTGCATACCTCTGGAGGAATAAAAGAAATTAGTTTGTTCTTCATTATTGCTGTTTGCAGTAAAACAAATTGCCTCTGAAAACACAAGAGCTGCTCTTCAAAGACATGTTTCTATGCTCAATATAGATGTTTTCAGACGTGCATGTGTGTGTGGTTACCATATGTACTAAGCATGTTTGTTACCACATGTGGCTGCCTTCTTTCCCCTTCCCACTTTTAATGCGCGCTTGTACACTAATTTGGGCTGTCAGTGAGGCAGAATGGGGGAGGAGAGGTATTCCCTGTTATGAAGTGTTTACAACAGCAGAGTAAAGGAGGATGACCACAGCATTTCAGGGGCGTAAGCAGTAGTCTCAATTAACCTGTTTAACAGTTCACTTGTGGGTAAGATAAACAGTCTAGAGCCCGACACAGCTGCATGCATGAATTTATTCTCTAGCAAATAATGGTAGATAAAATTAGCAGACATCTGGAAGAGGCACATATTTCAAAGTTATTTTGGTCGAAATGTATAAAGCACACTATGAAGAATATGATTGGTAGCTGGTCTTAATAAACAGTTAGTGAGTTCTGCTTGCCTAAAATGCAAAACAGATGTATCTTTGTTCTTTTAAAGTGACTTTGATGAATAAACTACATGTGACGTCAGGTCCAAGCTATTGGATGTCTGAGTCCGGCAGAGAATTTTTTTAGAATTAAAAAAAAAAAAATCTTTCCATTGTAGACTCTGGAGAGAACAAAGTGAATTCCAGTGCATTGCTCTCAGAGCAAATAGAAGCAGGTTCAGAGACTTCAGATAGGCAATCCAAGCATTTACTATTGGTATTATTTTCAGGGAGATCTGTTTTTGTCTGCTGCACTGAAACATTTTTCTCTCTGCAGCAAGTCTCAGACTTTGGCTATTCGCATCAGTATTAAGGAGCTCTGGCTTTGGAGCATTCCCTCCCTCCCCGCCTCCAGTTTTAGTTTTGGGAGAGGGAGGGCTGGGAGGAGGAGGAGGTAGAGGAGGAGAGTGAAAAGGAGGACAGGCAAATGCTTCCAAAAGGAGAAGGACTATGCAGACAGAAAGCTATATCTAAGGACTGTTTAATTTCACCAGTTTTTGGATTTGTTTTGTCATGAGCAATTTCACTTCTTTCAGGGGAACAGTATTTGCTTTGGTGTGCATTTTTTGGCACTTTGACCAAGCAGGCAGTTTAGTGCCTTACCCCTTGTGTCAGGAAGTCAGCTCATTCTCTGCAGGTGTTTCATCCATAAATAAGCATCAAGCACAGGCTTCTCTTTCTTTACGGAAACCCCTTGGAATTTAACTTTCAGATACAAATACTTGGAGAGGTTGGCAGCTGAGGAGTATGAGAAGGAACTGAAAAGTCGGAGTGTAAGCCGAGGCAGGAGTGAGCTGTCCTTGAACCTGAGATCTCCTTCAGCGCCATCCTTGCCATTACCCAAGTGCATCAGCCCAGCATCCACCGAGTCCCAGGAAGAGCTGAAGACCCCTTCCACTCCTTGCGGGACTCCTCAGCCCTCAGAAGGTGAGTGAGAACAAGGTGGAGGGACAGCATGACAGTTTTATGACTGTTTCTCTCGTGTTAGCAGTGCTTTTTAATGCATGAATATAATCTCTGCGGTGCCAAAGTAAAGGGTCTTGTCATATTGCTCCATGCTGTCTGCCTGAATTTCCTTTCTTTTTTTTCCACATAGATTTAGCTATCTTCTAGTCATTCAAGTAAAGAATACATTTATGATTTACATTGTCACTATCTGCTGCTATTAGAATAAAATAATTGGAAAATACAGGATAGAGATGGTTTTATTTTAGCCTTGTGTTCTTCATATATTGCGAGTTACTGAGTACTAAACCAACAGTATTCCTGCCAACAGATTTTGCTTATGTGGATTCTCTGAAAGAAATGCAACAGATGAATGCCAAGATTATAATAACCTAGCATAGCACAGTCTGAGTGGAACAAACAGAAAAGGTCTTGAATTGAAGGCAGAGAGAGTGTTTTGGTTATTTTTAACACCAAGAAACACTCTTAAAATTGTAGCACATGTAGTAAAAGACTTAAAAGAGACCACAGACAATTAGTTAAAAGGAAAGTATAATTAGTGTTTGCACGGTTGGTTTGCTGTCGTATAATTTATTGGTGTACAGAGCTATACTTTGTATGTGTGCATGTCATTCTGCCACTTGCATCAGTCCTTCAAAAAAAAAAACACCATACAGATTTATATTTGTGCCACATGATGTTGCATTAACATTGAGAGCTTCAGTGCATGTTGAGGGTGAATTATTGCCATCATTCTTTTTTTATTTAATTTGATTTCCTGCTACTTGCTATTGATGATTAATGCTTTTGTGATTTGCTGTGCTTGGTTTTATTGAGTGTTATGGTTGGTGGCATGCTAGAAAGCAGGGCAATTTAAGGAAAAAGTTACTGATACTGAATGTTGTATATACTTACCCCACAGTGATTGGAGGACTGGAGCATCTATCGTATGGGGGGGTACTGGGTGAGCTGGGCCTGTTTAGTCTGGAGAGGAGTGACAGAAGATTTGATCAGCATGTTCAAGTACCTGAGGGGTGAATGTGGGGAGGATGGGGCCGGGCTCTTCTCCATGGTGGCCAGTGATGGGACAAGGACTGACGAGTGTAGGTTGAGACACAAGAGGTTCCACCTCCATGTGAAGAGGAACTTATTTACTGGGAGGGTGACGAAGCACTGGAGCGGCTGCCCAGAGAGGCTGTGGAGTCTCCTTCTCTGGAGCCATCCCAAACCCGCCCGGATGCCACCCTCTCCCATGTGCTCTGGGTGTCCCTGCTGGAGCAGGGGGTTGGACTAGATGATCTCTAGTGGTCCCTTCCAACCTTAACCATTATGTGATTCTGTGATTCTGTATTAAACAGGTGAAGTTAATTTAATTTAGGTTTATATTAAATTTCCAGTTTTCTTGTCTGACACCCTATGAGTCTCACTGGAATCATTTGAATTTAAAAAGCATGGGTATTTTCCTGTAACATTGGTTTTCAAAAATATCAAGATGTCCAGTTTTTCAAGTGCAATATTGCTTTTAGAGCAAAAAGCTAGATTTTTCCCCCATCAAATTTCAGACCAGGGTAGGGAGCAAGTGTCTCTTTTATGATGATTATTTTAACATATTTCACTTGGAAGCATTCACAAAAATGCAGCATGAAATACAGTAGCATAATCTGTTTGGAGAATAAGTTTAGAGCAGGTGTACAGGGCAACTTCAGGCAGTCTGAATATGATGAAGTGAACAACACATAGGTAGGCTGGGCCTTTCTCCTGGGAAAAACAAAGGGCAGCACCTGGAAGCTCAGCAAATGAACTGCAGGGATGAACATGCGGATGGGGAAGATTAAGGCACAAGTCCAGCTGTGAGCAAATGCAGGTAGCTGGCTAAGACTGAGCAAGAGCATCTTGCTTCAGTGAGAGTTCTTCATGAGTAAGGACTGCTACTTCAGGAATAAAAGCAAATCAGAAATAATCAACATGTGGATAGGGTAGACTGCCTCCTTCTTTGGACTTGGCCAGTTTATTGGATCTCATACAAAAGCTGGCACATTTGCTTGCAGATTTTGTGCCATGGCCTCTAGCCTAGTGTCTGAGTTCCTTATGGAACATAAAAATTTCTTATCTCCTTTAATGCCTCTTTTGAACAAATCAATCATCTCAGAAAATGTTCTTATTCGCACTTGGTAAATGGAGAAACCAAGGCACTAAGTTGCGTAAGCCATTTGTAGAAAGGCAGAAACAGAGCTGTGGACAAAGCCTGGATTGCACAACTCCCCCAAAGTTTCTTTATATGTAGGAGTCATCATCTTCCAAGCAAGGATAAAGTTGTAGAAGAAAAATACTTGCTTAGTTCGGTGCTCATTAAGGCCCTTCAGGTCTTCCAAAAGAACTGCATTAACTGATATGAGATACTCCTCTGCAGTATTCTGAACCTGCAGTCAAGTAGGAAGTGTATTCATGCAAAACAATTCCTTTACTAGCTAAACAGTAACTAGTTTCAGGAGTCAGATGTGTTTTGTTCCCAATATCCTTTGGGCTCCCAGGATATAGTGGACTTAAGAGAGAATGGGTTCTTTCTAGAGAACTTTGTCCCATGCTGTGAAGCTTCTCAGTATCTCTACAGAATACAAAAATCGGGACTTACTGTGCTGAGGTGTTTTCTCATATAAAACAATTGGTTCCACTAAAGTAATCAAGTCTTGTAAGATTTATTCTTGTAAAACTCATGGTATGGCATTTAAAGGAAATGAATAACTGCCATAACTGCAAAATGGAACCTAATATTTTTTTTAGAGCATCTCCTTCTTCTTTGGTAATTTCATTGAAGAATATTTTATGAAGTACACATGTGCAGTAAAGAAGAGCAAAAATAAGTCAAGATGTCTCTAAAGTCAAACCACAAAGTAATTGGAGATGAACTCTTCTCTATGAGGAGCAGCTTTATATAGTAGTTGAGGAAGTAATCAGTCAACCTAAGTGTACATCATGGAGAGAAGGAAACCTTCTCCATTTATCAGTAGCTGATAAGACTCAAAGACTGCCTGAAGTACGACTGGGTGAAAATGTCTCAGTAGATAGAGGAGTGGTAGAGAACTGAGAAAACCATGAGACCACTGAAGCCGCAGTTATACAGCCAAAGGAGGTTGTGCAGAAAGGTAGAGGAAGAGCTAGAGCAGACAATACAAGGCCTGACCTGAGAAGAAAGAGACGATTCCCTAGTGGTAGTCTATGTTCTGTGCCAGTCTTTACGACTGAATCAAGTGGGGAGAAAGGGCTTTGCTGAGAGAGAGAAAGACAAGGATGAGGGCACTTCAGTCTGTGTCTGAACAATTACATCAGAAGGACTTGGACAGAAACAGACTTACTTCGAAGACACACTATGGCTTACTCCCAGCTCCAAACACAGAGCAGAGAAGGTAGATGAATGTGAGGTTGCCTAATGTATTATCCTGGCAAAGGATTAGAATGTAGTCCTGGAAGGATGTTTCTTCTCTCTGAGGGTCTATGGAGCTGAAGGGTTGAGGTCTTATCAGAAGGTCTTACGAATATGCCATCCTGTGACCAGAGTTCTTTAATAGGTGAGTGCTGAAGGGAAAAAACATTTCCTTCTATGTCTGTATAGCATCAGAAAGTCAGAGCCATGTGGTTTGCAAGGTATGTACTTATCTGTCAGTCTAACCTCTTGCTCAAAAGAGGGCTATCACCACAGTAATGTCAACTCATCCATAGTTTTAGCTGACCAAGTCGCAGAAACCTCAGAATGTGAGATTTCATTGTATCTGTGGTCAGCCTGTTCCAGAGCTGCTCTACCCTGCCAGTTGGGAAACTTTTCCTAGCATCCAATCTTAACTCCTCAAACAGAAAGTTGTGGCCATAGTTCCTGTTATCATCCGTCACTCCTGAGAAGAGTTCCATTGTCTTTGTACCTACTCTTAACCCTATCTAAGCTGCTATTAGATCCTTCCTTAACCTTCTCTTAGTCCCACTGAACAAAGCCAGCTCCCACAGCATCTTTTTGTACGACATGTGCTGTAGTCCCCTGACTATCCGCTAAAGGCTGTACAGTTTCATTCTCGTTTCATACACAGTCTCATTCATGAAGAAGGCAGGGACCAAAAAGGACACTATTTTTAGATGTGGCCTCATTATCATTGAAAGAAGTTATTTTAAATTGCTGGTCGTACTTCTAATGGAGCCCAGTATGCGATTTGCCTTTTCTGCAATTATAGTACACTGTTGGTTGTCATTTAGTCTGGTGTTCACTATGTCCTCCAGGTGCACCCCAGGTGCAGAACCTTGCACTTTACCTTGCTGAAGTTGGTGAGGTTTCCTTTGGCCCAGATCTCAAATTTCCCATTTCTGGATTAAAACCCTGCTGTTTAGCATGCTGCTGCCATACCTAATTTACAATGGATCACAAGTCTGCTGCTGGTGTATTCTGTCTAATCATCCATATTGTCAAGGAAGAGATTCAACAGTATCAGCCTCAGTGCCAACTCCTGGATACTCTGCTTGTTACCAACCACCATGTGGACACTGAGCCACTGATTTCTGAGCTGTTCATATGCACATGGATGTCTTCTCTTTCAAATTCCAGGCATATGTAAGCATCACAGTGTTAGGCAAAGTGCAGTTAGGCCTTCTGTCTTCCTGGCGAAGCAGAATCTGGTCTGCAGCTTCTCATCAGCTACTCTTGCAATGTGACAGCATCCCAGGAAGCAGGTTAGGAAAAGATCATGGATGACACTGCATATTTAAAAGGTATTAAAAAGAGGGGACATAATGTTGAGGAACCAGTAGATGTAGGTATACGGAGATGGTGGATGGTGAATGTTCCTCATTAGGAGGTCATTAGGAGGAAAATTGCTTAAAAACTGTGCAGAGATACCACCATGAATGTAGGGTCTTGTACCTCAATAGCAGGCCTAAGGTTAAGAAATATGGTTTCTGGAAAAAAATGGAAACAGATAAGACTAGTTGCCTTTTTAAACCTTCTAAACAAAAACAACAACAAAAAAGATCTGTACACATTCATTGAGAGGTTACTGCCTCTTTGGTAATGTTACAGACCTTCTTTGGGAGATTTTATTCTCCCAAGAACGCTTTACTTTTTTTTTTTTTTTTTCTGATAATGCATCTTTAGAGATTAAGCTCTGTCAGAAAAAGAAATGGGCATGTGAAGCCACATTCAGTTTTCCTCCTACTGATGAATCCAATTGCAGATAAAACTTCTGTTCTTTGAAGTATCTCTCAACTGTTTTAATTAACCAAAAACAGAATTTTCACATTCATATAGTTCTCATTAAAACCTGAGGTGAGCTTGAGAGATTCAGTAATAGAGATAACTTCTTTTTGCTTTAGTACAATATTTTTCACTCAAAGAGAAGGGTTTGTCGTTGTTGTTGTCAATTAGAAGTATATGTTGCTCATAATATCATCAACATTAATTCTCAGAAGATAATCAAGGAGCTTTTTTTGCCATTGGTTTTTGATATGGCCAAACCTGCTTCCCTGAGTTTTCCCAGTCTTCATCATCAGGAAGACTGAACAAGGGGAACAGAAACTGGTTCTTTAACTAATTCTGTTCGTACCTGCAAGTTTGCCACTTACAATAGGATTTTGCCTAATTTGAAAGTCAATCCAGTAAATACTGGACTGAAATACTGATGACCTTTCAAAATATAACAACAATCAACAACCATCCAATGTGATTTTTATTTTTAAACATCTTTAGAAGCTTTTTCAATATCAACTCAGTTTATTACAGCACGGAACTGCAAGTGATGCACATATGACTGTTTTTCTTCTCTCAATAGTCTTTGTTGACAAAGGTGATTTTTGAACTGCTTTTTGAGGGAAGAGCTACTGGGGTTAGCTCACTGCAGTTGTTTGGGGTATAGCTGGATTATTTGCCATGATTACAATACTGAGAGAGACTATCAAAGTGAATGTCAGCATATCCATGGTTGGTTTTGGAGGTACTTATGCTTTGATATAAATATGTATTGCTATTTACTCTCTGTTATGCTTTTTGATTCTGCTCATCTTCCTGGTTTCAGGTTGTGCACCTGTTTCAGGTGCACAGATTCAAAATTCTTTTGAATGTTCCTTTCTAGATATACATTTATACATTCTCCAGCATTTTTTATGTCTCCCCCAACTTCATCATTTTTGAATCTGTAGCATAGCTTCACGATGACCACAATGTCATAACTGTTAGCAATCCTAGCCAAGTTTTAGTCATCTCCCTTCTCTATGTATGTGAACTGTTGCTATTTTTGATTATTGGATAGCAACATTTGCTTTTAGGTGAAAAAAAAATGCAGTAAATGATGATTTTTCAAGATGAACCAATAACATTTATTTATAAGCATAGAGTAATTACATACTGTAATACTTGTGACAGTTATATTCCATTTTGTCTTGACTTTATCATGTTGTTATACTATCCTTGCTCAGTGACAATTGTGGTCAAAAAAGCACAGCACAGTGATTCAGTGTCTTCCACCTTACTGTCAGCTTTCCATAATTTTGTTTCTCTCGTAAGTGTTACCTAATGCTTTCTATGTAGAAAAGGTAGAAAGGTAAGCTCCTAAACTGAAAGTGTTTTAAAATCTCTTAACTATATGTTATATATATTACAAATGCATTTTATAGAGATACAAATATATGCAAGCATATAATTATATATGTTTTTATATATGCGTATCTAATTATTTAAGCAGACAATAAAAATGAAACCATGAAATTGCAGAAAGTAGTCCTGATTAAATCGATGGCAAAAAAATTATCCTTAATTTTAAGCACTTAAATGACATAAAATGAAGCAGGAAATAGTATCATATTGAAGGTGCATTACTGAGAGCTGATTTAAACCTTAAGTGTGTTACTGTAAAGATTAGCCCAGGCAGTGTTAGAAATCATTACTTAGTGTGTGTCTCAGGAAATGGAATAGGTACTCAACATGAAAAAGTCTTAGGAAAATATTGTGACCTTCATTGTTTATATACTTTTATATACTTTGTATACTTTCTTGGGAAAAATCTATTTTCCTGCTCCTAGAGAACTGAAATGCTTAGGTTGCATTCCTGTGTGATGCATTTTCCTTCAAAGATTCATTTAGTTCTTGAAGAAAGTCACATCATATATCATGGGATCCAATGACTGACAAGTCCGAAAGCGTATTTTACAATGTTGTAATGGAAAGCAGTTAGCAAAGGGAAAAAGCTAATGTATGACTTGATCATTCTAGTTCCGCCTTCTTGCACAAGATTTAATGCAAAAGGGATTTCAGGAATATGCAGAACTAATATGCATGTCCATTTTCATCACTCTTGCATGGCCATTTCAATTTTCAAAGCATTGATGTGAGCTGCTTGATGTGAATATGTATGGATGCTCTCCAGTTTCTTTGTAGCATGCAGAGAATATTTGCATGTGGAAATAAGCTGGTTTGGCTAAAAACTTTAAAGATGAATGACTGAATTTCACTTTCAGTGATGGAGCAGGGAAGAAGAAACAAAGCTTACCAACAGGGTTTGCTGTGTGCCAACTGATAAAAAAAATCCTAAATGTATGCCATATGCCAACCACTTGAGAACTAAATTTATGCCATATGCCAGTCAGTTGGAAGGTTTGTTCAGTTTTGATGCGGCTGTTCTGAAGTAAATATGCGCAAAAACATATGTTTTTTTGTCAGCCAAATGTGTGACAGTGCCATTTCCAGACTGTGTCATTTAATTGTGTTAATAAAACTAATATTTGTATTTTTTGGTTGAAGTGTTCCTCAGCAGGTTAAAATAGAAGCTCCCTAAAAATCCTTCAGAAACCAGAGAATAATCAACTCTCCTCTTTGCTTTTAAAAAGATCTTTCCCTCTTGGGCTCTGCTTGGGCACTGAGTTTTAAATGTCATTCTTGGGTTGGATGCCTAATTTCTGGTGGTTCAGATTCATGTGCGAGTCCAATACTCCAGCTGTGGAAGTATATATAAAAACAGCCGCTGCCTCCAGACCATGAGTCAGGGGTTTGTCAGGCCGCTCTTGCGTGTGATGCTGTCGTCACTCAGCGCTCCCCAGCCTCTCGCTCGCGAAGTTTATGCATGCCACTTTCTCGTTGCTTTTCACAAGGCGCTCACACGATTTTCCACATTGTTCTTGTTTAGGCGGGCGAGCCTCGCAAGACGCCGTTAAGTGAATCTCTTTCTCCTGTTGTTCTCTCCGCCAGTGAGTGCCAGTGAACCCGAGCCCGAAGCAGATACAGAGACAGAACCAGAACAGGAGGCTGAGGCCAAGCAGGGAGCGGAGACACCCAAGCAAGTAGAGGCTACAGAGGTGGGACCAGAGAGTGAGGTGGAGCAAGGACCAGAGAGAGAGCCAGAAGAAAGTGCAATACTCAGTGAAAAAGAGAGGCAGAATGAGGAAGTGAATGAAAAAGACAACTGCTCTGCATCCAGCATATCCTCAGCAAGCAGCACTTTAGAGAGGGAAGAGAGAGAGGACAAGTTAACCAGTGACAATGAAACTGGTAAAGTGAAGTTTTTTTAATAATGAAGGCTTTCCCTTGAAAAACAAAAGGTTAAATTATCAGCTGTGTTGTTGTGTTTACTTGCAAATAGCCCCTCTACACTTGTTACTAATAATTCCTTTGCCATGGCCAAATCCTTGTCTCATCTCTGCTTGGAAAACCACAGGCTTTGATAGGGCTTTGTGTTCAGAAGGATGATTAAGGCCTTGATGAAAAGAGATTTCCTTAAATTTGAGACTGTTTTATTCGCTCAAGATTAGCATGTTAACTGCTTAATCATGGTGTTACCGCAAACCGCATCTCTCAGAGAATTTTTTTTAGGTTTCTTACATGTCAAAACAACAAGATGAAAGGCCCTGATACAATCTGTCATGAGATTCCAAAAATCTTTTTCCATGCCTTTACTCCTAACTTACTATTAAAGCAACAGGAAGAGAAAAGAAGGGTAGGATGTCTTTTCTCCCCCTGGATTTTTCCTCTCTAGATCAGGCTTCAGAAAACAGAGGGATACAAAGGTGGGTCTGCCTGTGAACATCTTCAGCTTTTGTGGAGGAGGCGCAAGGAACTTATGCACAGTCTGGAAAAGAACAGTTAATGATCAGTGGTTCTGATTAGAACCTGTGAAGTGTAGCCCATCCTGATAAATACCTTATGGGCTAGTTTGCTGCAAGGAGACAGAATGACAACCAGTTTGTCACACAGCCTAAAGGGACTGAAATGCATATTTAGACCTTGATTGATTAATTGTTCTTTTCTACTTTCTTTACAGAGGTAAAGAACTATAATGTGATTAAAGCAATTGATTTCCAGTCTACCTAGGGCTGAACAGTGGAGTGCATTGCTTTAAGTTTGCTGAATAAAGATAAGAAAACAAAGATAGCTTCTTTCTAGATAAGAAAACAAAGACTTTTCACAATGTGACAATTTTCTAGGAAGAACTACTTTAATTTGGTTGATAGTGAAGAGCTATTTTCTTTTCAATCCATGCCAAAGCTGAGCTAGAATAGAGCACTTAAAATTGACATACATTACTGGTAGACCGGAGGTTATGGTGGGGGGGGTCTCATGTAGGTAACAGATTGCAATCTAGTGGACAAGGAGATGCAGAAAGCAAATGAGAGTGCTTTTTCCAGCGCCTCCCAGATTCCCAACAGGCAATTTGACATTTTTGAGGTGGCACAGTGTTTCTACCCAAATACCTAAAGAACAAAGGAATAAAAACTTTGTTTCATGTCCCTCTTTTGTTAGCCATCCTGTTGAGTTCTCCTTGCTGCCTTCTTCTTTGATGGCATTTCACAGATTTATCTGTGGAGAGTGCGGGAAAAGGGTGCTTAGGCACTAAGAGGCTTCACAGTAGTTGTCTTGGATTGGTTAGAAAACCCAAGGAAAGATTGAGGCAGACTTGGGAGCCCAAATCAGAAATGGTGTCTGGGGGAATTTTGGTGAGAAGTTTTGGAAACGGATTAACTCCTGGAGGATTCTAGCTGGTGAAACAAAGGGCAAGTTATATGGGATATATAGACAGGATCCCGGCAGCAATCTTGGACATCTCTAAAGGAATAGCTGCAAGGAGGAGGCAATCTTCTGAGCTAGGGAAAGCCATAGCATGGGGAAGGAGATGGTGTTGTGAAACTACATCAAAGACAGTTATGTGNGGGGAAAGCCATAGCGTGGGGAAGGAGATGGTGTTGTCTAGTGAAACTACATCAAAGACAGTTATGTGCAAATCCTAATGAGAAAACAGTCCTGTGGAAAAAGACATAATGTTTAATTGCTTTATTTGATGCCTATTGGAAAAAGAAGCAACATTTGGAGGAGGGAGGGCATGCTTTTTGCATTATTTCAATATTATTTTCAGGAAAATGTGGTCTAAAATGTTGTATAATTTATTTTTACAGTTAAGCTACAGTAGCTTGTTATTTATGGTGCTATCTCACAAAGCAGTATTCTTCATAGATCATTGGAAAGAGTAATAGTCAGAAAAATTAAGCTTCATTACAATGACATGTTAAATGAACATGATGTGGGCAGAAGGCCATTACTTTTCAGTTTCATCATATATTGCAGGGAAGATTACAGTTGTTGATGAGCAGCATTTTCAAAAATCACAAAGTTTCTTTTAGTTAGGTGCTTGTATTCCTGCAAGTAACTTTAAAAATCTGTTTTATATTTGCAATCAGTGAGAGTTGTCCTGGGAGTTTTGCCATGGTTATGCAGTCTACCCTATGATTCAAGCAGTCAGTATTGTGAAGATGGTCCTAGTACCCATCTGGAAAGTTTAAAGAACAGCCAGCAGGATGGGTGAAAAAACGGGAGGAAGCAGTTCCATAGGGATCTTGAAATCAGGCAGGGAAAATCTCTTTCCTAAGGAAGCTTTTCTGGGACAGTTCCAGTTTCTGCCATGTTCAGAGTACCACTGTAGCCTATTTTGTGGCCATTCTTATGATACGTAATCCCTATTTTGTATCATTAAAGGTTCTAAGCACTTAAGCACCCTATAAAATGAGCTGAGACTGCAAATGCAAAATGAAATCTGACAGGCTTCAGAAGAAACCTTAGCCTTGAAATCGTGACAGTTTATGCCTTCCTCCTATATACACTCAAGAATTACTCCCAGCCCATCAAGATTGGGCTGGGTGTCACCCCAGTCACTTATTTTAGAACTCAGAACAGCATCTTGCCCAGTGTCAGGCTATTAGTGCATGTTTTTCTAGAATTTTTTCTCATGAGATGGGAAATATTCTTAATGTCCTGGCTCTCTGCTCTTTACTGTTCCCATCTGTGTATGTATGATTACAGGTCCATGGTCACAGCCCGTTCAAGATGCTGGTGTGAATGAGCAGTGCAGCAACATTCTCAACAACAAGCGATTTATGCTGGACATGTTGTATGCGCATAACAAAAAGCCCAAGGATGAAGAAGAAAAGGAGCTGGAGGCGAAGGAGGAAAAGAAGGAGACGGAGGAAAGTGAAGAGTCACTCACTAGTCTAGCCAGTAGGATCTCTATCCTTCAGGCCACTAAGCAGGCCAAAGATGAATGTGTCAAAAAGATGGAGATTGGAAACCTGGACAACCAAGGCAGCGTAAAAGCCTTTGCGGAAAAATTCAATAGTGGTGAGCTGGCCAAGGGGACAGCCTCGTCTGAAGATGAAACTGGTGAACAGGTCCCTGAGAAAACATCGGCACAGCCAAAGAAGGAATCTGACTACATCTGGGATCAGCTGATGGCTAATCCTAGAGAACTGAAAATCAAAGACATGGATTTTACAGACTTGGATGAGGAGGATGATGTAGACGTGTTGGACATGGATATGGGTCCTGGGGACTCCCTTGCTCCCCCTCCTCCTCCTCCACCTTCTTTTCTGGGTTTGCCACCTCCGCCACCTCCCCCACTGTTTGGATGTCCACCTCCACCTCCACCCTCTGCTAATTTATTGGCTCCTCCTCCACTCTTCAGCACTCCTCAGGGTTTAGGGTCACCCCAGGTTTCTAGGGGTCAGCCAGCATTCATAAAGAAGAAGAAAACCATCCGTCTGTTTTGGAATGAGGTACGGCCATTTGAGTGGCAGTGTAAAAACAACAAACGCTGCAGAGAATTCCTGTGGTCGAAACTGGAACCCATTAAGGTGGACACTTCCAAACTGGAGCATCTCTTTGAGTCTAAGTCCAAGGAACTGCCTGTCACAAAGGTACAGCTCATATTCGTCTTCCTATTATTTTGCTATTATATTGGTATTAATTTTGACTTAGGTTTAGATGATTTATATTGTTTATATGATAACAGTGGAAATTACTGGATGTGTTTCTAGCTTGGTTTATGACGGAAGATATTCCATGACCTGAAATTAGGATATGAGCCCAGGATCATGTACCTGCCATAACTACACGCCATGCTGCCCTCTTGCTTCATGTCTACCAGTTTTGGATATCATTTAAGTAGGGAATACCAATGTTTTACTTTAGCATGCTAAAACCTAAGTGCCAAACTAGGTGTTGAAATATTTTCTGTCATGTAAAGGTCACAGCATGATGATTCAGATCTGTATATTTGACAGTTCTTCACTTGGTAATGTTTTCCTAATCACTCTAGGAATTATGTAAAAGGTTAGAATATCGGACTGGTTCTACTGAAAAACAAAAAAAATAAAAGGCTACATATGTACCTGAATCTAAAGGATCAGTTTATCAGCCGGATTGAGTTTATGTTTAAACATTCCACAGGAGGTGGTTTTTTTATTAGCTGGTGAACAGATATATTTTAAATCCTTAGTTTGGAGAATTGAACTATCCAGAATTTAGGACAGAAGCTGACACAGAAAGTATCTCTGTTGCTGGGAATTCCTTACTCCTTAGGGAATTCCTTACTCCTTAGGAATGCCATGTGCAATGTTATACTATAAATCCCCAGAGGCTAGGGACATGACTATTTCACATTAGTCTCAGGAACAAGTCAGTTCTCTTATACTTAGTGTCAGTAGGATTCTAAAGTTAACTTTAAAAATTATCAGCTAGAATATTTGTTTTTCATTGATGCATAAGCCATCTTTCTTCTAATGTAAGTAGAACAATTGATATCAAGGAAACTGTTTTTTTCCAATTAAAGTGCCAGTAAAAGATGCCCTGGAACATGACTCTTCTTTAATATAAATCTCTTGTGTGTTCAGTATGTAGGCCTATATGTTTTATGGTGAGATAAAAACAGTCAATAGCTTGAGTATTCTGCTTTTCTTCTGCTGGCATAAATTATTATTCATTTTATATATTATTAGTTGCTCACGATCTGGGAAGGAAAGATGTCTCATGATGGTATCTCTTCTTTTCCTTGTTTAGACTACTAACTTTCTGATGGTCATTCTTGATCTTCTCAACCAAGTAGAATCATCACAATTTGAACAATTTAACCACCCATTAACCAAACAATAGATCTATAAATATATGAACCACATAGATCCTGCTGGCCTCTGTTCTTAGCTGAATTTTCTAAGATGCAGAAACAGCTTTCAGACATGTGTGGTATATAGATCTCAAATGTATGGCATGGCAGCTTTAAAAACACATTCAGCTGATAGCTCGTTTGGCAAATGTTGAAATTAATTTCTTTCTCTATAATTCCCTCTGTGCTGAAGAAGGAATATTGGTGTCACTGTAGCATGTTACTCCTTCTCGTCTCTCTCTCTCTCTCTCTCTGTAAATACAGATCTGCCACAGATGGTTCATAAATGGAAAGAATGAGAAAGTTTTCTTAGATCCATAAAACAATTCCTTGAACTGAATGTGGACTTATGACATATTTGCCATTTCCAAACTTCATAAATGCCATTACTATAATGGATCAGTCTGGCCTAATCTTTTATTCTTAACAGAAATTTTGATAAAATGATAGATTGTTTAAATTTGGTCTTATTTATTTTTCCAGTCTTTTACCGTGCTCATTCCCAAGCTACCTTTGGCTAGTTTTTCCCCCTCACACTCGCTTCTCAAACCTGCATGGACTGCCTGATGCTTTGGCATAGCTTTTGGCTTCTGGCTGAAAGATGAGTGAGCAGGTTTCTTTGAAATTAGTGCAAGTCTGAGGAATGATTTAGGTGACTGCTTTCCTCTTGGAGACTAATACTGCTCTCTGCATGAGGCATTATACTTTTGGCTTTCTTTCCACTCTCTCCAAAACACAGACATAGAAATTTCATTGTCTCTATACAGAAGACAGTGATGACTTGAGAATTACTATGGTAGAAGTTTACTCAGATTTGTGAGACTCCTGCACGTTTTTGGTGAACACCAGCAAATCTTCCAGGGCAGGAAATGGTCTTTGCATCAAGTAAGAATGGGAATAATTAAGCAGACCACTGAATCTGTAAAAGACTGGAGGTTTGGTATGAAGATTGCACTCAAATTAGGACAGCTCTTGCTTTTTCCAGACTGCTTGGTTTCATTCCAGGGAGAACATTCCCCGTTGTGTCTAGTTTCTCGTGTCCAATGGCTGCAATCCAAAACAGGTTTATTCTATAATATCGTAAAGTCTGACTCACGGCTCAGTTGGTTCAGCTGAATAAAGAGCACTGAGCAACAAATCCAAAGTCAGTTCTCCAGATTTCATAGCAGTAGATGCAAGCAGGTGCATGGAAAGGAATAGTCCAGAAGGATGAGAGGAAAAGAGAAGTCAGCAGGGTGTGCTTTTTTTATTTTTTTTTGCCTTTTGGCTCTGTCTTTGCATTTGCTCTTTCATGCAGCTGTAACCAATTTTACTCCAGTTTCTAATCCCTCACTGTGATTTCCACAACACACAGCTATAAACAGCTACTTCCTGGCTCATGAGAAGTTTTTCATTAAACACAATAGACTGCAATAAAATGCAGTGGATTTTAAATTGTGGGATGTAATACGGGAGTCTGGAGAAGGAGTTCTTGGTTTTAGGAAAATATGCACCACTCTAGACAACTTGCTCCCTGATTATAGTTAGCTCAGCACTCTCTGTTGCAGAAAGTCTGCTTTCTGGATTTAGAGGGTTACGACAACTCATTAGTGAAGAGAAAAAGTGATTAAGTATCCCCTCCAAGCCAGTTCAGAATTTCTTTCCTTCTCTCCCTGCCAAGCAGTGCAGGTATTTTGGCAAAGTACTTCCAAGTGTTTACTTTTCTGTGAAGAAAAATGAAAACAAGCACACTTTTTTGCTATCAAATACTTTCTGCCCTCTCTTAGGTTCTCTGTGTCATATAAAAATAATATTTTGCTCATTCATCCTTAGCCTGTGGAGGATATAGGGATCCATTATGTGCCCACAGGTGTGAAAAAGTATTAGGAGTAAAAAGTTAAGGAACATCTTTCTTCACAGGATTTCAGGAAAACAGCTTAAAATAGTATTGCTCCTAGAATTAAGAACTGCATCTTAGACTACCTGCTCATAACAGCAGAGATCACCCTCTGCAGGACTGCTTAATCTTTGCAGTACTGTTTTCAAAAAACCTATTTGGACTATACAGCTTTCATGAAGGCAGTAGAATACGCCCAGTGAGGTCCCATACAGCTCTAAATACACTGCAATTGTTAATACATTGTAGGAATGATTGTTTCCCACAAATTAGAACATCCAATATGGTTATATTTTGTGTTTATTTTAATTTGATATTTATATTTTGTCATACAATACTCAGCACATAAAGTTGCATGCTATATATTCACACAATATATGGAATCAAGTGCACTCTTCCTTCAAACACCTGAAGTTATTGTCTGGTAATAAGCTAATAAAACACAGTCTGAGGTCACCTAGGATTATAATACCAGTTAATAGTTGTACTTTCTTTTAATAGCTATGCACTTACACATGTGCAATTTCATTGCAGGAAAAAATGAATTATTTTCCTAATGGTAGGGTAATGAAGTTCAAAGTAGTAAAATCTTTCTCTTCATCATCCTTCTTTTCATTTGGAAAGGATTTCTTTGTATCTCAGCCTTCTTCCCTGGAATGGATTTAAAATCGCTTCTGGCCCCTTTTTCAAAAAGAGCTAGCTATCCCAAATGTTTTTACCTAATATGCAGATATAACTCCAGAAAATATATATATATATATTGACGCCCTATCTAAAACTTGTCTGTGTTTCATAACTCCTTGCAAATGAGAAGAGAGCACTTGTGGCTGCAGTCAACCTAGCGGTTTGCATCGTATGTCCCTCACATGCATATGTCTCTTTTGACAAACTTCGAACTCAAAAGCAGAGCAATGGAGCTGGGGCTTACTTAGCCATACTACATGTGGGAAGCCTAAATTTAACTCCTTTCCCTGAGCCTTTTCCTGTCTGCATAAATTCTTTGGAGCTGCTGTACAGCACAAGGTAAAAAGTAGTGGCTTAAAAAAGGCTTAATGTGATAGATACTCAAGGGGAAGTGGTCTCTGGTGAACCCCGTTTGTTTTCATGTGGTCTTGGCCACTAACTCTGGTCTCGAAAAAATGATTAATGGCCTAGAAGTAAAAACGACTGCTTTAAAAGAAAGTCTGTATCTCAGATCCTTCAGTTAGCTCCCAGATAAAAAGAAGAATCTGTTACTCAAAGAAGAGAAAGTTCAAGAAGGGTTCAGGGCTGTTTTTGAAGGTGCCAAAAGAAAGCTATTCTGACAGAGCAGAGAAAAAAAAAATGAGAATGAATGTCATTTTTGGTCTCCTAAAGTTTATCCTAAAATCCTAAAATATATTTACTGCAAGACAGAGAGTTTTTTTCTTTTAAAATTCTTTAAGAACTTCTTGTTACTTTCAAAGGTTGTACATGTGTGGAAGTGCCGAGCTCCTACATTTGATTTCAAACTCATCTACATACAGAAGTTGTATATATGATGTTAATCCTGTCAGTGTGATGGAAGTGTTACGATGCCACACACATGGTGCAGCCCTGTTAGCACAGGTCAGAGTGCAAATTCCTAGGCAAGCAGAAAGATGCAAGGAGAAGGTATCTTTTCAATGATGTACCTGCAGTCATATTCTGGACTGACTCAGAGCTAGAGGTACTCTGGTAAAAATCATTGTATCTATTAACCAAGACAAGTCTTCCAATGTGGACATACTGTGCAGAGCTGGCAGTAGGGTTGTATGTGGAGCTGGCAGTAGGGTTGTGTCTGGAACAGTGGCTGTGGCAGGACCCAAGGGAAATGGTGGAGTAAAGCCTCATGCTTTGAGAAGCAGCCCTGCTCAGTGAGCATCTGCTGCGCAATCCTACCCCAAACCCACAAGAGATGCAAGAGACGCAGCTGCTGCCCTAGCGTGGATAGTGCTGTGTGCTGCACAGCCGTATGGGCTGCTGCATGACAGACTGGCAGCCAGGGTGCTTCACTCTCGTGAGGTGCATCTATGCCGAGGCTGCTGCTGCCACCACAGCCATCAATCCCCATCCCATCAACAGGCTCCGTGGGGAGGCCACAGTCATGTCCCCGCTGCCTGTGCAGCACTGAAACACGGGTTTGTAGATAGCAAACTGGGTACACACTTACCTGTAAAAGTGTTTTGGCCTTCTCCCTATGTTTGACAGCACCCCTTAGCCCATTTCTGTGCTTAAAGAAAGCAGAGAAAAAAAATCTTCTTTGTAAAAGTCACATTTGCAGCTGGATGCCATTGTACACTCTCACGTTCTCCCTCCTTCTTCTGCTCTCCAGTATATGTGGAGCAGAGTCCTCTTGTCAGCTGCATGGGTTATGACACATTTAGCTCCCAAAGCAACACGTTATAGCACAGTGAAAGGAGAGAATAAAAGTCTAAAGTCTAAAGTAAAAGTAAAGTAAAAGTCTATAGTCTAAAGTAAAAGTAAAAACTGCAATCAGTTCTGTCTTTAGGACATATCAATGCATTGTCAATCACCTTGCCTAATTGGTATGCATTTTAGCATCTAGGAATGTAGACAGAATGTTTCATTATTATTTATACTGTTTTTACTAGAGGTAAGACCTATAGATTATGCGTAGTCTCAAAGAATGAAAAAAAAAAAAGGGAAGGGAAGGGAGGGGAAGGGAAGGGAAGGGAAGGGAAGGGAAGGGAAGGGAAGGGAAAGACGGGTTAAAGTTGTTTTGCCCCTATGATGGACTTGGCTAAACGCCCTAGAGGAGATGGCCATCTTCTTGGAGAGGCTGTGCTGGCCTCGCCAGGAGGGTCTCCAGAGCCCCTGGTGGATGGCCATCAGGGGAGAGCCCTCATAGGTAGGTCAAAATTACTCTGTCCATTTTCCAACTAGGTGATGAGGGCAGGAGGTGAGCTGGCCAGTGTGAGGAGCAGAGCCAGGAACTGAGCTCTGGAGCCATTCCGCTCTGCCGCTGCTTCCCCTGCCAGGCCGTGCTCAGTGCGCTGCTGTGGCTGGCTCCAGCAGTGGCCTCCTCTTGTCCCACGGTGAAAACACCAGGGTTTTCTCAGACTGACTCTTCACACCAGCTTTGATATTCCCAGGACTTGCAGTAACACATTTTACCCTCGTACATGACCAGAGACTGATTTCATCTCTCTGCTTAAATCCCGGCAACCCACACTGACACCAGCAAGGATGTTTGGGGTCTGTGGTGAAGAATTCTGGTTTCTTTGATAACTGTAAATGAACTAGATTTATATTCAGTGTCAGCACTCTTGCATGGGGAAAGGCCTTAATGAAAGGAATAGCTTTATAAAACAGACTGGAGAAGTAATATTCTTGTTCTTCTCTTGTTTCTCAAGAAAACTGCTGCAGATGGAAAACGACAGGAGATCATTGTTTTGGACTCGAAACGAAGCAATGCTATTAATATTGGCTTGACGGTGTTGCCCCCTCCACGGACTATCAAGACTGCTATTTTGAATTTTGATGAATATGCCTTAAACAAGGAAGGAATAGAGGTAAGAAAGAGTAGTCAGTGTGTTCAACTCTGATTTTTTTTTCAAATTTTGCATATGATCTGAGTCAGACTTTTCATGGAAGAGGGAAAAGGTGATGTATGCATAATTGCTGAGCTATGGGACTTGACAGATCTGTGCTGTTCACTCAGTGTGCAGCATTCACCTGAAGTTGGAAATGCTCAGTATATGTGGGTTTCTGTGCCTATTTTTTAATATATAAGTTTGAAAAGCAGTGGCATCAATTCCTGTTGAGGTTTTCTGAATAGTGTGTACTCCTCCAAAGTTCAGTTTCCTGATACTTTCATTAGAGTTATTAAAATTCTAGCCATAGGTGAAGTTCTGCCTGCACCGACATGCTCATGCAGCACCAAAGCTTAGGCAGGGATTTTCTAGAGCTGACGCAACTGCTACAGGGTTTAACAAAGTTCACAGTCAGCTGGCTGCTGAGCTCAATAGTATATCTAGTGGAAAACAAATACATTGACTAACTCTCCTCAAAATAGCAGTTTGTGTTACTGTTGTTTGAAGCAAAGCAGTTGGTATAAAGATTACAGATGATGTAATTTTTGCCATTACATGTTTGACTTTGCAGATATTCTTACCAAGATCCAAGATGAGCTCCTTTTGCTATTATTTTTTATCAAAAGATTTCTCTTCTGTGAAGTGTAAAACGAGCCTGCTGCTCCTCTGTTCCTTTTCATTGTGATTGTATTGATTTTGAATGATTTTTGAATAATCCTGTATCATCTAGTTAGCGTAATCTTCACAGTTACAAATCTCAACCAGTGTTTAACTGCATAGGTTAGTATTGATTCACAGTCACGTTGCAGTGAATCTGTAATTTGGCACAGTTTCATTTTTCCCCCTTTCCACCTTTGCTATGCTGACTACAGAAGAAAATGAGAAAAGCTGGCTAGGATGGCAGTTGAGCTGCCAATATTTTTATGCAAAAGAAATATTTTTTTAAAGGCAAAAGATTGTTAGCTAGAGGGCAAGGCCTCATTTATCCTTACTAGATTATATTTCTTTGCAGAGATATGTTACTTATTTGCTATATTCATACATACATAACATATTCTGAATCAAACTGACCAACAGATCAACAGACAGCCTCTCTACACATGGCCCAACTTAGAGAGGTGAATAGAGAAGGAAGCATCTTCTTTATCTTGCACATGTCCCCTCCTTTGAATTGTTGCCTTCCCTGATGCACTGAAGAGAAGTTCAGCTACTCTGGAGAGCCTACTTTTTCCAATGCCACCAAAATTTGTAGCTGCACTGTCCATGTGCCAACCTCTGTGATGTCCACAGTGGAGAGAGCCTTGTACCACCACACCCTCCTTTGGGTGGCCTTTCCATTAGCTACCAGAAACACATAATTTCATTCAAAATAATACATATGATAAATGCAAGCAGATTTCAAATTGAAGAATTCAGAGGTCAGCAAATGATACACTGTTGATATACCTACCCAATGATCCTGATAATAGGATTTCTGAAATCTTGTCCACATCTTGAAGCAGAGGATGTAAATAGAGCATTTTTTTTCTCAGGGTGTAGTTCCCATATTTATTTACTGCACATCAGGTAAAACCCTGTGCTGCACTCAGATTCCCTTCCCCGAGCACCAGTTTGCAGAATTTTCCTAGAGCACATTGCAGAGCCAGACAGACTTTTGTACTCCCTGGAGGGCTGGATTGAGCTGTGCGGGCTTGGCCAAGAGCTACACAAAGAGGTGCTGAATGTCATCATAGGTACTGCTGCTTTCAGCAGGGCCCTCTCTCAGGTAGGTTTTATGTTGTACTTTTTACAGTGCAGATAGACCTGCTGTTTGCTTTTGCTCTTCCTCACTTCCTTCATCTATTCACTGGCTTTAGCCTTAGGAATATGTTGAAGAGGACTAGGGCTGTCTTCTTGTCCTGGATTTTTTAGAAAGTTTCCTGGTCTAAAACTGCAGGGAAATAGGAAAAATATCATTATGATTAAAGAAGCAGCTATATATATTGGCTTCCTTTATATAAACACTGCACACTGCAGAGAATAAAGCAAAATATTTGCTATGTTGTATATTTTATAGCCAATTTATGGGTTGAATAAACCAGAACTGCTGTGTAAAAAATATTCAGTCTGTTCAATTAAAAAACTGTATGACTGCATGCTCTGCATCTGAGGAGATCTCTAGAAGAGATATCACGGCTACTCAGCAGGAAAGATAGGCGTGAGTTGCACAGTCGCAGAAAGACAACATGCTGCAATGAGGAACTTGCAACCTGTGCTGAAATTTCAGGGAAGATATAACCCAGAAAAGGTTGTCTGGATCATCTTCACCTTTTAGGGAAACCATCAGGGAGTAGCTCATCAACAGGAATGTAAAGTCACCTGAACCTTCCTTTCCCCTGACTGTGAGTTTGTACTATGTTCTTAGCTGAAGAAAATCTTCATTGTCACATTATTGTGTGTGTAAGTTCAGTTCTGCTTCTTGATGGATAAGTTAAGGTCAATAAATTCAGGTCAGTATCTTAAAATGCAGCCTTTTAAGGCCAACAGACTAAAGCAGTGTTGATGATAACAAGACATTGGTGTGCGAGGATGTAGGCTACACATCTGCATTAGTCCAGCTCATTCTAAAGTTCATGGTGAGCCAGTAAACCCTACACTCCTGTCCTAGATTCTGCTGAATGCTTTCGTACTTTTGAGTACGAAACCCTGTTATTAATTCATTCATTGCTCTTTGACTTAAAATAGGTAACTAACTGAGATGGGAGATACACTCTCTAAGGTATTTTGTGGTCCTCTAGAGCGAAGGATGCTAAGTATTTTTAACCCCTGTGGTTTGAAGTGGTTAGGTATCCCTGAGCTGTGAAAAAGGGCAAAGAATGGGGAATTATGTTAGAATGGCAAATGTAGTCCGTTTAGCTTGTGGGACGTACACTGTTAAAACCATGTTTTCAAAGAGGAAAGCGCAATCTGTGTTTGTAAGCATGCATCAATCCAACTAAGAAGTTTTTGCCAACTTGCATTTGCCAAAGTGGCTGTGGCTTCCTTTCTTCTGAAGTTTGGCATTCAGTGTGTTCAAACACCTTGGAACTCTTTGTAGAGCAAAAAACTTCTTACTTAGTATGGGTGAGGATTTTCTGCGAATTAAGCAAAATAAAGCCAGCCTTAAAATCCTGGAATGTAGTTTTTAATGAAGTATATCATGGGCAGCCGATAGAATGGAGTCCACTAGAACAGTCTTTCCTGTTTGTCTTCGGTAAAGGAAATGAGTGGATTGCTGCATAGGATGCTACTCAATAAGGGAATACAGACCGAAATTGAGTTACACCCAAGAGTATAATTAATTTAGTTCAGCAAACTTGGGTTATACTGTGAGAAGATGAAGATGGGCTGCTTTGTGCTGTATGATGTTGCTTTGTGATGCTACACAATATTGAATTGCATTGGTGGCTGTAGCCTTTAGGAAGACTGAGATAAAAAAAAATTCTCTGGGTATGCCAGGCCCTCTATAGTCAAGCATGTTAAGTACTTTAAAGCCTCTGTGTTTGAAATGGTTACAAGAAATCAGAGCCTGGTGAAAGCCAGTGATGAAATTTATAAACAACCCCTCCCAAATCAATTCTCAGATATGATCAAGGTATTTAAACTTACGTTCTGGTGGTTGCCATCCTACACTGTTTACTGAAGATAAATTAGTTATCTAATACATTGCAGAAATGTGATGGGATGTTTCAAATTATGCTCACTAGCTTGACATGAGAAGAGAACACCTTTTTCACAATGTAGGCAGGAGAGAGAATTGACTCAAACAGTGAATGCTATGTTGACTCTGTATTCTCTGCCAGAGTATCAGTCCTAGCAAGTTTCAGGCTTTATTTAAAGAAACCAAACTACCCTTTCACTCTCTGCAGAAAATGAAGACATCATGTATGGTTTCTGAACAGCAGTTTCATGCTCATGCAATTCAGTGGAAAGTTGAAGAAGTTTCTCTTTTATAGAGATCATTATAAGGCATTTGAAATATAGCCCATTTTCAGAATTTGATCATTCTGCAGGAGTTCAATGAAACTTAATGCATGTACTGTATGTGATTCTTTTGTTTTGTTAGGAGTGTTTGCAGGTAAAGCAAACCACCAATGTGTCTCATCAATAGTTGAGAAACCAAAGTATGAAATACCTTTTAGGTCTAATATTCTGTTGAGGCCTATCAAATATCAGATGAAATATGCACTAATGTGTATTTAGATACGGTTGGATACACATAGCATATGAATTGAGCTACAGAAAACTTAGGACCCAATAGAGCCAGGTATTTAGTTTCCCAGTTTTTCTCCCGATAAAACCAGTGGAAATAAAATATAAAAGCCACCTGTGCAAGTTCATCATCACTGAGAAGTCCCATTATGTCCCAAGAGAGATAGTATGAGTACCTGATTGATGGAGAGATTACAGGCTATTAATAGTCTCTGGTTAAGTTTTTTCTTTGCATCCCACATTTAGGATCATGACTCCTCCAATACATGGGGAGTAACCACTCACCCATCTGCCTTGCTGGTTAGTGCAGGTAGCTGCTTCTCCTTGTGCTGACTGCTGCAAAACCCTCTGTGAAATACCTAACTTCTTCCCAAGTCTTTCAGGGACAGCTTCTGTGCATAAAATAAAGCCTGAATTTCCTATGAACCTTGTAAAGCATTTCTCTCTGAAATTTTCAGAAATGAGGTGTTAGGAAAGTTGAGTCCAGGGAAGCAACAGGTTGATGTTGTGTCTCTTGACTGAAAGTTCAAGCATGTGGCCAAAGTGTCCAAAAACAAAAGAAAAGAGAAGGAACAAATGAAGGATAGAAATTTTGGGGTATTTTTTAAACTGCAGGGACAGAAAACTTTTAAGCTGTATGATCACAGGTGAACGAGATGGCAAAAAAAATTGATTTTTCTTCTGGAATACTTCTGTCCTGTTTTTCCTTGGAATTTATTGTCTCACCTAAATGACTAAGGGAGAATGCATGGAAATGAAATATGTGTATCACATGGCCTTGTGTCTCTGTATTAGCAAGGAGGATATCAGCATAGGGGTTGTTGATAACCCATTCTTTTCTACTTTATCTGAAGAATGCTGTACTGTGGCCTGCATAATGAGGTAACAATTAGGTTGAATGCATTTAATGGTCATATTAAATGCCAGTTACCTTATGTCCTGCTACATTTTTATCTACTTTTGCTGTCAATGAAGTATTAAAAAATAATAAATATACTGGCAGATGGTAGACTCATCACTTTCAGTACTGAACAAATAGTTCAAATTAGTCATAGAGTGCACATCAAAATAGGAGGATTTTATTCCTTGCTCAGGAGCACACAAAGAGCATAATGATCAGCAGGGTAACAGTGACTTGCTCAAGCAGATTAAAAGCACTGGTGAGTTAACTGTTGTGAGGGAGGCAGCAGCAGCCCTGATTCTACCAAGGGCAGTGAGTTAACTGTTGTGAGGGAGGCAGCAGAACAGCAGCAGCAAGGGTGATCTTTGAGAGCTGGCACTGCAAGTAAAGGCCCTTTGGCTGGATGTTCCCCTTCTCACATGCTACAGTAACCAGCTCGGCAGCACAGCAGACTTGCAGCACTTGGATTTGGATCCTTTTTGTCAACAACTAGCTTGTGGTGTTTACATAAAGCTTGAGGAGGAGGAAAGTCCCAGTGGAAATAAAGCTTACTGTTTCATTGCCTTCTTTAAAATATCCTAAAGCAGTACAAAATCTCCAGAGTAAAGGCCCTGCACCAACACAGAAACACTTGTGGGATTCCTGGTTAGCAGCCAAAATCCCTAGTTATTTGTAGGAGGCAATCGAGAATACTGCTGAGGTGTTAGCCTTCAAAAATGCATCAGAAGCATTTTCACATCTATCACATAGCTACTGCTGAACTCTCCATGTATGGATGTTCATATTAACCCATTTTTCAAGCTGCCCTGGCTCTCTTGAAGACGTGCTGGCTTCTTAATAGGCGTTGGAAGGCCTAGCTTCTCAGGTTTCTCCTAAACACCTCTTCTTATAGATTTACGAAGTTTCTTTTTTTTTTTTTGGATGAACATTTTAAAATACATGTTTTGGTTAAACATTGAGAAGTACTCTGAAGCAGCTACTTAAAATCAGTAATTTGATGCTAGGTATGATCCAAGTTACAGATTTCAGCATATGTGTATTGATGGATAGCATGTCTCAAAATCAATTGACACATTCCACCAATCTGAGTAGATGTGAATCAGAATATTTTCCAATCAGCCATTAACATGAGAAGGAAAAGCACTGAGTGTATTGAGAGTGTATCAAGTAGCAACTCACAGACTTCAACACTTACTTTGGTCATAGGTAAAAATGAAGAGATTATATTGTTACACATAGCCCAAGCAAGTAGATTTTTCACTTAAACTGAGAGGCATAGTGCCTAATCATCATTAAGAGAAAGAAATGCTTCTTTCTTTATGTTTAGGGAACTGCATTAAAAAAGACATTTAAAAAAAAAAAAGGACAGCAACACAAATGCTGTTGCTGAAATCAGAGCTCCAGTTCAACAAAGCAAATTTGCTTGCTTAACCCTTGTTCTCCATCCAAGTGGCTAGGGAAGAATTCCTTACTCTCCACACTTAGTTGCAGTAGTACAATGAGCTGGATGAATTATCAGTATTGGAAAGGGGCAGTTGTGCTACTTGGATGAATTGGTTATGTCCAGTGCTGGAACAGACTCTGATTTGGATTGGCAAGGCTGAGAGCTCTTTGGCTGGGTTTTAATTCTTCTCTTGTTCCCTGCAAAGCCTCTATCAATACAGATGGCTACAAAAAAAAATCATTTTCCAAATGAATAAACATAGGTTTTGTTGAAAATCATCTGCTTTTTTAATGAGGTATAGATCAACAGGGTAGAAATCTCAACTTATCTGATGCACTTACTTACATTGTTTTGGTTTTCTTTTTCATTTTGAAGTGAATTTATTATATCAAAAACTCATTAAGCAGTTCCTTTGAGAGGAACAAGAAGGAAAACTGCCACAAGTAAACAAGCTTGTAAAATCCAGGAATTGAAATTAAAGTATAAGTTTTTTGAGCAGTACAGACAGCAAAAAATGAAATTATTGAGATTCTTTTTCATCAATATTTTAAACTTGTCAGATAAAAAGAGAAAAAAGTCCATATGCTACATAATGCCTAACTTAGCTTTGAATTCAGTGAGCATTCCTTGGAAAATTGTCTTAAGTCCACGTGATATGTTTAGGAATGACCACTTATGCTAAAATAGATACCGCATTTAATTGAAAAAGGCAAAACAAACTGAACAGAAAACAATAATGGTGAGAGCAGCAAGGACCAGGAGTCCCTACTGCATCGCAAGGTAGGTATAGCTATTCCACTCCACCTTCTCTGGGGACCAGCATTTCCTCCTCCACTAGGCTTCCATCCAAAAAAACGGTTTGCCACTTCACTTATGAGGTTGTCAAGTTATGCTGCAAGAAATATATCTGCAGCTGCAACAGGCCCTCAAGTTACTTCTGTATACCCATGAGTGCACTGAAGGATTCATTGATGTTAAGACTGGAAGAGACCTTAATATCTCTTCCGACTGCTGTAAATTACAGGCTACACTATTTTACTCCTCTCCAACCCTTAGTCTATCTGTAATTTGCAAAAGGGTGGCCAGTTTTGATTTAAAGGCATTAAAGCAGAGGAAACCAGTCCTAGTCATTCTCTGTTTGACCCTGTGATCAGTCAAGCATAAGTCCAATGTATTTTTATACGTATAGATGTATGCACATTTGAACAAAATGCAGATGTTCAAGATAACAGGAATTGCTTTGGATTCTTTTGTGGTGAATGTGCTTGGTTAAGGTACTATCCTAACTTTCATGGCCATGACTGAGGACTTTTACTGTTGCTAAGAATCACCAGGATGTAAAACAAGACCAGATGAAGTCGAAGTCTTCAGTGGAGGAGTGCGCTTCTGGGAGATTTACCCTCAAAATATCGCCTGCCTTCCTGCTTTCCTGCTTTTCCAACTCCATATGTCTCACCAGCAGGCATGTCCCATTAACACCTTTTGTTCTCCTTTCTAGAAAATTCTGACCATGATCCCAACCGAGGAGGAAAAACAGAAGATCCAGGAGGCACAGATGGCCAGCCCGGACGTCCCCCTGGGCAGCGCAGAGCAGTTTCTCCTTACCCTCTCCTCTATCAGTGAGCTCTCAGCCAGACTGCAGCTTTGGGCCTTCAAAATGGACTATGAGATAGTGGAAAAGGTAAAATAGACATGGAGAGGGGGAGAGAGAGAGACAGTTTCAAGTCTTTACTAAAGCCTTCTCAGTCTTCATTATTATATGAGCATATGTTCTGTGTATATTGCTAGTGTGCTGCTTTTCTTTTGATGACCAAGAGGAAGCAGCAAGCATGTTCCTTCATAATATATTCCATCTATAAAAGAAAATTAGAGGTTACATCTTCCTTCCTTTAATTAGGCAGTAATGATACTGGACAAAGAAGGCCGTATTCTTACCCCATTTCCAGATGTTATTATTCAGGAAATATATATTGTTTAAAATTGGTAAGAATTTATTCTTGACTGGATTGAGGAGGACTAGAGGCTTCAGCCTTATATCATGAAAAGCGAGGAGTGATCTTAAGTCCATTTAGGCTAAGGAAAACAACATTCGTGAATGTTATTTCTGCTAAAAAAAGTCTTTCAGAATTTTAAGAGCATCCTTTGGGGTGTTCGGTTTGGTTGTGGACAGTTGTTTCCATTTTTTTTATGGATGGCATTTATTCAAAGAACACTGTAATCAAATTGTTTCGTATGTGATCACACGCAAAAATTCCAAAATGATAACATAAAATTTTGGTGGATAGGTGAAGCAGAATTGAACTGGGGAATTTCAGTTGCTTACTGACTTTTGTGAGGTCTTTCCAGAAAGACCTCGCAAAACAGGTCACAGACAGGTAACTTCCTCTGGCTGCATTTCTATTGCATTCCCCATGCACTGCTTTGAGTCATTCAGGCAGTTCTGTCCTGTGTATGTTAGTTTTATATGTGTATCTCTACATCTATGTACATACATAAATTTAGATTTATATATATTTTTATATTTTTTTATGTATGTATTTTTATTTTTTTTATATACTTTTATATATTATGGATTCTAAGAAGTGGCATATATTTCTCTGCAAGTGTCTCGTTTTTTCTCTGCAAGTGTATCGTTTTTTTAGCGATAAATACTGAGCAATCTATACAGCAGCAAATTGATATGCAGATGGTACAGTTAAGTTTATTCAACTTTTGCATAGGTTTATTAGATTTTAGGAAGTGCTCACACACTAATGTTCAGTATAAATTTTCCTAATTAGGAAATTTTATGACATTTCAAAATGTGAATTTCTGACTTACAAAACATAAAATCTGTGTACCTGTCTTGAATATTTTTTTTGACAGATTTTTATCTGGTATAGCTTCTTAGACTTCTTGGAAGTTTCCACAAGGCTAAATCCTACATTTTATGTGAGCAAAGTTAGCTTTAGCTCATGGTCTGTGTGTATACTTAGAATTTCTAGCTTTCTCTCTATGAAAAAAACAACATCTAAGGCACTGCTAAAAAAAAAATAAAATAAACCTAATGATTTTCATATTGTTGATCCCATAGTGTTTATGTCACAAAGCTAAAAGATTGTCAGCTATAATCTGTAGAAGCTGTGTGTTAGTATCAAATGTCTCAGGTATCTGAATTACTCGTTGAAGTGATAGCAGAAGGCAGAACCAAGTTTTTTATCTATAATGTAGGGAACAAGCTTAAATATAGTACTTACTATAAAATGATGCAATGATGCAGGAAATAGCATACAGTAATTGTGATAAAATAGGAGAAGCCTACGATAAGCAATTCAACAGAAAAAAATATCTGACAGTCAGCTTGGGTTTTATTTGGGCAAAATGGAATATATAGGATTTATAGGAATATATAGGATCTCTTACACCTCTCTCGCATCAGAGAGGTCAGCTGAGGCTCTCCATGAACAAAAAGTTAAGCTTCATTCCAGGTAAACAATAAACATAAGTCTTTTTTAGTCTGCACCACTGCATATCCAATTATATATAAAGTAGTTTATGTTACTGTTTAAGCTAATAGTAGAGTTCCTTATCCTGGTAACATCCTTCTATTCTATGTTCTTGCAGAAGATCAATCTGCAATGGACAAACCTGTCCTGAAATTTAGGTGCCAAATCACCAGTCACGGTTTTTGTCCATTTTTCTCCAGTATCTACATGTTTTTTTTGTTTTTGTTTTAATTAGGAAAATTAGTAAAAGTTCAAAATGCACTCATGTTATTTATCAAGTAATACCAGTATTTTATATTGGAAATCAATGATCCCAACTATTATTTCCTTATAGACCACAGGTTTCAGTGGGCCCATGACATCAATAGCATGAAAGTAAAGACCTGAATTATTTACATAAGGCCAGGTTCTGATCTTAGGGCATTTCTTAGACTTATTTGCAGGTTGGCTTAGACCAAGATTTCATCTAAGCAAAATTTAGTTCCATTTCTGATGGGCTGAAAGAAAAATGATATTAAATTGTTAAAGAGAAAGATTAACATATTTATCAAAAGTGAGATATTGTTCATGTTTGTAGGAAAGCTTTTCAGAGATAATGAAGAAAATCTTCTTTCTTGAATTCATTTTAATTAACTAAAATAATTCAGGGTACATTTTCAGAGAGCAGTCTTAGTCCGTACGAAGCTGAACTGAATGAGTGAATACTCATGCTTGGCTATTTACAGCCTGTGTACCAGTGACAATTAAGGTACAGTTGCAGCTATCACTGTAAGTCATTTGAACAACAAAAGTATTATACATTCTATGAAGTTTGATCAAATTGATGTATTATTTTGCATATTAAAACTTATGCATCTAAAATAAATAAAGGAAAACTCTAGATCATCTGTTTTTAAAAAATGCACATGTATAATGTCTTAAAACGACACCAGGTATAAAAGGTATATGATTACTATAAAATCATCAATGGAACAATAATTTTTCTCACTCTTTTAGTGTTGTATTTTAAACATATAAACAGAGGAGTTGCTCTAAATCTTCATTTTCAGACTTTTCATTGCGCACTACCTGAAAAATGATACCATGTTACTTCTAACCGTTTGTACTGAATTACTTGTGATGCAGACACCATCAAATATCATTATTTCAAAGGGAGTTTAAGTTTTAGAAAGAGGAATAGAATGCTTAGCTGCCCTACATCAGATTTCTTTTCTTATGGTCACTTTGGGTAAATATATCTTTATTGCTGACAACTTTAAAAGATCATAAATATTTAAAAGATCATAAACTATTGTAGAAATGGGAATGATTAAGTTGGAAGAGAAATAGATTTAGTTTGGTTAATCTTCTGTGCAAAAAGATTATTTGCAATCCTGAGTCTTGTCTCCCATGAGACAAAAGAAATAAATCTTCAAAAGATTATACTTTTGAAGTATACTGTCTGAACAAAGTATACTTCAAGTATACTGTCTGTCAAACTGTCTGAAAATTAGGAAATTACATCAATATTTTCTAAAATGATACAGTATGGTTCTGATAATTTTTGTTCTTTCAAAATTGCATGATACTTGCATTAGATGAGTCTTAACTCTATGTAAATATGGCAAATTATATTTTGGTCATCTTCACAGGTTTTATCCCTCACAGAATCTGTATGTGTTTATCTCACACAGTCAAACTTGCACTGATGCGATAAGCACAGCGCTTTACCAGCACAGCAAATTGCAGGTGCTTGAGCATCTGTACAGTGCGTGCTAGGGTCCTCCCTGTCCCANCTGCAGGTGCTTGAGCATCTGTACAGATAGTGCGTGCTAGGGTCCTCCCTGTCCCAGGCATGTTGGATTTATTGAACATACAGCTGAGTCCATTTGTGCATATGTGTTAAGCATTTTTTTTTTCGGGGATTATCAGATGTCTCACAGCCAGAACTTCTGGAAAAGTCCTGAAGTTTCCTCATGTCTGTTTATACAATGTCTAGTATGCTGGGTTTGATTCTTTTCCACTGATGCAATAAAACCAAAAATAAAGTATAATTGTAAATATGTACTATATGTAAGAAAGCTTAAGCTTGAATAACTTGCATGTAAATAGCTGAATGAAGAGTTCTGATATGGCCTATCTGTTAGCCTTTTATTCTACCTTTTAATACCATCTTCAGAATGCAACCTTTCAGAAATGATTTTAAGACAGTTTGCAAGCTGATGCAAGTAAAATGGTCTAAAAGCCTATATTTACAACAGATTTATAGTGATCTTATTCATCTTCATAGTGAAGCAAATCATCCTAATTTGTAAACCAGTTCAAAAAATTCTGTGCAGTACTTAATTGATTTTAGTTTACCTTGATAATGGCTTCATGTATAAATTACTTTGCTCTCCATGCCATCTGTTAATTTGCCCCCAATTTGCCATGCCTTTTTCAAGAGAGGAAGTGCTCTGTATTGAGTGGAAATGCACATTTCCTTCATCCCTTTGCTCTTATTTATGGTAAAATACCACTGTAGTTGTTGAGTGAACCCTCATATTTCCCCTAGACAATGAAGATCTCAAATATTTTGCTTCTTGTTCTACAATAATAGCTTAATTTTGGCTTCTTAGTTCATAAACAGTGTAATAATATGGGAAAAGAATGCTGCTCATGGATGGCTAGGATGACATTTGGAGACAGAAACAATGTGAACTATATGTACGTTATTGTGCATACAAAATAAATAACCCTGGACCTCACACAGAGACGAAGTAAGCTCAATCGTCTCAATTAGCCTGACTGTCTTCCTTTGAACTCTCTGGGGATGGTTCACTTCCTGAGGTAATGGAACAGAATTTATGTTTTCCAGCCTATCAGTTTACAGACCCACTCTTAGATAATGTGTAGGGATGGAAGATGCATTAAAGTAAAAGATTAAAATGAGACCACTTTGATAAAGCTCGATATTTGCAGTGTTTTTTCAGTTTTAAAGTCACTCAAGGACTAACAACTCAGAGGTGGCCACCACTTGGAGACAGCTTTAGGATCAGACCATAGTTGTCAAATTAGGACTTGAACTTCTTTTTGTTGTTGTTTTTTCAAGGATTAAGAAGAGTAGTTGCAGAGGTTTCATTATCAGTGTGTATGTGTTTTTTAATGCTTCTAACTCAAATACAAACCCCCTTCACTGACGCTACCTCTTCTATTTGGCATCATGGAATATCCCCAGGACAAGCAAGGCAATTGCATACATAAACAAGCAACATGAGGAAAGTATTTTATGTATTTCTTTGCTGTCCTTGCATGTGATTTATTAGTTGGAACGTGGAGGAAAGCCAGCACACATGGCCAGTTTGCACTCTTCGAGACGCCAGTTCAGGAACTTTTTACTATCATTAATCTAAACGGTAGAGCTACAAACTAGGAGTAACTGTCGCAAACTACTTTCTTGTTTCTCTTCTTGTGGCAGGAAGTTGCAGAGCCACTTTTAGACCTGAAGGAAGGAATGGACCAGCTGGAGCATAACAAAACGTTGGGATTTATCCTTTCTACTCTCCTAGCCATTGGGAACTTTCTGAATGGAACCAATGTAAGCCTGTTGCCCTTGCAGCTCCTCAAGTGTTTCTCCTTCAGAAAAGCAAAAGTCAAAACTATTTTTGCACAGTTACAATCCAGTTTTTGTTTCTTACAGAAAATTCTTTTAAAAATTGGAAAATACTACTTTTTTAATTTTGTTTCATAAATTTACTCTGCCTCTTTGAGCATAATATAGAAGAAACTTAGCAGCAGACACTTTTCTGGTTTAAGTATCTTGAGTTGCTCCCTCTTCAAATTTGAGAACTGTATCATGAGTCATTGCACTGCAGGTGGAGTTATTTGGGGCCTACTCTTCAGCAAGCTAAAATTAATTAGAATAATAACAAAAGTGATTTTGCTGTAGGATTCTTCTTCCTCTGCCACTTCCTACATTTTCTTCTACTAATCTGTAGGGGAAGGAATATTTAAATTTTAGGGTTTTTGCCTCTTTTGCCTCCTCTTCCTGCAGGCCAAAGCCTTTGAGTTGAGCTACCTCGAGAAGGTTCCAGAAGTCAAGGACACAGTACACAAGCAGTCTCTTCTGCATCACGTCTGTACTATGGTGGTGGAGAAGTTCCCGGACAGCAGCGATCTTTATTCTGAGATTGGGGCCATCACTAGGTCAGCCAAGGTATGTCTGGCGGGGAAATATATATGTCTGTTTTTATATAAACTTTTAAAAGTGCAAAAGTTGTGGATTTTTTCTTTTTCTTTCTCTTTGATGTCATTCCTCCCTGGTTGCAGCACTTTTTATATATATAGTTATGTCATGTCATTCTCAAGGAATTTTAAAGATACTGGTACAGTCTTTTGAGCTTTATCTCTGTCTGTCAGGTGGTTTCATCATCAAGGCAGTAATAGGCAGCTATTTTATGACATCTTCCATGAATTTCAAGCAATAATACTTGCTTTCAGGAGATTCCTCACCTATAGGAGTTATGGAAATAATCAATTATAATGACAGTTACTATCATTAATGCATATAACTGCTAGGAACAATTTTCAGGTTAATGCTGTGTCTGTCTAATATCTTTGGTTTTATTTTGTCATTTGGGGAAATCTATTTTCTTTGTGCAAATACTTCTCATTATATATTTAAAAGGAAATATAAGGAAGGCACTTTTCTCAGTGATAAAATTATTTCCAGAAGAAAAAAGTGTTCTTGGAATATTTTATGTAATTCCTCTTTTTTCCTCCTTATGACAAAAAATTTCATATTTAGGAATTGGGGAAATTAGATGTAAGTGAAGGAAACTCGTGGCAGTGCCTCTTTTAAAAATCAGTAGATCAATGACTAATGCACAGACCTGCTTGAATGCTACATTTGGCGTGCATACATTTTGCATGATAGAAATGCTGCAGGTTTACTCTTCAAGCTCTCAAGAGTGTGAGTTTTCATGGATGACATTTTAAAACAATTGAAGTAAACTTGTGAGACTATCATCAGCACATAACAAACATGAAACCATGGTTTTGGCAGTTACTTCTCACATGAAAATAGAAATAATTACCAGAGAGAATTCATATAGTCCAATGTCTTCATTCTGACAGCAGCCAATGCCAGCTGCAGGAAAAGAAAACACAAGAAGCTTGAAGGAGGCAGATCTTTCCTAGAAAATTGCCACAATAACATAGTTATTGTGGCAATGAGTCTTATAGTCTAACTTGCCTGATTTTGAATTTGCTGGTTTCCTCTTTCTTCGCAGAATTTACTGGTTGAATATACTGAACTCTCGTGACTTCTTTTATCTCTCTATTTTGTTACATTTGGGTCATTTACACCATTTTTCAAATGTCTATGTCTCAAATTACCTTCTAAGCCTTCTTTTAAAAAACTTTTCTCCACTTCTCCTCCTCCCTCCCAACTGATATGGGTTAAGCCTGTATGTTTTTACTATGTTTTTTCATTCTGTTTGCAAGATCTTTTGTAAGATATCCAAAGATTTGCTTGGGTTTCTTTTTTATTTTATTCTTTTTCTTGTATGTTATCTTTTTCTCACCAGTCTCTGTTGAACTGTTTGGAAAGATATCTAGACATTCTTATGAGCTGGTGATGGCAATTTAGATATTTGGAGGAGTAAGTACATTGGAGCAAAGTACATTTCTCTGCAATCTGAAGTAATGACCGTGATCTGCTGAAGTGTTTCCTATCCAAATAGATCAACTGCCTATCTCTTAAAACCTTAATAATCATTCCAGAACCAATCTGAGTATTAGTCTTCCTTACTTCCAGAGTTTTTTAAATAAGGCAGTACAAACCATGAGACACCTGCTGTTAACCCTGTGACTAGGTGAGAATTAGTATTTGTTCCTTCTTTGCTTTTGCTCTCTTAACCTCATACTCCACTAATATCCTCCACGAGGCTTCCTGTCAAGATTTTGAAAGTCTAATTTTATTATCTCTCTTTTTTTTTAATTTATCCTTTAATATGGGTTACCAGATACAGTAATAAAGCTTAGAGTTGTAGAGTCTCCTGATCAACCTTGTTGTCTTTGTAAAAGATAGTTGAAACTTTTGCTAACCTCTTAAAGGAACTAAATGTAGTGAAAACATGCACATCTTAGCTAGCATCTTAGTTGCTTTATTTTAATTACTTTCAGAATTCTTAGCTTCTAGTTGTTTACCACTTTGTAATCCATCGTCCTTCTCCAACACATTTACTTCTGCAATTATTTGCTATTAGCTCACATCCTTTAAAAGTAAACATAAACATGATACAAAACTGAAAATAATCTTTCAGTCTGTGATTTGCTGTTCTAGTGGCCTTGCCCAAAGAGGATGAAGTTCTGAAAAGCCTGACAAAATCACATTAGGAGAAATTATAGCCTTAACATTCCTCATGACGCCCAAGGTCTTCCTCCTTGGGATGTCCCTACATGTACACACTGTATACACTGATGGATTACGGTAACAGTCTCTGTTCCCACTTGATCTTAGCTGCCACAAATCAAAGAGTTAGGACATGGGAGACATCCAAGCCGCCCTCTTCAAGGGAATGTTCATAGAGCAAGCAAAATTTTGGTTTAGGAAGGCTGACAGGAAGGGAGAAGTAATATTTCACTGCAGATTAGATGGCTTTTTGAGCTTCATTTTGTCTATAAACATCTTTCAGAAACCACAAAGGCTAAATAATTTCCATCTTGTAGATAAACAGAGATGCCCCTTCCCATGAGATGCACATCATAAGAGCATTTCCTTAACTTTAGTTCACTTTAAAAAAAATAATCACTAGAAAGTCCAGAAATAAAATGGTAGTTATTGCAAAACCTGTGGCTTTTTATTGAAGAGCTGAAGTCATAAATGGAAAAAAAGCAAACACATTTAAAAAAGAACAAAAACCTTGTGATTATACTGACCTATGCACAGGGGAACAAGAAGTCTGCAGCTACCCCCGAGGTGATCCAAAAGGCTCAGCATGTATCTGTGGGGAATAGGGAGGTTGTTGCAATAGAAGTGCTCTTCTGGCATGCATGCTGTGGCTTCTGCTTAATATGCCAAAAGAAGATAAAGGAGGGGAAAAAATGGTGAAGAACATGCTGTCCACCATCTGCTTGGTGAGTAGGAAGGTTTTACGTGCATTTATTATTGTCATTCAAGCAGGTTTTCCCTACACAAAAACAAATGCAAAAAAAAAAAAAAGTATTATCTTGGATAAATAAGTTGCCTTGGGAAAGGTTGTATCACTCCTTACAGTGCCAGCTGCAAGAGTGTGCAGTTTTTCCAGTTACTGATATGGGTTAGAGGGAGCCAAGCTGAAGAGAGAGACACAGTATGAGACAGTGGTCGTGTCCTGATAGCATAGCAAACTGGGGCAAGGAGAAGAAAAACTCAGGGAGATACATGGCAAGTGAGACCTCAGGGTTTTCTACAGAAGAAAGTACTTCATTTAGCATATGGAACAGGAAACAGTTTGTGAAACTAGTTGCCTCAAGAGGCTGTGGAGTCAACTTCTGGGTGATGTTCAAAAACTGTCTGGACAGGGTACTGGACAACCTTCTGTAGGTGATCCTACTTAAGCATGGAGGATAGAATAGATGATCTCTGGAGAGGTTCTCCAAGCTAAACCATTCTGTGGTTCTGTATATACCTATACAATATAGTAATGTTTCAGTAACAGTCCAGCTGAAATGTCTACAAGTAATTTTGTATGTGCAGTTACACCAACTGAAGTGCTATGTTGCTACTTACTGGTATTGTTCCTTTTCCATCCCCATTCATGAGACTTTCATAAAGCATTTGCAAATAGATCCCATGTAATTATTTTAGATTGGTTTAGGAGCTAAAATGTGGTGGACGTGTAAATAATGAAATGGAATCATCTGGTTGTAACCCAGTAAGTGGCTCTGTCCTTTTTAATTGGTGGATTGATTCAGGTGTTCTCATTTCCAAAGTTGTTGTCCTAGAATTACAAATGTATGGACAGAAACTCCTTTATGTTTTTGCTTGCTTCTGAGACCTGATATCTGCTTCATTTTTAATATGTGACCGACTGTGGAAGTTAGGCTAGGTTTGGTCTCTGGAGGATTCTTGTTACACTCAGTTAAGGGAGGCAGTCTGAACATACTGGAGTAGAGGTTGAATGTCCACCACAGAAGGCCGCTGCACTTGAATGAGTTTTTACAAGGAGCAGATCTCAGAACTTTGGCCCTGAGCCAGCTTGAGAAATGAGGAGGACTCATGTTCCCTGCCAGAACTCAAACATTGTGAGAATAAGCAGTCTGACCCTGAATTATAAACAGCTCAAACTAGACTGTGGTCCACTGTAAAAACTATCATCTTGAACTTCGAAGAGATAAAGACTTGTTTCTGTGATTATCATATAATGCATTGATTGTAATTTAAAGTCTATACTTATGAAGGTATCCATATGGTATTTACTTTGCAGGTAGAATAAAAACACAGGTGTTGCAAGGTCTTGCGTAAAAAATGTTTGGATTTGGTATGTTCATCTCAAAAAGAAATGATCTTAGATAATAGACAAGAAACATAGTAACAGTAGAAAAGTTATAAAGGATACCAAGACTACATAAGTTATTCACTGTCCTTCAAAATAAAAATTTGCAGTAATTTTGATAAGTACTTTTCAAGCAGAAACCTCAGCTTAAAGTGGATTTGCTTCATCACTTCCTCTCCATTTCTTTGTTTGCTTTTCCCCTATGCAATCCAGTTGCCAGGTTTCTGACCCTGTTTAATGGTTGATTGTAAATGCAGGAAACAGAAAACATTAACGAAATCAGATGCAGCATCTTTGATTTCAGTACATTGTTTTACGGTTTCTCTTACAACAGCTACGGTGATTTGCTATGTACAGCAATGTACATCTATAATTGTATATGCTACCGTAAGGAGTAAAGCACAAGATGCTTAAGGTTTGAGCCAACTCATTTAATCACCAGCGTCATCTGAAAGTAGTCTTCCCGTTTTCCTCTTGAGACCAGTAATGAGCCCAGTTCTTGCATTTCCACAAGAAATTTGTGGCAAATGATATCCCAAAACAAAGGCAGCAGTGTGCCCTCATAGCCAAGAAGGCCAATGGGATCCTGGGGTGCATTAGGAGGAGCGTCTCCAGCAGGTCGAGGGAGGTGATCCTGCCCCTCTACTCAGCCCTGGTGAGGCCACATCTGGAGTATTGTGTCCAGTTCTGGGCCCCCCAGTACAAGAGGGATGTGGAGCTGCTGGAGAGAGTCCAGCGCAGGGCGACTAGGAAGATCAGGGGCCTGGAACATCTGCCCTATGAGGAGAGGCTGAGGGAGCTGGGCTTGTTCAGCCTGGAGAAGAGAAGGCTGAGAGGGGACCTCATCAGTGTCTATAAGTACCTCAAGGGAGGCAGTGAGGAGGATGGGGCTGGCCTCTTTTCACTGGTGGCCCCTGACAGAACCAGAGGAAATGGCCACAAACTGAAGCACCAAAAGTTCTACAGGAACTTAAGGAAAAATTTCCTGACAGTGAGGGTGACAGAGCCCTGGAACAGGCTGCCCAGAGAGGTTGTGGAGTCTCCTTCTCTGGAGATCTTCAAGATCCACTTGGATGCAGCCCTGTGCCACGTGCTCTAGGTGGCCCTGCGTGTGCAGGGGGGTTGGACTAGATGACCTCTAGAGGTCCCTTCCAACCTTAGGCATTCTATGATTCTGTGATTCTGTATATACTGGATTTACTACACAGAGTTGGTCTTGAAGAAAACATTTTAAAGGTCAGTATTCATGGAATCTGAAGAGACGCAGAAGTAAATACTGAGCCACTTGATGGTAGTGACAATTTTTGGAGAAAAGAGGGTCATGTGGAAACTAGCTGTAACAAAAGGTCATTTTGATAATAGATATATTAGGTGATATTGTAGTCTTAATCTGATGTAATGAGAGACCACATTAGGTACTTTTTTTTTTGTTTTCTTTCTCTCTAAACAAAGGTTTTGACACAAGAGAAAGGGTAGATGACAAAAGAAAGAGGATTAGAAAAGAAGGGGTTAGAATGAGTGCTGCAGTTGCTGGCATGTGGTTTGAGGGTGTTACTCTTAGTCTGAGAATTATTTGTGCAAAATATGGTGGTACATTACATTAGAAAATAGATTTTTTTTCTTTTCTTTTCTTTTTGTAAGTTGCACATTTGTGAGGGAATGATTTCCTGAATGAGACTGACCTCACAGGGCTTGTGTTATGTTACATAATCTTTAAATCCTATTTGGGTTAATTATCTCTAGGTACCCAGTAGAGTACAACACTTTCTAAATTTTTCTGAATATGGTATTCTGCTGTGGTTGTCAATGGAAAGGAACCTGGCAGGAGAAAGGAGGAACGTTCAGAAATATTCTGGGAGCATTTAAAAATTTGTTTTCTCTAAATTGGTTTACAAATCAAAATAAACATAGCAGAATGTCTGAAAGAAAAGTAATTCTTATTTTGCATAAGCTGAACAAGATCTGAAGTCTGTTGTTTGTTTCTCCTAAGGAGAAAGAGATTTATTTTTAAACTTGTATCATAAGGACCAGTAAACTGCATGTCCTTTGTGCACTTGTGTCCTGAGTTAGGGAGGAGGAAGATCAATGTATATTTCTACTTTCCTCAAAATCCCAGGGGCTGGGCACAACACTGGTATGCTCTTATCCCACCAGAAAGTCTTAATGGCCATTTCTGATTGCTGTTTCTTGGTTCAGAGAGCATAATGACAGCAGCAATTTTTCTCAGAGAACCTCCTTTTCTGTTGTCTCCTTTCAGCATCTTTTTTTTTTTTTTTTTTTTTTTTTTAACCAACAGGAATGCCAGTATTTTTTCCCATGGGTGTTTTATATACACCAGCTATGGACAACAGCGATTTGTTTATCACCAACAATAAAAACACTGAAAATAAAAACATCAGCACCACCTGCGGAGCTTTTCTAAATAGCAAAATGGATCAAAAGATGTTCTAATTTCCTTGTGAGAGGGAAAGTTCATTGTTTTAAATTATGGCAAAAATGAGTCAAATCAGTACCAGGAACTTTTTAATCATAATGCATTTCTCATGGCTATTATGAATACAGTTTCAGCAGTGGGTGCTATATTCAGTATAATTTTATTCTATGTTGTGTATTACAAAGTGATGCTGGAACTAATACCAGGAATTGAGTCTTAAAAAAAAAAAGAGAGAGATTATTACATTGCAACCTATCTCTATTAGAGATCAGCTGGAAATGAGAAGGTTTGGATCTAGGTCAAAATTTATCCAAATTTGGGCTAGCTTGCATACGAGGCAAATTTCTTTTTCAGCCATGGATGACTTTTAGGACATCTAGAAAAATTAAGCCCCATTCAAACACAGTAATTCACAATGGAGTGAAGAAAAACCCGTATCTGACACTAATTTTCATTTAGCATTAGGGAATTAACCAGAGTACCATATCCAAGTTCATCTATATTGTGAAGTGGCTTTATAAATATTTTTTTACTATCTTTGGAGTTCAGAAACACATTGGACAGTTTTCTGTTTGCTGTGTTCACATACAGTGCTGTAACTAGATAGTTAATGCACTTACTTAGTCCAATTGTTAGCAACTCATCCTAAATGACTTCTCTAGACCACTGCAATTTGAACACCTTTTTTGGTCGATGAGTAAAGGACAGCCTCTCTTTCCCCTTCTGTGGAATGAAATGGCTTCTGTACTTAAGAATGTTTCTGTAGCATGCCATAATTTATTTTAACTGTGTTGACAGACTTTCAAAGCCATTATAGGATCTTGTTGCAAGCTAGCGAAGTTATACTGTGTATCAAGTGAGATAAGTTAGCACTGAGATCACTAAATAGAGCTTTAAAAAGTTCTGGCATGTGAATTCTGTAATTAGTAGTAGATCACCTATTACTAGTGTATGAGTAAGGAATATATCAAAGTGTTTCCTAAGGTGAGCAACAAGCTTGCTATAAAAAAATGAATAAAATGAATGAAATGAATAAAAGAACTAAGAAAAAGCTAAAGTTTTGTGTTAACTCAGCAGAAATAATTGAGTCATACAGGTTTTTTGGTAATATCATAAAATTATTTAGCAAGGGAAAAAGCAAGCTACAATATTTTACTATCCATTCTTCAGATGGTAGACCTATAAGACCAAAAATAGAAATAAATGTATATGGATATATTCTTTGTTCACATTTTTTCCTGCCTAGAAAAGGCATTTCATGCCTTGAAAAAGACGGGGAGAGAGGCACTTAATGATTATTTAGCAGTTTATTAATAATGGGTATTAATTAGTTGCTGCAGCTACACTGGTCCTTTCTTGCACATAAATTGAGTTGTTCTTATATCCAAGCATGCTACTGCATTGTTTTTGATTAAAGTGTACTATTTCTTTTCCCTTTCCTTTTATTTTTTTTCTTCACAGGTTGACTTTGAGCAACTCCAGGAAAACTTGTGTCAGATGGAAAGACGGTGCAAAGCATCATGGGATCACCTTAAGGCTATAGCAAAGCATGAAATGAGGCCAACTCTAAAGCAAAAAATGTCCGAGTTCCTTAAGGACTGTGCAGAAAGAATTATAATCCTGAAGATTGTTCATAGAAGAATAATTAACAGGTATAGCAGTAGACTGGTAGTAACCATAGCAATATGTTGTAATGACTTGTTAAAATTATAGATTATGCCATGATGAATATTGGGTTTTTAAGTGTTTAATCTGCATTCAAGTAAGCACATCCACCGTGATATAGGTAGGGATGCTTTGTCAAAGAAAGACACCTATTTAAGGGAGATCCTCACTTCAGAAAGTTTCAGCGTTTCTGATGAATTCACCAGAATCCTGTCATTTATCATATGCATTGTACAAATAAGAAAAATAAGCTTTTTTTTTTCTTTTATGTACGTACTTCAACTACAACTGTAGATTTCTCAAAAAAAAAGATATCTTTGTAATTACATCTGTCTGAAGCTGAAAAAAAAAATTATCCTCGAGTATATAGATGTAATTAAAAGAGGTTGAAATGCATTTAAACATTGTGTACTATTGTAAATCATGCAATATAGAAGCAAGCAACAATAAAAGCTGCAAATAATGCAGAATCTCTGAATGCGACAGAAGTAATAAAACTGTGAATTGAGAGTATCCCAAAATAAAGTACTTGGAAGTTAATATAAATTTATGATCTTTTTTGTAAAGCAGAAATTCTTTATTCCTCTGTTTGCTAGCCTGTAAATCTGCATTCTTCTTGTCTAGACTTTCCTCAACATTCTAACAGCCACTTTGAAGTTACTTAGTACAAATAAATAGCATTTAAACTTAATAGATATTTTCTACTATAACTGAAATTGCTAATTCACATGCCAAATCAGTAATATAAAGTAGATGGAGTTCTATAAACATCTTATCTCTTGCATCAGCCTGGGAAAATGAGCTGGGATGAAGTTATCATAGACTAGACTTTCATGTTTTTAATTATAAAGCATGCCAATGTTATGTAAAGCATCCACAAAAATTTTGTAGCACAAAAGAAATGATGGGAGTTAATAAAATAAAATGGATTCACTGAAATGTTTTTTTGTCCTAGAAACTAAGAAGAAAGACTTTGTCATGAACTCATTTTTTTCCAGGTTTCACTCATTTTTGTTATTTATGGGCCATCCTCCCTATGCAATACGTGAAGTCAATATCAATAAATTCTGCAAAATTATTAGTGAATTTGCTCTGGAATACCGCACCACCAGGGAACGAGTTTTGCAGCAAAAACAGAAACGAGCTAACCACAGGGAGAGAAACAAGACCAGAGGGAAAATGATCACAGATGTAAGTGGCAAAATTTATCTACCACTGTGTGGCTTTACAAAACTTTTTTCAGTGAATGTCAGATATGAAGTGTGATTTTTCTTTATGATTATTCTGAATGAATTCTTCTGCTATAAACATTGAACTTCTCTTAGAAGTCAAAAACTGCAAGTCATTGATTATGAATGCTTTTACTACATACCAGTGTTCAGAATGTGAACAATTCAGCCTTAAGCAGCTAAAAAGAACCTGTCCTATTGCACAGGCAGTGCGCAGAAGCTTTTGAGTAGAGCAGGGCTTGTGTGTACCTAATCATCAAGAATATTAAAAATAAAGCTAGCAAATTAGGCTCCATCAGGGCAGCATGATTCATATCATGAGCCATATGTTTAAGTGACTACAATTGAATATAAAATGTAATTTTAATCACATATTCTAACATACCTTCTTTAATTATACTGGTTTTTATATGTCCGGATATACGAACATACTTAGATGCCAGCACAGACACACAGTGACCGATTTTCTTCCTAACTTTGAAACACAAAGTTGCCAGCTTTGTAAAAAGACTACTCTGGGATTATGAAATATAACATTGACTTTATGTGCACATTACATGTTTCCTTGCTGACTGTGTCCTTTCTATACTGGTGTAAAAAATAGTTTTCTTTGTGTAGAAAACTTCAAAATAAGTCTGATATTTTTTATCTTTTTTTTTAAGCTGTGATTTCGTCTAACTCTATCCAAATAAAGTTTTAAGACGTGCCAGTACTTAATAAAAGTTTCCAGCTGTCTCAAACTTCAAATCTGGAGTCTCGATTAGATGTGAGTGGTTCGTCACATATGAAGCTACCCCTGCCTTTGGCATGAAAAGTCCTAAGTTGATTACAATTTTATGGCCAAAAGCTCAGGCAACTTAGGTCAATATATATATATATATCAGGCCCAAATTGAGATTGTATTTAAATCACTGACTCACAATCATTTGTAGATCTTTCCTGGCAGTATCCTCTTTAAATTTGGAAATCTGCTTCATCTAGAGGGATTTTCCTTTTGGTCTAGCCTCATGTTAAGGAAGGGGCTCTGATTTTATGTGATGGGTATAATATAGTCATAAAAATTTTCAAAACTACCACTGAGGAGCTGCATTTTTTTTCTTCAATTGTTGCACAGTTTTTCTGCAGTATTGAAGAGGAGTTAAAAGATAACGTTAACCAAAGGTATTGGTAAATTAAAATGTAATTTCCTCAAATAGCTTTAATACTTTACACTAGTTTAGGTAATACTTGGTGTGTATCATCTCTCCAAGAGAGCTGTCCATGGCAGGACTGAGAAAGTTTCTCCAAGTCCTGTGCCTTCACAAAATGTGAAGGAAGTCTGATCTCCAGATGCCGGCTTTAGGAAACAGAGAGCAGTGACTCTCTGCAGGATCAGGGTTTATGGCTAGTCAGTGAAGACTGAAGCCAGAGATGATGGCTGTTATCTGAAAATGTAAGAGAGGGTGAGAAGAGGCTGTTAGGCCTCCCAGGAAGCTGTATTGTCAGAAGGAGGTTATTAGTCAAGGTAATGTTGAGACTTGACAAGAATAAAGTGCCACCTGATAGCTAGTATTCCACCTAAAATTATCTTCCAGGTCACAGAAAGAAGAAATTGCCCCTCACTAACTCATAGTTAGATGAAGGTCCTCTTACTTAAAAAAAAAAGGCCTATTGGAATAAGAAAACATTCTCCCCAGTAGTTTCTTTAAGGGGACCGTATTACTACTTTGGAAATTCTTAAAACTGTTTAGCTGTAGCTCAGTAATGTGGCTTCATCTTCCATTCACTGGATTACAGTACATGGTAAAAGAGAATTAAAGTTGCATCAGATTATTGTCCCGGCTTCCTTTGAGAAGTTCACAGTCAGATCTACCTCAAGATAAGATTCCAAGTCAGCAGGATGGAAACTATGTGTGTGAAAAAGGGGAATTTTACTGTAGTATCATGTAGGCTGGATCTTGTATCTCTTTCAGATTTTGTGTTTTATATTTGTATGCATTGGAAAGGGATGACATATCTGTAATGCATTGACAAGTTGTGGAACTAGCTAGAAAATACGGCTTTAAGAAATTTTGGATCTTGGCATTGGAAAGAAGCTCTTTGTAAAAAGTGATTCTAGTAAGAAGTAATTATATGGAGTTTTGATGTCTGCTTTTAGAGACCTAAAAGGATTGTGCAGAGGCTCCATCCAAAGTCACTAGAACATACATTACTTGGTGTTTACCTCTCTATCTCCTTTATGGAAGTCTCTCTAGCATCCTGTTTTTAGCACCTTACAGTGCACTGTTTTCAGGCAGAGGAGGATTACAAGAAAAAGGGGAATGAATAAGCCAGCAAACTTAACCAGTTCTTAACACAAAGGCACCTATCTCTTAATCCTGAGTACCCCCTGCAGCCTCAGGAGGTAGAAGGGAACTGGCCCTTTGCCTGGAGAAGTTTTCCTCACTTTCAACAGTTGCTCATGTGGCACTGTGAGGAGTATTTTCAGCTTAACATATTCTTTTATCACTGAGATCTTTTTATGTTCTTTAATAGCTGCAGTGCCTTGGGCACTGTCAGTTTAACTCTTGGGGAATGCTGTCTCCATAAGACAGGGAGTTGGAGGGGAAACAAGGTTAGGTGGATGGAACAGGGAGTTGCTGCAGTTTCAGAGGGAAGCTTTATGTCTGCCTTTAGCCAGTGATAGCAGTCACTTATTTTAGACACACTAAAAATAACAGAAAGTAAAATAATGAAGAAAAGCAATTGTAGAGATAGAGACCGATTTTTTAAAATGATTTTTAATAATACTAGGTAATATAAGCATCTGTCTCCTAGATTTATGAAGCTGTGCTTTTTATGGTGCTTGAGAGTTTCAATTCCAAAATTGCCATGTCATAGAAGTAATATTTTTAAATGCAAAATCCACTACATAGAAATGCTAAAGGGAAAAAAAGAAAGGTGAAGGAGGATAAATTATTTTGGAGAATCTCGAAGAATTGTCCTGTGACATCCAGTATTGATAGAAGAACTGAGCAGTGTGTTTCTCTTAAAAGTAACAGCTTGTGCTTGCAAAAGGGGTTCAGTGCAGGAACATTCTTCCAGTGCTGTTTGATAACATTGCATCTGTTGATATTTTCCTAGCCTATTGACATTTCTCAGGGTATTTATAATGATGGGATGAGGAGCAAAGAAAAGGTAAAATATACACACTTGGGCAAGAGTAGATTACCTTCCTGAAAGAAGGAAGTTTGATTCATGAATTTTTGTTAATGTAGGTCCTGTCCTTCTTGCTGGGTGTAAATGTAGATTTCCAGGCATGGAAATGTGAACAGGACTGTGACCTCCTCCTGTGTGCTGGAGTATCTTTGGGTGTAGAAAGGCAAATGCCCTAGACACTAGCATTAAGAAAGGTCAAGCACAGAGTAGTACGTGCCTTTAACAAAAGCCCGCAGCTGCTTCTACCTGGATTAAATGTGGAAGAAGGCTAGCAGCTGTGCTTTGCCTGTTAAAATCTAGTTTGGTTATAGTGTAATCATATGGTGCACTTTTGTCTGGAACACAGTCTTCATATTGTGCGTACTCTGCTTTTTACCCCTCAGTGCCTTTTGCATATTCTTTAGTTTGATCTGTTCCCCTCCTGCCTTTTATTTATTAGAGATCTTTACATATACGTTCAAGTACAAGTATGTTTTTGCTTCCTGTTTCCCTTTCTTGTTTCTGCCAAAAATGGAACTGTGGCCTTTTTCAAAAAAATTGCTTTGGGGTGTGATTCTCCCCTCCCCAGCCCTGAGGGGATTGAAAAAGCAAATGGATCTTTTCAAAATGCAAAGAGAACATACCTGCCCAAGTCCCTCTGCAAAATATCTGCCTGTGTTTCTGTCAGTGCCACTGTGTCCAAAGAAAAAGTAAGCCTCTCACTCTTAGAATAAAACATACCCTTAAAAAGTAATGTTAATGTGCAGCTCAGCACTCTCCCAGCTAATCTTCTTATGGAGATTGTGCTGAAACTAAGATGAGGGCCAAAGTAAATGAGGCTTTCATTTTTAATGAGGAAAGTTTCTGGAACAGAATGCATGAATGCTAGGAAAAAAAAATCATAATTGAGAATGAGATAAGATTGAAAATATATATTAGTAACACAAGGGAGAGGAGTAGATTTAGTGGAACGCTTCTTTTAAAAATAAAACCCACAAATAAAAAATTTTTGGATTTGGTTTACACTTTAAAAACAAAAAATAAAATAAGTTATGGAAACAAAGAGCCCTGATACTTGAGAAACTGTTTCACTTTGGGAACCTTTCATGTAGAGTATCTTACAGTCCAATGAAGAATTTCCCAGTTCCCACAACTCTAAATATTTTGTAATTCCCTTTAAGTCCCTGAAATTTAAGAACACTCCACATGCTGTAACATTTTCATATATCCATTGCATTTGATGTACTGTGACCCTGAGATGGTTTTACATCCCTAGTCTCACAAAGGGTGAAAGCCCTGAATACCAAAGGGTAATTGCATCTCTGATTTCCAGGGTCTTGTATGAGGGAACTGCTGAAGAACTTTAAAGCTTATTCAGAGGCTGCTCAGCACTTGATTTCTGTGCTCTGTTAAACTGGAGATTAAAGCTGAAAAACTGCAGTTCAAAAAGGAAAGTAAACAAGCAGTATAAGGGTAGAGAAACAGAACTGCGAAGAAGCTGACCTCTGCACTGTGAGAAATAGCAGCCAGGACCTCTCTGTTCTGAGCACAGTTGGAAAAAGCAGAGGAAGTCCTTTCTAATGCTCTCAGTTTCCAGAGGGCAAAATATGGGCAGGCAATAGCATGACCCAAGAGAGAGATTCGGACTGTGTCAGGGATAGTTTCAATTCATAATTCCGCTCATAAAAAATCAGAAAATAATAAAATCTTATCCTAGTGACAGTGACAGCCTGTACTGTGTGCAGTAGGATTACTGTTCATTGACTGAAAGGGATTAGCAAATTGTCTTAAAAGACGTGAATTCCGTGTACACTTTGTGTTTATACGTTCTATAAATGTGTAAACAATACCACGGTTACCTTTTACTCTGTCATGGTTTGAACATACTGTCCTTCCTAAATCTTGCTGTTTGTCCTTCTCCACCCTGTCCTTTGTCTCTCTTGGCAGACCGATGAAGAGGAGGATGCTGAGGTATGGTTCTTCGAAAGAGCATGTCATTCTCATATCTCCTGTGTGCTGTGACATCTAATTTCTAACCCAGTTAGTATGGACTGCTCAGCTCCATCTGCTCTACTGGGCTATGAACCATGGCATTTTTCTGATTGCTTTTTGGCTCTATTGTAAGAATACGTTTTTACAGTTAGCCTTAACCATTTGCTAAAAGGCTCTCTCAAATGCTGATTTGAGCCTTAATTTCTTTAAGTTTCCTCTTTTCCTCGGTGTCTGTTTGCTGAACTGCAAAATATCTCTACAACCCAAAACATGATTGATCTGAATGTTATGGGTATTATCAGTTATTCTTCATTAAGTATTTCCATGGTAATTTCACAGTCCATGTGAAGCTGTGTAAGACTAAACATTATTATCTTATAAGGTGTTCCAAAGCATAAGGCTATAGGGACAAAAAGTGAATTATAATGAGTCTATCCTTGCTGTGTGATCTGTGAGAAAGACTCATTGGTCTCCAAAGAGAAGAGACATGTAGTAGTTCACGTATTTAGTGCTCCTGAAGATTGAACTGTAAGGACTATAATACACCAGCTATATATACAATAAAGCAAGTAGTTGGTTTGGAAGCACCTCCTGAGCATTGTAATTTTTGTTCGGCATTGGCACTGGTTCAGTTGTTGGCCTCAAAAAAAAAATGTGGCTTAATACTCAGTGTTTCATAGTGGTAGTCACTTGCTCAGGAGGCTAGAATTTGGATATTAATTTACATAAACATTTGAGAATTAAAGAAGTGGAATAAAACTTGTGCCTATAGATCTTCTCCCCTAGTGATTAGCATGAATTCAAGAAATAAAATTACTGAAGTTAATTTTCTTATGACAACGTTTAACTAACCTGTGTGAAATCTAGTATCTATGGGAAAGCATCAGCCTGTTTTATTCTCTAAGGTGGATGTTGGTTAGCTACAACCCATTGTAGGCAAAAACTGCATGCACTTCAATAGAGGTTTAAATTTTTTCTATCTTTTAATTTCACGTGTGATACTCCATGACTTGCACCCTTTCCACATCAAAATGTTGCAAGCTAACACATAATATAAATTTATATTGTAAGTAGATTTGTGTAAATTATATTTAAAAAAAACCCTTCTCTTTCAAAAATAGATCTCACACTAGTGTATTAGGCTCAGTGCCTTGTAGGGAGTATTGTTTTGCTACTCTGTTAACTTGCTGTTATTTTGAAAAGTCATTATGTTAAAATAGCATCATCCTCTCATTGATTTCCAGATTAAATATTTTCAGTTTGCGGTCTTAACTGTGGACTGAATCTAAGCCCTGAAAGTAGGACTAATTCTTTTCTTCCAATTTACCATCATCTGAAAGAAGGGCTTTGAGGTTTGCATGCTTTAACTGACTGGCTTGATACCATCTAGTTAATAAATAATGCTGTTTATCATGTAACAGAAGGAGGCAGCACCCCTTCCTTTGTCTGTGCTGAACCTCTAGGAAATAACAAAAGTGAAAAAGAAAAAAAAAGGTATATCAGGTCCTAATACTGGATTGATATGACTGAAAAAAATCAAAGGAATAAAAGTACTGATGTCTGTTTGCTGTTGAGGGCTTGTCTTTTCTGGGTAAATTTTATTTTAAATTTGTTTTAGTCTTTCTATAGATAAGAAGAATGGAGGGAAGATGATAGTCTTTTGTAGGTATAGACTGCTGAAGGAGAAAACAGCCTACCCTGCCCACTTTAAAAATACAAAATGTCATCTAAACTTTTATTTTGCTGCAAAAACTCTCCTTAGAAAGTATCAGTTTGTGCTTTGATCTACTTGGCTACCTTTCTAGCTGGATTTCTTTAGTAACTGGTGCCTCCAGTTGCATTGGTGTGTTACGTGTTTGCAGCTAATTTAGCCACTGTTGTGCAGTTGTCCTGGTGACAAATAAATCACAGGGAGCCGGGCAAGCAAAGGGCAGATACCAAAGACTGTTTAAGGTTTTGTTTTGTTCTCCTAACTGCTGACTGCAATTTTTTGTGTTTTGGCCATAGAATAATTTGACTGGATATTTTAGGATTGAGATTTTTGAATATATATTTAGTAGTATATTTAAAAAGTAGTGTAGTTTGTGTTTCAGATTGTTTCAAAAGTGCTGTGTGTAGCAGTGCAGTAAGGTAAGAGAGGGAAAAGGTGGTTTTGTAGTTCACTTTGCCAGCTTTGCCTAGTTACTGCAAGGTGATGATACAAGAAGAAAAAAATCTTATTTATGTGAAGTCTCCTGCTGTTTCAGTGTAGTATCTGAGCCCAGAATAGGCCCTGTCTAGGTTGAAGATTTCCAAGCAAGTCTTTGTTTTATACTTTATGCTCTTTATGCTCTTGGATATAAGGTCAAAATTATCATAAAGCCCCAGCTAAATTATCTGTTTTTTCCTCTCGTTAAGTTTGCTCCTCGATGCCAGCTTGTTTCTGCTTTATTTCTGCTTATTACTTATTATAGTGCCAGAGAGGAGCCAGTGTTTGTTTTTGCTCTTTGGAGAGCATATGTGCTCTACAGTAGTCTGTGAGGACAAGGACCTCATGCAGTTCCTGGTCTGAATGCTGGCGTGTTCTCGTTGCCTGTTGTGCTCTCTGGAGCTCAAACCCCTGTGAACCGTGTCCCAGCAGCTCTGTTTTCCTCCCGCAGAGTGGCAAGTTCTCCAGCAGCTCCGCGCTGTCGCAGAGCCAGCCCCAGGGCCTGCAGTACGCCGAGGATGCGGCTGAGCACGAGCACATGAAGGCGGTGCTGAAGACCTCCTCCGTCGGCGGGGAGAGCACCGCCGCGCTGGGCGTTCGCACGCGGAGCAGAGCCAGCCGAGGTGAGCGCTGGGCTTCTACCGTGGGCACCTCTGTTAGGACCCAGTAGCCACGGGGCAGCCCAAAGCCTTGCATGCTCCATGGGATGCAGAGGGTCAAGGGGAAGGGGGGAAAAAACAGTCATATTCCCATCCTGGAGTTGGTGATCTGAGGCATCGAAGCCTTCATCCCAAGTTGGACATGTTGACTGCAGCCCAGGCAGAGTGAGGGGGCATAAAGAATAAAAGTTTGCAGAAATCCGCACTGTCTGCCTATGAACTTGGCTGCCCTCTAAATCCCCATTTTTTATTCCTCTTTTTTGATATGAAATCAAAACAGAGTCTACACAGTGTGGTTTTCCTCTTACTTTCATCAGGAGAAAGTAGCCACTTGCAGGAATGGTTAGAGAGTGCAGAAGGGACAGGAAAATGATGGTGGATCTTTGAACCGCCCCCCTGCTAAAGTGTTGTGCTGCTGTATTAATACAGCCAGCAAGCATGCACTTCTGCTTTCCTGACACCTCTTCCTCTGAAACCTGCAGCCGCTCTGGTTTCCAAGTGCCAGCCTTGGTCATTTCTGGAAACTGACACAGATTAATTGTAAACCCAACTCGAGCTGCTGTTTCCAACACCTGATATTCTGACAAAAAAGTTCACTGGTACAAACATCCTTGGCAGTGAGGTAGCTCAATTTCTTGTCCAGGACATGATTCATTGGTATAGCTGTTTGTAAGAGCAGCCAGTAAACCACTTCTTTTTTGCTAAATCATTTTACAGACTCTGGGCTAACCTGCTTATTTTCCTTCTTTGCCTTCTCCTCATACCACGTATGTGGTTTCACAAATGATACCTGGAAGATGTTTTTTTGAGTAAAGGTCATGCACCATTTCTGTTCTGGCATTTCTTTTTTTTCACATCTGGGTATCTTACGTTTTCCTCATTCCTTTGAGCACCACTGATAAAACCTCCAGAGCATCTACTGCTTGTAGGGATTTGTCTGTGTGCCATGTACAAAGTTTTAAACCCTGATCCTGCCCAGTTTAGAGGCTTCACAGCCCCCATTTAAGAAGCAAACCAAGTAGCTGAAGTACGCAGATGAAATAGTTCAAGCTGCTCTGCAACAGGCTGAGTAGCTGATGTAATGCTGAAGTGTCCTGATAATAAGAGTCAGTCTGTGTTCCCCTGAAGAACAGCAGAGATAGAGAGCAAGTGTGCCAGACAGAAACTTGTTCAGAGCATTATCATAGCAGAAGCGCTTGTGATAAGAGCCAGGAAAAAGCAGGGGAATAGGCTGCTAATGAAAGTCATTGTTTACTGACATCAGGGAAGTGATACAGAGTGGTCTGGACAGGGATTCTTGTAGCTGTTTGCAGTTTTACCACACCCACTCTTTTGCAAAGCTTACTGTCAGTGCTCTCCCTACATACAGTGCCTTCAACGAGTTCAGAAACCAAGAGCACACTGACCAGTAGTCCTCAGTGGAGGAATAGAAAGATGCATCTGACAGCTCTTTGGAGTAAGGAGTGGCAGAGCCTTGGGTTTGGAGACACGGCTCACTTGTTTGTTTGTGGTTTTAACCAAAATTACTTATATAGCTTTTCAGCTTGCCAACAACTCTTGCTTTTCAGCATGTAATAGAGCACATGCAGTTGTGCCAGGATAGATACAATTTTGTGATGAGACAGTAAATTCTTCATTGTGAAAGGGGCAACAAGACATGTCAAACTAAATTTTTCCTCTTGTCTTGTCCTCTTTGCAAGCCTGTGATATAGAGGCTTGGAGGTGGATTATTACTGTCTTTTTGATATGAAGGGCCAGTTATGGATCAATTTCTCTGACGTCTTCTAGTCGCTGTGTAATAAGAGCACAGGGAAAAATGGTCATGCATTACTCCATTTGTCCCCAGCTCCTAGGCAGATTCTAGCAGACTGTTGCCAATTGTATGGTAAAGGCTAGGACTCTGAGGCTGAGGAGAGTAGAAAGCTATAATTGTATATGAACTCTCCAGTCTCTGCTGATACAGCAGAGAATCAAAGGTATTATTTTAAAATGTTTTGCATTAGGCAGTCTTCTACTTTGACCAATTTAAAGCAGCAATGACTGAATTGCCTGCTATTAATTCTACAGAAAGCCAATTGCAAAACCAAAGTAACACAAGAGCCTTCTGTTTTCCCTCAAATTCCTTTGTTTGCCTTTTCCAGGTCGAGTTGGTTCATGGAATGCTGGCAACGATGATTCACCAAATGCAACGGATGACGCGGCGGATGAGATCATGGATCGCATTGTAAAGTCTGCCACCCAAGTGCCAAGCCAGCGAGCAGTGCCTAGAGAGAGGAAGCGATCACGAGCAAACAGAAAGTCATGTGAGTGTATAGCTATTTAACTTCTCAGAACACATATGTGCATATATTTATGTATGTTGGTGTATGAACTTGGTCCTTAGAATGGAGGCATGCATTGCTAATACACAGTAGCCTGAGTATGTATTTATCGTTGGTATGTATGCTTTTTATTATAAATGTTGTTAAATGTTGTTGTTTGCAGTGTTTCACTCTATTCTAGAAAACTTCACCTTAGCAGTAAGGGAAGCAAAATATACTATGGTGCTTTAGAGCTTCTCTGATAATGGTATGTATTTGGAACTAGAGAAGTCAGATCAGGTCTCCCAAATGGAGACTGCCTAAATTCCCTAGGGTACTATGAACTTGCCTAAAAAGTATTAGTTGTATCAGTAGCTGAATTTATTCATAAAACGAACAGTAACTTGAGAGATTTTCACCTTTTACAATCTTTCTCTGTTGTGCTGTACACCTTCCTTCTGCAACCCTGAAAACAAAATATTTACTTACTCTGGCGCTGTAGGCTGCAAAGTAGTTATAAACTAGGTTACCTTTCCCTAGGAAGGAAAGGCAGGCCATTTATAAGACAGCCTTCCAATAGTTTACTAGAACTACAGGACTGAACTCGGGCACCTGAGTATGAGCAATTTGGTTTTGCATTTTAGCAAGTACAGTGCTTAAGAGGTGATGGTCTTTTTAGCTTTTTTCCTAATGTGCAGGGACAACCACAATTACTGCGACAAGGATAAGTATCTGAAGAATGAAAGATTGTGATATTTAATGTCATTCACTATGTGTGGCTTTTTGACCAACTTTCGTCCACCCTTTTAGCATTTCTGAGAAGTTAGGACAAAGAGGAGACAACAACAGTGAGTGAAAAATAACACAGACATTCTTTTTTTGTGGAATTGATCTAGCTGGTGATCAAAAGCATTTGATAATAAACATTAATCGGCTGCTATGAACTAGCATGTTCTGAAAGCATATTCACTTTCCCCAACATGCTAAGAAATAAACTTCTGCATGTGGTGAGAATTAAAAGCAAAGTGGATGTGCTGTTAGATGAGCCAGGCTTTCAGCAGAGAAAATGAGCTGACCCTGGATTGTCCGTCTCACTTCCCGTGCACTGTGCCGAATGCCTTTGCGACGTCACCTTCTGCTGCTGCCCGCTTCCCCACACAGTTGTGGTGCTCCACATAGGTGCTGACTGCCCTAGTTGGCTTGTGCATAGCAAGCAAAGCTCCTATGTGTTTGCCCATTTCTGTCGTTTACCCCATGCTGAACTATTCCTGTTAGCAACACTGTCGTCATGCGCACACACACCAAAAAGCTTTATTTCTCTTCTTTACCAGGCAACTTTTTCCCAAGGAAGCACTTGCTGTAGCAAAATATGATGATGATGTTAATAAAAATACTATATATTTCTCTGTGAAGTTGGCTTTCATACAAGGTTAGTGAAAACATTAAGGAGAATTAGGGATTTAGTAAATGTTTAGGCTGAAACTGATTTCCATTGTAATTAATCATGGTAGAATCTAGTTCTTTTGCTTATTTGTTCTTCAAAATCTGGGTGAGACTCTAAAGTGGATTAAAAGACAGCTTCAAAACAAACATATAGTTCAGTAGTTTAGCAGCCCTTTCAGCTGACATGTGCCGAAAAAAAAGTGTGAAAGGAAAATAACTAAACTGCTTCACTGTGCTAGTCAATATAACTGAGGTATTTTAAATTTAAAATACACTCAACTGGACTGATAATATAGCACCTATACATGCTGTAGGAAAAGGCTCCTGTAAGTGTATAATCGTAAGTAACACAAGGAGAAAAATCTTCCTGATAGAAATACAGAACAGTTCTTCTATAAATATCATAGAAATTAGATGTTAGCACACTTGAATGGTTTAGTTTTGCAGACTCTGTGATATTTATTATCTGCTGAGCAAAGAGACCCTAATATTTGGTGTGTTTAATTCATCTGGTTCAATCTTTAGGTTTCCATACACATCTTTTGGGTTTTGATGTGGCTTTGATATTCATACAATTTATGAACATCAAAATAAAACTCTATTTAAAGAAAGGTTTCGCTTTGTATTGTGTTATATATGTCTTAGTGTTTTTAATACAGAACTGAAAATCATAAAGCTCACTTAATCTTTAGCAAAGTTTTTAATGAACCTCCACTGAGTGAGTTCTGGGTTTTTAGATGAATCAGAAACCCAAAAGATATATATTTGTTTGCACTGTAAGTATTTGCTGTGATTCAGTTGCAAGGATCTCATGGGAGAGGGATTTGACAGAGAAAGACAGAAAATTATTGAAGTAAAAGCAAGTGATACTCAGGACATCTATAATCAGGAGGAAAATAGAATCAGGAAAAGGTTCAGTAACATTCAAAAAAATTTTGATGGGAGAATGAGATATTTTGACAAATTCATTTGAATCACTTTATGTTTTTCAGTTGTTGAGCAGCATAACTGCTGTATGCAGTGAGCTTAGGTAGATATTAATGATGTGGAAGAGTCTGAGGTCTCAAAGCAATCATCAAAACCATAAGTTGTGAGGAGGAATAAGACACTGAGGAGTCCAGTGAAAAACAGATGGAAACATCTGCAGCTGTTGGTATAGCATTGAAAATATGAAGGGTCACTAACAAATCCAGATACAACTGAAGGTAACTGGGAACTAGTAGGAAGGAATTTGTTCAGGAGGAACTGAAAGCTACAGAGCTATAGCAAGTTAAAGGACGCAGTAAGCACATGAAGTCTGAGCTCCTGTGACGATCTGCAGCAAGAAAATTTTATTTTGTGCTAGGCCTTCATACACTGAGGAGTTTTGAAGACAAAGTTATATGTGCAGAAGTACAGTGTGCCTACCAGACACATGAGGCTGCTGTTACTTATGAGAAAACAACATTACAATTGTACTGCTTCATTAGAAGCTCGTGAAAAAGCCACAAGATTGAAGGAGCCACAGAAACTGAAATGCTCTTTCACCCCTCGAGGTGATCTTTCAGAGACAGCTCCAAGGCAAGCTGCCATGGTAAGCTTGTGCTGTTCTTTCTTTGAGGTCTTTATTATATGTGTAAACAACAGGCTCCAGCCTCTAGGGGTATCAGTTCAGCTTGTTTTAAAAGCATAAAATGCAAATTGGGTTGAAAATATGCTTTTTCCATTATTGAAGATTGAGGGCAGACTTTTGTCAGAAAAGTTGCTATAACACTATGGGGAGCTATTCAACTTAGCAGAAAAATAAAAAAATAATACAATTAGGATTGTCTGGTTCTTCCGTAAGGTTAGGATGACCTTCACAAATGCTGCCATAATAAACAATGAGTGCAAAGGAAAATTGGAATAAGGAAGTTTTAAGAATCTCTGTATTTGATAGTCCACATTCCAATGAATACAATTGCTCAAACTAATTTTAGCAGCTTGTGGAACATTTTTACAGACTGTGCACCGCTAGATTTGAGGGAATAAAAATGGAAATATTTGTATGATACACCACTGAGATTTGAGAAAACAAGAGTCAAGAAAGGAGTTTATTTAACACAAAGAGGATTGAATTAAAAGAAAAGAAAAAAGTAAATGCTGTGTAGATAACCAAAGTTTGCTATGAAGACAAAAAGTGAGGTAACAGAAGAAATTATTAAAGAAAAAAAAAAAAGGAGGGAGGGAGGGAGGGACTAAAATCCTGTTAAGATTTTTTTTTGAATAAGATTTTTACACCACAGTGAATTAATGTGTGGCAATTGTTTTTATCTGAGAGAGTTAAAAAAGAAAATAGCCATAGCTGGTTTGGGACAAGAGAAGAAAAAAAGCTAGCAGCAGCATCTATAGGATTAAAAATTTTACTTAAGGATATTTTAATTTTAAAAAAATCCTCAGTGGTAAACAAATGGGAAATTAATGCTGTTTTCCTTCTTGTTGCAGCTGTTTGTTTAAAAGATCCATCTCCTAACATAAAGCCATTCTCAGGACTTTATTATTTTGCACTTGCCATCTCTCTGTTGGTCCCATTCAAGTGAATAGGTCTGTGTCAGGAGTGTCACACCACCGCCATGACTGAGGGTCACAGAATTCAAATTCCTGTTTAATAATCATGTATCATCATTGTACGTATGGTACTCATACTAATTCTAGCACAGGCAGAGCAATATTTGAAAATATTGAGACCAAACAGAGCTCATCTCAGCCCTCCTGTGGCTGACCATGGAGTAGCTCAGTTCCAAGAGAAATTTCTCAGAATTTGTTATCTTATTCAGATATTGATTAAAGCCACAGGATAGCAAAATCAGACCATCTCACTAGCAGTTACCTTAAGGGAAGGAGGTTTAAACTCAAACTTTCTCTTCTCTTCCTCCTTGGTTATAATTTGTTGGTATTAGCAGCCTTCATATTTGAAACTGTTTCTTGGCTCCCGAGAAGTTCAGGTAGCCGTCAGCAAGTGGAGAATCCCAGCATATTCTTGCCAACAAAGAACTGCATCAGGGAAATAGGACTTGAAAGATTATTTCCCTAGGTAATGTTGTTTCCCCCTGAATCTTGAGCTGACTCTCTATATGTCTGAATGGTATAACACAATGTAGGATCCAGGCATGACTCTCATACTTGATGGCAAGTAGCATGTATCCAGGAGGTCATTGTGTTGGTTGCTGCCAAGGCCACTGAAAGAGGAAACTGCATAGCAAAGAGGCTATTTTCCTCCGTGTTTTATCTCAGAGCATTTGTCTGTGTATGCACTCTTAAATCTGCTGTAAATTTCAGCTAGAGAAATAGGTTTGGAACAGAAAATAATTGACTAGGAATTTAATCCGATATTTGAATGAGCAGACTTAATACAAATTATTTTAATGTTTTTAAAAAAAGAGTCAGGAGAGGATGATAAGGCTCTGCTCTTTTATTAGGTTTTGGAAGCTGATGCTGACCTAATACTGTACCCTGTGACTGACCTCTCTGAGATATGGAAACATCTCACAAGGATTCATTCATTTGTGTAATGTCTTGTGGGGAGGAAGAAATTCTTAATGTCCTAATTTTGCAGAAATTAATCTTAGACACAAATCAAGTAATCTGCCAGACACCTGCAAGTGGACCGTGGAGGAGACAGAAATTGAATCAAGAGTATCTGAATCCTAGATGAGTAAGCTCAGGGCTAATAGATTAAACTCAACTACAGAACATCCCAGGTCAGATATTCCATACTAAATTCCACCTTGGGCAGAGTGAAGTAAGAGCACACTGTCAAAAGGTCCCAAAATGTGGAAGAGAACTCTACTAGAGGACGAGGCCTGAAGAAAAGTCTTAGAATCACACACAGTGCTAGTTCAGGAACGTATTTGTAAACGAAACACTGGATCTACAACCGACTCCAAAGGTGTGGGATTTTTGTTTGGAACTCATAGGATGCTGTCCTTCCCTTCCCTTCCCTTCCCTTTGTTTTTTTTTTCATTATTTTTCATCTTCATGTCTCTCTACTTTTTCTGGCTATGAAAATATACTGAAGTGCCAAAATACTAGGAGGGAGACTGTTCTCCTGGTATTTATAGCCTAACTAAAAGCTGGAGTTAATGGAAATTACGTATTAAAAAAAGTAAAAACCTTACACAAGAAGAATGGCTTGAAATGCTTTAAAGACAAGCAACTTTTTACTTAAAAATTGAAACAAATCATTTAGGATTTCAGTAACTGGATTCTATCAGGAGTCAGAGGAGGGGGCAAAATAATTTAGTGATGCACATTTTGCACAAAATCTTTGAGATTAAAAAAATAAATGTATCACAGATGGTATTCCGTTTCAAAGACTGCTTATCCTCACACAAAGTACTGAGTCTTCAGATGGTCGATATCAAGTTAATTAAAATCTAATTATTAAGTGAAAAAGAAATCATGAGATAAAGCAGTTAAAAACCTGGAAGCTGGGAGGTTATGTTCAATTGATGTCAAGATAGCTGGTGTCTTTTGAATGCCTTTTAAGACATTTAAGGCATTGTTTCATCCACAGGATGGTATGATCATGGCAAAATTGGCAGAAATAAACTTCGCTATGAAATAAGTTCCTGATGTACAATAAATAAATAGATATTGATATGTGCATACCTAATAAATAAAATTAATAATAAAAAATAAATGATCAATAAATGCAACTATCAGAGTATATAGTAGAAACTGAGATAACTGATCAGACTGAGGCCTATGTAGCCCTGTATTTCTTATCTGCTTGCAGGTCTCACCTTGATTTTTAATTTATTTTTAAATTTTATTTTTGAGGGTGAGGCTGAGTAGCTGTTTCTGTTTTTGTTTTGTTTTTGTTTTTGTTTGATTAATTATAGTTGACTGTATATAATGGCAATTGCTAATATTATTGCTATTCCTAAATATGTAGGTATGTTCAGTTTCTTTCTGCTTTGCAGTATCCAGTTGATTTAAATTCATAGATTTCTTTTAAAATACTTCTGATGTAGACAGACATTCTGTTTTTTAACTGATCAAAAATACACTACCTATGTGTTTGCTTGGCGATCTCCATGAGCATGTCTTTTCCCAAAGTGCATCATTTAACTTTCAGGATCTCAAGTTTTGTTAAAGAATGTTCTTCTGATCTTAGCACCATGCAAGGAAATAACAATCATTCTCTGCAATTCTGCATTATGTCTGCTTCAAAGCCAGAGAAAGTCTGGCTTTGAAAGTCTGGTTAAAAGTCTAATAAAAAGTTACATTTAAAGAGGTTTAAATTTGTTTTCCAGACTATTTTGAAGAAATTATCTGACTTTTCTGAAATGAACTTTATTTTGATGTATGTTATTTGTTTTTAGGCTCATATCCTCAGGCTTTGATTGAAACAACTTTATTTAATATAAGGAAAACGATCAATAGAGCAATAAAAGTAGCCCACTTTGCACCTTGCAGTCTGCAGTACATTCCTTAACTTTGTACTGGATTCCATCAGCAGTACCTAATGATACTGTGGAATCTCGTATTGGTTCAAGACTCCGCAGCTCTTTTTTTTTTTTTTAAGAGTGTGAGATGTCATTGCATTGTTTGGGGAAGGCAAAATTAAATATGTGATTTCTATGAAATTTCTATGAAATCGCATATCTTTTATCCTTGTTTATTTCGGTTTACAGAGAGAAAGTAGAGAGATGTTGAACACAACCCAATTCACACGATTCAAAAGCATTCACATGCCTGCATATGTAATGTTAGAAACACCGGAGATATCACGCAGGGGCAAGGAGAAAGCGGCTGCTGTAGTGAGTTGTCCTCAGTGACCTCAGAGTGGCTGTCACTGAATATGAGTAAATGCTGACACAGATGTGCTGCTCCATGGAGCAGAGGTAACCGCTGTTCAGAGCTTGTTCTTAGTGAAGAGTACATCCTGATAGTAATACAAACTCTATAGCTGTTTTAAAAAACGTTTTCAGTTATCTAATAATACATCCCAACAGGAGCCCACAACATAACTGGGCTATCACCATCTCCTTCTGCGATGTCTCCTGCAGCTGAATGTTGCTCCCAATTGGAGATTCTTCTCCAGTGGAAGAATCAGTTAGCGTGAATCTTCTGCAGCCTCCTGAGGGCCTATCCACACAGGCTTTCAAGTCTAGAATTTCCCTGACCATTTCTTGGCCAAATGGCATTTTCCTTATTACCAGAAAGAACAAGGTGAGGGCAGACTGGCAAGAGATTGGCAGATGGTGAGAAGTAAGAGATACACATGTATGTATGTAGGAAATAAAGCTATTCAAGTTCACAAAAGTCTGGTATTCACATTTTCTACAGAAATACTTTTGTTATGGTTTACACTTTTTCTGCCTTTTTAACAGTACTTTTATATAAAAGCTAATTTCCAAGAGATACAAATACATAGTTTAATTATTGCCACTTTGCCATTCACTCCGTGAAATCATTCACATTACTCTCTGTTTCTTTTTTATTTGGCATATTTTAAAGCGGTATTTCAAGGCTTTGAATTCTTGGCACAGAATTCATTCCCAAATTTGGGATATATAGGACTTTGAGTATTAAAACATAACATATGTTTGGGTTGCACACTTACCCTAATCTGGTAGAATATGTATTTGGTTTGGTTTCCTTCCATATTAAAATGGCTTTCAAGTTTAACCCGGGTCAGCAGTATGCTCCTTATTTACATCATTCTTCCCTCCTCAAAGATGTTTTTCCAGCATCTGAGTAAGAAATCAGAAGCTGTGAGTTGTTGTCTGACTAGATCACACTTTTTACAAGTACTTCATTTGAGAACCAGAAAAGATTAGGAAGCACAAGATTGCTTTGCATGTTGCATACAAAAGAAGTTAGTAACAAAGCAGCAGCTTTCCAGAAGAGCAGCAAAACCACAGTTGCCAGAGAGAGCCCTCTGCTGCCATGGATTTGTGTAACATAAGGATCAGCGAGGGCAGGACGCTTGACTACATTTTCATACAAATGTCAAGTGTGTCAAGTGTCTGTTAGGAGATGAAAAACAAGTTCACACAAACTTGTCTGAATTTTATTTTGCTTAGCTGTATGGCATGAAGGGGAAGGGGAACCCTACTTTTTCAAACAAATGTTACCAAAAATCTGAATACACATGTCTCTCTCTAGGTAGAATAACTTCATCTGATCAGCATACTCGCAAGATTCTGTTTCGATCATAGTTGTTTTAAATCTGATTGGCATGTAAACGTGATTCCTTGTAATGTTTTGTTTCCTAACATAGATTGCTAATGGAGATAATTAATTTACATTCCACCGAGCCTTTGTGCTCCAAGATGGTCACGTTTCACTGCCAAGTCCCTGTTGGACAGACAGCTCTGGGTTTATAAGTCTGAGCTATCCCTTAGTGAAAGCCTAATACCTAATAATACATTACTTTAAAATAGACTTTAGGTCACTCTGAAATTTCAAATGGAATTTAAAGGCTATGCACCCAACACTTGGGTGAGTTTGCTTATTTTTTGTATCCCATTTCCTGCCATTTTTTGTCCTTCTCTGCATTACCAAAGTATAGGCTACTTAGGCAAATACTGTGAAGTGTCACATTCCCATTCATAGTGGAGTCAATTCTGATTGATTGATAAAGTTAAGTGGGAGAAGTGATGAAAGGGATGGCAGGAGGATTATATTTAGTAGAAGTTTTTTACAGAAGTTCTGAAAATAAGGGAATCTTGCCATTGACAGTTTTCAGGGAAGGAAAGAATTTCTTCTTCTGTGCTTTACTGTTGACACTCCCTAAGTGGCAATATATAAAATGCTTAAAGCTACAAAGACGTATCTGGAAACATATATCTTCAATAGATTCAACTGCAGGTTAACTATTATTTTAAAAACAGTATCATCTTCATGCAACCCAGGTTCTTTAGAGCAATATTATTTCATGTTCCCTAAAGCATAACCCACCTGAAGATGAAAAACAAGTCAAGCGTTCTTACAAAAAGCCGCTTTGTCCTTTTTCATAGAATCATAGAATCACAGAATGCCTAAGGTTGGAAGGGACCTCTAGAGGTCATCTAGTCCAACCCCCCTGCACATACAGGGCCACCTAGAGCACGTGGCACAGGACTGCCTGCATCCAAGCGGGTTTTGAAGATCTCCAGAGAAGGAGACTCCACAACCTCTCTGGGCAGCCTGTTCCAGGGCTCTGTCACCCTCACTGTCAAAAAATTTTTCCTTAAGTTCCTGTGGAACTTTTGATGCTTCGGTTTGTGGACGTTTCCTCTAGTTCTGTCAGTGACCACCAGTGAAAAGAGGCCAGCACCATCCTCCTCACTGCCTCCCCTGAGGTACTTGTACACACAGATCAGGTCCCCTCTCAGCCTTCTCTTCTCCAGGCTGAACAGGCCCAGCTCCCTCAGCCTCTCCTTATAGGGCAGATGTTCCAGGCCCCTGATCATCCTAGTCGCCCTGCGCTGGACTCTCTCCAGCAGCTCCACATCCATCTTGTACTGTGGGGCCCAGAACTGGACACAGTACTCCAGATGTGGCCTCACCAGGGCTGAGTAGAGGGGTAAGATCACCTCCCTCGACCTGCTGGAGATGCTCCTCTTAATGCAGCCCAGGATCCCACTGGCCTTCTTGGCCACGAGGGCACCCTGCTGCCTCATGGTCAACCTGTCGTCCACCATGACGCCCAGGTCCTTCCCTGCAGCTTTTCCACAGCTCCTTCTTCTTTATGTCACAGAAGGGCATATGTTACACCAGGAGACGTTTGAACAACACAGTTGCTGTTAGGAGAGACTGTGCCGGCCATGAGATGCTGTTGGAACTAGAAAGAAAGCTGCAGGGCAACACCACCTGTTTCCTAGAGTTTCCTGTATGGCAATGCAAACACTGTTTAGTTGACTGTACTTCTTCAGAATGGTGCCTAATAAAATTCACCCATAAATCCCCTTAGGAAAAACTCTGTACATGACACTTTTTGACAATTTAGGCCTACTAATACTAAACAATAATCCATGCTTGCTTGAGAGTAAGTATTGCTTAGTGCAAGATAGCAGAGAGTGATGTAAAATACACAAATGTAAAAGAAGGGTAGAAGGGATAATTAAGGGTATCTGGAATAAGCTTTTACCTTGCAAATTGCCATTACTGTAGTCATCGTGTAAAATCCAAGACAATATATTAAATGCAAATATTGGAAAATAAACTGGGTGTGTTGTGAGCTGGGGTGTGGAAGGGAAGCACTTTGGATGATGGAGCTGACTAGTGTTGCATCTTATAATCCAATTGATTTGTCTTCTGTCCTTGTTGTGTAATTTACAGCCGACAACTGCTTAGAGTTAACTGTGACCTAAAGAAAGTTTTGTGGATTCTGCATCTTTTTGCAATATGAATGACACAAAATTCTGTGATTTCTCAAGCAAAAAAAAATGCCATACATATGCAGAAAATAATCTACATTTCAAGTGACTTGTTCACAGCAAAAAGTTGGGGGAGGGGGAATTGGGGATGCTGTTTCTCCTTTAAATACCTACCAATCCTTAGTTAAATTAATTATTTTCTTTGTTCAAGCTATGCTATTCCTCCTCTATAAAACAGCCACAGTTCTGTGAAATATAGTTTTTGACTCGACAGACATGATCAAATTCATTGAGTTCCTCATAAGCGTGCTGCGTTCTGCAAGGATATCAAATAAAATTCTAGATTCCTGATTAGCAAAGAACATCATACCCTCTGACCGCCTAAAAACAACATGTGGTTTCTTGGTTATGGGATCTCAGCAGGCCTTGCTTGTGACAAGAGTAGAAGTTATTTCTCTCTCTGTTATATTTCTTTAGCAAATGTTTAAAAAAATGCTTAAAGAACCTAAAAGGTCATTTGAAAGCCTTATTTTTATTGTCACTGCCTCCAAAATACATTCCACAGCTCAGTTTAATATGATCTGCAGAAGGCCGAGTGTTTTACAAGCCAAGATATTCTGTCTAGTCCAGCTAGAGACATGACAAAATTCAGTGAAGAGGGACGAGTAAAGATCTAAGTTTGAGAAACTTAATTTTTCAAGGCCAATAAAACATTGAAGGAAAATGTCTCTTTGCATTCAATTTTGATGGCTAAAATCATGCATAACCTCTTTTAAGGCAAAAGAACCCTACCCAGTGCATTATGATGAAATAGGAAAAAGTCTGAGGACCTTTGTTTAACACCACGTCAAGACAAGATTCACCCATCTCTCGGAATAAGGAGAGAGACTCATATTTTTTCCTGGCCTTATCACACAAAAGCCAATGAAGAGAATATAGCAGGGCAGGAACTTCCTCTGCTGAAAAAGTTGCTTCTTTCAGCTGTGTCTTCAGATGTTAGTAATCTGCATCTAATCTACATTTAATTTTGATACAAAGATACCCTTAATCCACTTGCACTCTCCTAAATACAAAATAGTGCACATTACAAGTGGATTCATCTGTATTAGCTAGCCTTTTGCATTGTAAGCCTGTCTTTGTAAGCAGTTTCTCTGGGATTTGCTGTTGATTTCTTCATTCTTTTGGGACTCAGAATATATTTTGTTTTACATAAAGACATGGTTTATACTTTGCACGCATCATAAGCTTGTATATGCTGATGTTGTAATGAGGAATATCAAAAATGTGGAGTGAACAGACACTTCGTGTTTTTTTACAGTTGCACCTTGGACTGAATTGCATTCAGCTAAAAAGTAGGGTGACAGAAAATGTAGGAAGATAATGATGCTTGGTGTATGTAGTCAAGTAGTCACTTGTGTATGAAAAAAGAAGGCAAACAAAAATTGTAAAAGTTTTGTGTCAGAGCTGGACATCAGATAACTTCATAGCAAAATAAGAAACAATATTTTGACTTAAATTTTACCACTTAAATTAAGCTAAAATGCTGCAGACTAGTAATGACTAAGATGATGCAGATATAGTTTAGAACACGGGAATTACAGAAAAAAAAGGAGAGAAAAGGAAATTGAGTAGGAGAACATTATTTTCAAGGATTTGAGCTGAGAACAGGATTGTTATTTATATTTTAATCTTTCTTGTATTTTTTGCCTTGTAGAAAGGCCTTGGAAGACTTAACAGGGAAAAATCCAGTAGAGTACACTACAATTCCAATAGGCCTTTTAGAAGTTCTTTCTGAAACTACACAAAGTAACACAATAGATGATTCTTTGTACAGACTGAGAGCCTCCTGACAGAGAGAAAATTTTATTAAAATGCTGTGGTGTTTTTCCTTAGAAGTTTTGTTGACTAAATATCACATGACAAGTGTTTTTATGCTTTTGAGTTGCTACATACTCAATGTTTGGCCTACAGTTTTATTCAGTATTTCTGAATTTGAGACCTTGAGTACATAGCAACTTTTGGGTTGATTCACGTTGCATGTTAGAGTTCATTTTTCAGCTGAAAGCCTTGTGTAATTATTACTGCTAATTGTTTGGTTCTTCTTTGTTCTTTTCTGCCTGCCTGTGGATTTTATGGCTGTACAGTAAGAAGGACGCTAAAAAGCGGACTAACACCAGAAGAAGCCAAAGCACTGGGCCTGATCAGCACCTCTGAGATGCAGGTTTGATGTCCTGGAGGTGGCGATGAGAAGAGCCGTTCTCTCTACCACCAGGTTGACAGCCATTCAGTGCGGCGTTGTCCTGCCAGCCTCATCTGCTGCCCCAGCATCCCATCGTCCCTGTAATTCGATTTGAATAAGAAACAAAAAGAAAAATCCCAGAACCAGGGCAGAAGAAGGGTATGTCACAGCTCAACACTACAACCAACAGTAAGAAAAGAAGCGTTGAGTTCTCGTAGGTGAAAGCTTATGGCTTCTTCTCTCATGATGTGTTGACATGGGTACGAGCGGGCTCTCTCTGAGTTATCTTTCATCATGTGAGCTGTGTTTCTTATGTTGGCTTTCCTTGTGCCCCGTTTTAGTCATTGTAAAAGTATGGCATTTTGTCAATGCAAGGAACAGTCCTTAAAGAGGCAAAATAACTCCTGTCACAGCTGCACCCAATCTTTGTGAAGCAGATTCATTAAGCAAAAGTGCACAATCCTTACAGTGCCCTCCTCTTTTTTTTTTTATTTTGCCACCAAAGAATGTACAAATGTATGTGTACCTTGGTATATGTACAGAGTGAATGTGTGGATATTTATGTGTGTATCTATGCGCATATAGTCATGGTGTGAAATCACTCTCCACTACAGTTAGTGGGGGTGGTGATTTTCATGCAGGGGCCTTACAATTCCACATGAACAGGAGGGAAAAAATGTCTTTTCCTAGGAACTCCATATTAGTGAGTGAGGTTCGCCCTGTGGAGTAGCAGATAGCCTGCAAAAAAAGTGGAAAGTCTAGGATACTGAATTCATGTGTATTAATACACATTCATGCTGTGCATAAAACAACATTCAGAGAGAAAACACAGAATCCCTCCCTCTTGTTGAGCTCTGGGTATATTGTGCATTTGTGTCTATGCCAACAGTTTACACACCAGATCAATACATTTAGATGCTGAGATCAAGAAGTTTTGTTCACTTGCCTGTGCCCTTCATGCTGATTTTCTCTGCTGCAAGATAATGTGGTGATTTTATTTCAATTTAAATGGAAAAAAAATTGATCTGAATATGAAGTGGCCCTGCTAAAAGCCTGCTATGTTTTGCTGTTCTTTAATCTTTTTTGTGTGTGTGCTTGATATAAGTGGAGAGGGTGCCACAGTGAACACTCCAATATGTTTGCCCTTATTTCACTCTTTTTATAACTGTCCTTAGCACATGTTTGAAGAACCTTTGATCAACTCATTTGCTTTTAAGTGGAAGTCATCCACATTGATGAATTGCACATGATCATCCTAGCCAATGCTGAAACATTTGAAGAGAACTGCAAATTAACAGTAACATAAAAAGGAATTTGCTAAACCAAAGCCTGCATGTCACCAACGATTCTGAAGAACGCACAATATGAACTCTTTCCATTGCCTTAGCCTCCAAGATTAAAGGTATGCCTGCATAGCAGTCATAGGTGAGGCTTCCTCCCCACTGGCTAACAGGGGAACTGCAGCAGTTTAGTTATTGTAACATAAGGGTTCAGTTTTGGTTGCAAAACACACTTGCAAAGTAGAGGTAAATAGTCCATCCTGAGAACCTCATGCCATAGCTATGGCACTTCTGGCACTCAACCTAGGCAGGTGTGTTCACAAGTTATCCAAGTTCCTCTGTTCCCCTTATGGAGAGGGTAATCTTTGAAGATTGTTCAGAATAGTGGCACCAAACAGCATAAATCTTTGAAACTTTGCTCATCCTTCACATTGCACTGAACATAGCACTCGAGTGTTAGAAAACCAGGTAGCTGACAAAACTGCAGTGAGATACATGGTGGAAAAATTTATCTATGCTCTCTCACCTCTGGATTGTAACATTTCATTCTTTATATACTGTTGCCTTGGATCTTCACATGGTGAGTCTGGGGTAAAAAGTCACTGTAATGAATACAGGCTCTGCACAGCTGGCATTGAGTTGATGTGTTTTCTCCCTCAGTTTGTTAAAAAAGTCAATTCTATAAGCAGATGGAAGGCAGTAGCTGTGTGATTAACGAGAAGTATTGCGTATTTGAAAGCTATGAAAACAGGAAGCTGGTCAGGAAAGCGAAAGAAGTGGCATATAATTAATCTCACTATAAAGTAAGGAAGACCTACTAGCATCTGAATTTTAAAGTGAATCTTTATGTGCTGCTCACTACTGTGGACTTTTTTAAGCGTTCCTTAGGGATGCTTAAAACAAAGAGATGAAGACAATGGGGGTTGTGGAAGTCTTTGATGTCTGAAACAAGAGGCAGACACCCTGAATGTAATAGTTATGTTGAAATTGTTGTATCTGTTAAGTGGCGAAAGAAGCCCAAATGCAACAAAGTGCTAAATGCATGTAAATCACTGACAGAGATTCTATGTTTTATTGGAGGGAAAAATCACATGTTTTTAAAGTAGTGTATTTTCCTTTAAATATGCTGGATGTGAAAAGTAGCCTGTTCTTAGTAACCACTGCTAACAGGAAGCAAGTGTGTTTCATTTTGACAATACATCCTCTGTGTCTCAATGTCACTGCTTATTGTATGTAAATAATGTATTTGGTAAACTATTAACAGCTTGGGTGTATGTATTTTCCAGGAATTGGGCAAAAATTGTATAAAACTTTCTAAAACATACACCTTACTTTGTAGAAAACTAGATGTAAAGAAGGGGGTTAGAATAATTTCAGAAAAAAAAAAATCAGATTCCATTCAGATTCTCTGGATGGCAATGTATTATGCCTCATACATATTTCTCCTTGTCCATAATTCCATTGTATTTGCTTTCCTTTCTTTTTTGCCTAAGCTCCTACTCTACACCTGAAAACTGATACCAATTTTCGTTAAGGATAGCTTGATCTTATGCAGTGCTATCCAGTAACATTAACTCAACTGTCCTGAATGTTTACTGCAGCAAGATGTTCCAAAACAGTAAAAATGCAATAACAAAAAGGGCCAGCGATCCAATATGCTATTATTTAAGGCACATTATGTCCTCCTGAGTCTGCCAGAATATCCTGACTGTGGAAATCATTGTGTTCCCTTTCATCTGACCGGTAGATTCCAGGTGAGGTGGAGGAGTTGGTTATATTTGCATGCATGTGTTTGTCTGATCATGTCATAAGCTTCAGGATCTGAGTCTGCTGGTGCCTGCTCCTTCTTCATCAAATTTGTGTGGGACAGTTGTTATAAAATACAAGAGATAAAGATTGTTGTGACAGGCATAGAGGTCTTGGAAACATGATGTAATAACACATGTTCCCATTTCTCTCTTAGGGATCTGCTAGGGCGATTTTTAAAAACATACAGCCATAATGACTACCTCTCTTTTCCACAGTATCAGTCGGCTGCCCAGAGTTTTTCCAAGGTCTCAGAGTCACTGCTGGGGCTCATTTTGGCACCCATCTGCTGCCAGTAACTTACCTGTCAATCTACCACCATAAAAGCTTCTTGATGTGAATGTAGAGGTTAACTTGAGCATATGAAATGTCCACCAAAGAGAAGGTATCTTCATTTGCTTTCCTCTCCCTCAGTTTTTGAAAGGAGGTGGTACAAAAATGCTTTATATTCCTTCATTCTCGGTAGCAGTTCTGGGGCTGTGGGAAAGAAATACTCCCAAGGAATGCTGTGTGCAACAAATCTAGAATGAGATTCTTCACCTTTTAGTAAATCCCACCACATTAGTTTAATGGATTCCAGCTGTTTTTCAGCCCACTGGATGCTACATGTGACCCTTCTGTTTGATATACCTATATGAAACCATAAATAGACAAAAAAGATGATGTAATGAGGATCTTTATTGCTCTGATAAGTGTATGAAACATTGTCAAAGGTAGTTTTCAAAATGCATATCTTTTTGACCCTCCTCCTTTGTTGTAGATCTGTAGCAATTGACTCAGCCCAAAAAAAAGGGCAATCAGGTATATAGGCGGACAAGACTTTGGTTTTCCCTTTATAAAAAGGCACACGCGAGTATCTGGTTAAGAGTTTATGCTGCAGTTTAACAGAAGTTCAGAGCTGAGTGGACAGCTCTCCCTAACGGTACTTGATGCGTGGTAGGACAGAGCCTTCCGTTCCCCGGTGCTGTGCTCTGAGCACCCCTCACAGCCTGGGTGGGCACCATGTGCTGCACATGAAAACGGCAGTTCTACCCTTTCGCCGGGGGCTCCCTATCGTGTAACAAAAACAAAAGTCCTCATCCCAGATCCCTTAGAGCCAGCTTGACTCGTGATGCATGCGAGCTTCCTGCTTTGTTGCTTTCACAGTGCTTGGAACTTAATGGGATGACCTGGGGAGAAGGCAGTTGCCAGTCTGGCATTTCTCACGCTCCCCTTACAGCTTGTGCCCCTTGCCTACCTTTCCCCAGCGGGTGTGCACGCTCGCGCGGCCCCGTCTCTCGCGCTCGTGGGCGCGTGGGGCTGCTCCTGCCGCACCGCGGGGGATCCGTGTGGACGCGCGGGCAGAGCGCCTCTCCCTGTGCGCCGCTCAGGTGCCGCCGCCTTCCCGCGTCCGCGTACCAGGAACGGCGTCTAAGGACCGTGTTCGCTCGTGTTTCTCTTCAGGAAAGACTGCCAGGTACTTAGAGGCTCTGAAAAAACACAAACCGGAGCATTTTCACATGAGAACATCTTTGATTATTGGGCACTATTGGAAATGATTCGCAAATGTTTGAGCATCACGTAAGGCCTGCCTTTTTGGGACGGGGGAGCAACTGGCTGAATTGGCATTTCAGACACAATACCTAGAAGCTTTTGGCAAGCAGTTTAATAGTTACATAACAAGTAATTCAAAGAGTTTCAGAGATGTTTTATAGTTTTATGTGTATGCAAAAAGAAAAGAATATTTCTAATTAGTTCATTTCACATTGAGTGACAGATGGAGATATATTTTGTTTAATCACTAACACAGAGGCTTCTTTGAAAGAAAAGGTTTATTTGTAGCATTGGGTGCACTTCTTTTTAAAGACTGTCTTTGCGCAAATAGTGTCCTTCTTTGTGAGCTGGGAATTGTAAAAAAATGTAAAGTAGAAAACGATGTGTTTCTTAGATGAGGAGAAATACTGTAAAATTGTGTAAATGTCACTACTCATGGGTTTTTTTGTTTTTGTTTTGTGTTGTGTGTAGCATAGTGTAAAATAGTCTTTCCAGCAGTGTTATTCTGTGAATTGTAATTTAAAAAACAAGCCATGCATGGTCAGAGATATTACCTACAGGTCCTTTTGTTCAGTTGAGTTTTTGTTTTTGTTGTATTCTCATTTTAGTTAAACTTGTTTTATGTTAAATTTAATTGTCCATGAAACTGCATTTTTGTTTCTCAGTTTTATTTCACAAAGAACTTGAATTGCTGTTTAAGGTTTTACTACACCGAAAGTTCACCTACAATTTGAATTCATCCTTCAGAAGCTTTGTCACATTAGGTGTAAACCAGAGGGATTTGCTTTTGTAATGCACCCCTTCTCTGCCACTTCTCCTCAGTTCACTGTCTGGAAAGATGCAATCACTTTCTTTTTGTTTTTTTCCTATGTCATGCAGTATCAAGATGGGAAAATGGCTGCAGACCTGTGTCCAAAATGTCTTGATTTAAGTAGTTAAAAGCTCACCTCTACAGCATTATGTAAACACATCTTGCAATAAAGCTTTATAAAGCACTGCCTGTGCCGATGCTTGCTTTTGTGGATGAAGCCAGTCCTGGGGGCTGTGCGAAGAAATGGGTGGGAACAGGATTAAAGGGCTGCTTTTTTCATACCTTTTGTGTACCCATGAAGTCCCTATGTGGGCAACAAAAGAGCTATAAGCCACCCAGGTGGTCTGGTTATAGAAATCTTCCATCCCTTGTTTCACAGGTTTAACCTAATGCATAATCCTGAGTGAAGTAAATGAAAATGTGTCTCAGGTTCTCAAAGACTTTAGTAATCCAACCCTGCAAATCCTCATTAAAAATAAAGGGTTACTGCTTGCTGCCAATGGCTTGGAGTTCGTTCCTGTCTTAAAAATATTCTCTGGACACAGAACATTGCCTAAGGCAAGAGATTTATAAAGGCAAATATAAATACAGTGAATGACTATCTGGGCACAGGGGAGCATTTCAGATGGCCTCTGCAAAAAGCAATGAAATACTTGCCATGACTGCCAATGTTTTGTAACTGTGAAGGTGGCCAGTAAAAGGAGACAGGCCTTTTAACTTGACTGATAGACGTTTCAGGCATCACCACGCTATTGGATTTTGTGGTGGCCACCTGTGAGTGTGCTTAGGCCAGCAGTGTTCCCCATGTGCCGGGCTCTCATTCTTCCTCTTTGGCAATTTCTCAACACCACGGAGAGGCCAAATTGACAGAAAGGGAATCTCTGAGCCCAGTAAGCATGAACAGGAGCCCAGGGGCAGCTGCCACCCATCTACCGGCAGGTCTGGTGGCTGTGATGAGGAGGGGCTTCAAAGTGACCGGCAGAAACCTGAACTCCTTTAATTTCTAGTGCTAGTCCTGCAGCAGTCTCCTCCAACGTTATTGCTCCTTGCTATAATAACACCAAGATGCATTTTTAAAGAGAGGTGCACGTTTCTAGCAGCAACTTGGAAGACAGGATAAGTCAACTGAGAGTTTTGAGAAGGAATTTTCACCCATGGTTTCCAGGATTGTAGGAACCTGATGTAAATTACCAGGTAGGTAAGCCTCCATCGTGAAAAACACAACCTTCCTCCTTTCTAAATAGTTTTCCAAATTATTTCAAATAAAAAAGGTGCTTTTGAGGATATATCTGCATCTCCGAAAGAGCTGCTTAGCATTCCAGATGCACTGGTGTAAAGTCTAGAGGATGAAAGGCTATTTGCCAGAAATGTGGTAATGCTTTACAAAATAAATATATAAAACAAGTTTATTGGCCAGACACTTTTCTATCACAGTGTGTCCATTAGCAATTCTAAATTCCAGATGTGCAAGGACAATGCGTACATATATTTTTCAGACCTAGTGCCCAGTCAGAATTCGTATGTTGTCACAGAGAAGCCTCTGGACCATAGTCAGGTAACAAATAAGTGTCCAGGTTATCCATTGCACAGCTGTATGCACTGGTTTATAGACCCTTCATAACAGTTTGACTCCGACAACACCCGGCTGAAGAAAAAAACATTTTTTTTCCTATTGTAACTTCTCCAAATTACGAGTGCACTTTGGAGAAGGCAGGGGCTGCTCTCGTGTTTCTGTCTCCCGCAGGTTTCTTCCCAGGAAGCGAGGGCTGACAGCTGTGATGCGCTGGCCGGCTCTCCCCCGGGACAGACCTGCTGGGAGTCCGCAGTGGGGCGCGCTGCCCGCGCGTGCCTGCACGGGGACCCTCTGCTCCCGGCTTCCGCCGAGTCCTCTCGAGCAGGTCTGGCTGAAGAGGTGTCCCCCTGACCAGTGCTGCCAGTGCGGGGGGAAAGGGAGGACTTTCTCCTCAGCACCCACCCCTCTCTCTCCACTAAACTCTTGTTTTGTGGCTTTAGCTGAGTCAAGAGCCTTTCTTTTATTGCCTATCTGCACCTATCGGAGAAACAACGAAGAGCATTTCATTTTGCAGCAGCTGTGCACAAGCACTTTGGAGTGTGAGACCCTCTCAGTGTCCCAAATGGGACTTTCAGAAGCATGTGTCTAGGTCTATGCCATTATTTGTGTAATGACGACTAGAAATGTTTTAAGCCTGCTTTGTAATAGTAGATATACAGCTACAGCCATTTCTTGCTGAGAGTTCAGATCTCTCTACCTAAACAACACACAGAATGAATAGTAATCATATGTTTTCTTCCATCTGATCCACAAAAGGCAATGCAAGAGAAGTAGCAGCCTGGAAGAAAAATAAAGTATCGGAGCCCAATGGCACATGAGAGTGGACAGACAAATGCAAAGGTGAGGTCAAAGCCATTTCACAGCATCCAGTAACCAGTGCACTGGATCCGACTCAAGGCATTAGCCAAGCCTGTCTTGGAAGAGCTCCACTTCTCTGATTAAACAGCAGGGGTCTGAAATCCTCTGTCTGGTACCGACCGCGGAAAGGAGATCCAGAGCTGGGCAGGGTTCAGGTGAGGGGTCGGTAGATGGAAACAATTCTGGAGTTTCTCCGTCACCACAGGGGCACAGGAATTTATTCAACCTGTGCTGTGACTGCATATGGATTTAAATGTTTGTATTAAAAACTTTGGAGTAACTTGTGAAAACACATTTTGCGCAGGTATCCAAAAGCTACAGGAGGATGAAAATTCTGCTTTTTAATAACAGTGAAATACTCGAACTCTTGAAAGAGAGCTCAGAAAAAAAACGAATCCTCCTTCCATCCTTGTCCAAACTTCCTATGAATATGCACTGGGAGGCTTAAATAATCTTGGCAAGATATAGCAAAGGAAAATTATTGTTAAAAAGAGGCCCTGGATATCGTTTCAACAAACTTTTTCCCCACATAAACTTATGGAAAATTATTGACCTCATAGCAGAATCCAGAAAGAAAGAAACCTTTTCTCACAAAATGCCAAGATACCTATCAATATTTGAATACAAACTAGACTGCCTGCGCAAAGGTTTGTCTGGAGCAGCTTTTAAGTGTGCCTTGCTAATTATAGGGAACAGTAACTGTTCAGGTTAATAAATAAATATCTAAAGTGATAAAATTTTCAGTGGGAATGATTTCTACATGGCTAGCCATGAGTGAATGATAAAGAAGGTATAATGAATATCAAGCCAAATGAAAATTTGATGCCATTGGCTTTGTGAGCAGTGGAAAGAGTCTGATTGCCTTCAGTGATGTTGAATCAAGCCCTCAAGGATAACAATTAGAATGTTAAACTTGATGGAGAAATGGAATTATTTCTCTGGCAAAAAGTTATTCAATCATTTGTAAGCCTCACAAATTTCACTGGGGAATTCTCTTTCAAGTATGGATAAGACAGGATGGCCTGCAAACCAAAAGCAAATCCTTATCTCCAGAAAAATTATCTGAAATGTGTTCAGATTCCAAGCATATGGGAAGAAGCACAGATAACACCCAAAATTATATTTTCTGGAAATTCTTCAGCATCTTAGAAACCTAAACACTGCAAACCTGAAACAGTCACTGCCTTTTGTCCTGTTTTGTTTTGTTTATTGAAAATAACAACTCTTAAATTTCATCATGGAAAAATACTATCATCGACACTTTTGTAGGAAACACTATCATTGTGACAAAATTATTTACTTTTTGTTATTATAGGCAAACAGCAGGAGGAGGATTACTAGAAACTAGTAAGCAGCCAATCTTATGACCTATGGGTTTAAGAGGTTCCCTGCCATGCAGTTTGGTATAATGTATCAGTTCCTTGTCCAAATTTACATTCTCCACCCAGCCTTAACTTAGGTCACCTCTACTTTTTTTCTGTCCTATAGTATGTGTGTAATTAATGTGTTAGTATTCTACTATTCAATAACATGGTATAAATGTATCTTACGGCAGGTCACAAGCAGATTTTTTGGATATACATGTGGATTTCATGATGTAGTAACTTTTTAATTTTCGTTTCTAGGCATGTTTTCACAAGCTGCTAAAATAAAGAGATGGTTATGTGACTAGCTTCAATCATGCCAATTTATTGGTTAGTGTCAGAATGTAGCAATGCTCATTGCTCTTTGCACCTTGCTGACTGTAAGCTCTCCAGTGATGAGGCAGGAGATTGAATATGCTAGAATAGGAATATGGTGGAGAACCTTTGGCATGTTAAGTTGCCTGTTTATTGCTCTTAGTTTTCTTATTTTTTTTGTTGTTTGCTTGCTTTGATATATCTTTGAACCCAGTGAATAGAGACAAAGAGATAGAAATAATATCACAGACAGAAAGCAGTGTCAAAGGCTATTTTGGCAGCAACACTTCAAATGTTAAGTGAAGTACAGACACAGTACTAAGTTTGAAGGATCAGAGTTGGACATATGGCTGAACGTGCAAATTAGCAAGGCTGAGTTTTAGGCAAATTATTTTTTTAATTAAGAAGTTACATCAAAATTAAAAGAGGAGATTGGGTGACTATAAGGAGAGAAGTGCAATATGTACAAAGAGAGAATAAGAAGGGATATCTTTTATTTCCTAGCCTTAGGTAGGCTTGTCTTAACCAGACTATAAAAAAAAAAAGAGTTTGGGAATTTCTCGCTCCCTTCTTTTTCCCCCCTGCTGTGAGCACCAAAATTATAAATGCAACATAAATGAAGCATGTGGTCACAGAAAGAAGTCATTTCAACAGTTCTTAAGGGCCCTGCTGCCTTCAGGTAAGCACAGATTACTCCAGCAAGTTTGGCTACAGTAAAACCCTGACCAGGGCGTACTGGCTAGGATGTGATTCAGCTGGGGTTGCACCTCCCTCTGTAGCTGCAAGAGCCTGAATCCTCAGCCTCTGGGATCAGCCTACACACCCACCCTGTGCACACAGGACCGTGATGGGTGATGGTTGCTCATCGTGGTGCCTCCTGATTCTCGTGCTCTCAGCATGAAAGCACCAGTGGGCATAGACATGGCTGGGTTTTGACAATCTAGTACAAGTAAAGGCTTGCACTTCCCTCTTGCTCACATAAAACAGCCGCATAAGAGGTGTCTTCCGGCCCCTTCATTTTTTGCCTTCAGGATGCCTAAAAAAATCGTGCTAGAATTGATGAAGACAAGGACAAAGACTGGATGTTGCAGGAAAGATGCCAAAGACCTCTTTACCCCCAGGAACCGAAGTGAAAACATAGACAGTCCTCTAATCTCAAGGGGGTTTCAATATTTTGGAGAGGGTCACACCGTGCTTTGTGGGACCTCAGTGGGCAGTATGTCAGTCTTCTTTAGGTGGGAGAACTTTGTAACTCCATGCCACTGAGGTGCAGTGTATCTCCGCTAAGCAAGCAGAAATCAGAATAGGATTATGTCTGTGGCACTGAGTGCTCAATGACATGTACTGCTCGTCAGCAGTGCAAGGGTTGTGACCTCCAAAATGCCACTCGTAGAAACTTTGTTTAAACTTGGGATTGTTTTTCCCCTTGTCAGACATCACTTGTCCTCCCTAATTATTGTTAACTCCCTCTTAATAAACAGTTTGAACTAACAGATGCAGGCTAAGTTTAATGCAATTCATTTCAACTGCCAAATCAATCAGAAGAAATGGGCACATAGGAGGCAAATAGCTCTTAATAGTCACATTATTAGATGCTATATTTTCCCCTGGTCAGTGAAAAGGGTACAGCTTTGGACAGAAAGCTAGCTTACTCCAGCGCAGAATATGTGTATATTTTCTGTGTGCAAGGACCACAATTTACGGGAAACTGTAAAGATGTTCTGCAGAAGGTATATTGCTCCTGGCAACACTGTGATCTTTATGGTATTCAGGCACAGTTTGCCAGAAATGTCAGAGCACCAAGAGAAAAAAAAAGTCTTTAAGAAATATTTCTAACAGCAAATATGTAGTGGTTGGCTTAGAAAAATGTACATGTAATTTTTTTTTCTGATTAGATGATACCATTACTAGAACAGACCTAGATACCTAGATATTTTCATGAGGAGAACTTGAATATAAAACCATTAGAAAACAAAGGATGTTAAAGGACAGAAGGTAAAAACAAAAATGAAACTTTTTAATTATGGAATCCAGTAGGAAGATCAGGAGTGTGTGAACCTGACTGGGAATTTCCTGATGAGGAAACCAAAACCAGAACTGTTTCTGAAAGAGTCTACTTTGGTGACTCTCCTGAAAAAAATAATCTAGATTTTTTTAGAAATCTATTTCTATGTTTCCAAATTAAAAAAAAATATGTTTTTCAGTTGGAACCCATGCTTGTTTTGACACTCTGACAAATAAAAAAGAAAGCTTATGGAATATGGAAAAAAAAATCAAAACCAAGGTTATTGTTTTTCATAATTATTTTTTTGCTTTCTTTGTCCTAATTAAGACCCTGGAACACTTCTAATATTTCAGAGGTATTAATGGGACATAAATTTCTTTTTCAGCCAAGTTATGGAAGTGACAGATGGAAATGCAGACTAATCATGAAGTAATGACATACGTTCCTCATGTAATGGAATAATTGCTCATTATAAACATTTTGCTTATTTATATATCTTCATTGGGAATTTTAGACCTTAGAAAAATTACACTTGGAAGAAAAAAAAGGGTCATATTTATAAGCCTATGTTCAACATCTGTGCTCAACATCTGTGTTCAACACCTGTTGAAACCCAGTGACAAATATCCAGACAGCCAAATACTTTTACAGGAGAAAATTAAGAGCTATCTCTTTATTCAGACTGCTACACTATGGAAAGCTACAGGTTAACAACAGTGCTTCTAAATCAATTTAAGGTGCCACTGCTTATATCCCTGCATATGGTAAGAGTTTAAGAACCCTCTCAGTAGATTGCTCTGAAATAACATTTTTGTATCAGGTAAGTGAGTGTGTGACTTCTGACTGTGTGGCAGAAGCAATTATTCCTATTCAGCTCCATTGATGTGGCGGGTAAGCAGACTATAGAAACTAAGTTGCTAGTCCTTTAATGTGATAATTTGATTTCTTATCCTATTATGAGCTAGATGTTGAAATTTGACCACGAAGCAGAGACTGGTGGAGAAGAGGATTCCTTTCTTCTGCTTTGGATAACTTTGGACTAGCTTCTAATTTGGGTACTGGAGCCTCAAATATACTTTGGAGTAAACTGTATTGCCATTAGATAAAGAAAGGTTTATACAACATTTAGTCATGGTTACTTATCTAGAGCCTGATGTTGAATCAAAATGAAGGAGGCTGCTGCTCTGCAGAACTCAATATCCAGTCAACATGTAAAATGGGACTTTGCTACAGGAACTAGGAAATGAGGTAATTTTTCTTGCTCCTGCTACAAAACNGGATTCCTTTCTTCTGCTCTGGATAACTTTGGACCAGCTTCTAATTTGGGTACTGGAGCTTTGGAGTAAACTGTATTGCCATTAGATAAAGAAAGGTTTATACAACATTTAGTCATGGTTACTTATCTAGAGCCTGATGTTGAATCAAAATGAAGGAGGCTGCTGCTCTGCAGAACTCAATATCCAGTCAACATGTAAAATGGGACTTTGCTACAGGAACTAGGAAATGAGGTAATTTTTCTTGCTCCTGCTACAAAACATGAATGCCACCTGATTGTACCAACGTAATAGACTTTCTGACTGGCATCAAAGTCTACATCACTTCCACATGGATTTTCCACTACAGATCTTTTCCTGAGGAAAATTTTTTTGTCTTGTATTGGTTAAAAGCTAAAAAATTAAAGCATTAAACTTTCAAAAATATATGATCCTTAAGAACAACTCTGTCAACATTTCAGATGTTGCAGCCACCTGGTTCAGGTCCCTTACTTGAGAGGACTGGGGTTGCAGGGCAGCTGCCGTGTGGCATATGTTTTCGAAGTCTCTACTTATGCTTGGCAGGAATAAAGATATCCACAGCTTTGGAAAGAACTTTTGGCTGAAGTTTCTGGCTAAAATAAACCTCAGGAATATAGTTATGCCCAGAGGGTAATTGGAGTTGAAGCAGACCATGAGACTTTGGAGAGGTTTTTTTTTTATGACGGTGATATTTTCTATCCAGCATCTCCAAGTTGTAAAGTTTGTATATGAGATTGCAAAATATCCCTGCCAATTAAAATGTAGGGCTTTTAGATTATAAGGAACAGACAGTTGTTGGTTGGTCAGCTGGAATAGTGGCAACTTATAATATTTCTTTATTCCATGTTTTAATTTTTAATTTTTTACCATTTGTATTTCAATATAATACAGCCATGATTTGATTACAGCCATTACTTGATTGAGCAAATAACCGACTGCCCTGATGATCACAGAGCACAGCAAAAACAACTGGAAAAAAAATCAAGCCCATTCCAGGGGAAGGTCCTGAAAATTCAGCTAGGGCTTGTGGACAACATGGCACCATCATCTGAACTGCACCCCTGATGAACAACCTCTTCTGATGTTTGAGTTCTGAGAAGAGGAGCTGCTGTCACATGTCCTGTGAATAGCAGGAGATCTCAAGGCGGGTGGGTGTTACCTGTCAGAGCACCTGGAAGAGGCAAGCGAGGCAAGATTTTAGAAGCTGAAACACAGCTACCAGCGAGTGAATGGCATTTTGCTGGCGGGGGTGCCGCCAAACTTTAGGAAAGCAGACAGTATGTGTATTAAGAAAGGATTTATCTAGTGGTCACATAATGTGGCAGCTCAGACCAAAGTGCACAAAACAGGTCTCTATAAGGTTCACGTATCCGTTGTCATAGTATCTGATCTCACATTGCAATAATTACTGACTTTCACTTAATTGATGTTTCCTGAATTTTCTCAGAAGTTGATATATTGGGAAATGACAGGTAACTAGCATCTACCATAAATGAATGTTGCTCTTTGCACCCATTCAACCTTTTAAGATGTGCTAGCATGAACTGCACGCACAAAAACAGCTTTGTAAACAAGTGTCAAGATAACGTGGGGCTTGGTGCTGCATAGATAAGCAAGGCAAAGATATTTCTTGCCTTGTTCAAAAATGTGATAATGCACTTGCTTTGAATGATGAGTCAAAAACCATGTAACTGCAGTCGCTCGCATTGTACCCAAAGAGCCCAGGAAAAATGCTGTTATGGAATGTGGGCAGTGCGGCTCAATCCCCTTTCAGGTTATCACAGCACTTTACCTGACACAACAGGGAACAGAACAGAACTCTGCTGTTTTAATGTTTTGCTGCCACATGTGGCACTGCTTTGCCCACACATGCCTAATGTCTCATGCTGACACTAATGCAGCAATCACTGCTGCCCTGAGATTCAGGTCTAATATTGTGTATTAGAAATACAGTTCTTGATACATTAGACAAGTGCTCTGTTGATGCTTTATAGCATCCATTTGTATTAAATAGAATGGAATGTATTTTAGAGCTAAAATCCTTCCAGGATCCCTAATATGGATTATATCTACTCATTTACTTTTATAAACCTATCAGTTATATCACTCTCCCCTGAATTGAATACCTGCAGTCGGGTCAACACCATATTAATTTTTACATTTGTTCTGTGTGGGATTAATGGGAGTCTGTTGTAGCGCCCTTAGTGCCCTGGGCTGTTCCCATTTCTCTGCCTGACTTCAGCACTTTTGCAATCTGGAAATCTGGAATCTTTCTAATATTGTAAGGGTTTTTTTTTTTTTTTTTTAGGTACCATTCCCTGCTGGCTCCCAGCAAACACTTTCAGGACTTTTGTGTACAAGACAGTCAGGCCTGCTGATTTCTACCCCATTTCCCTCTTACTAAACATTTTTTGGCAGAGTAGTTAAATAGCTTTTTTTTCTCCTACATCTTCCTTATTGCACTGCTTTCCAAATGCAGCATAGTAATATTAATGTCATGCTTCTGTCTTTATTCCATTATCAGTTAACAGTTTTACTGCTAATGAGCTGTCCAGCTGCAAGCATTAATGTCTAATAGACGCAAATTCCTCCTTGACATTCTTAGCTCTGCCCATTATAATTCCTGTCATGATCATTTTTTTTTATTTGACACTTGTCACCATACTGATTTCGCCTTACCATGAAAAAAAGATAGGCTTTTATCCTCCTTCCTAACTGGAAAATCAGAACATCTGATTATCTAATCAACAACTCTTGCAGAACTCAGAGTTTTTATTTATTTTTCTACACTTTTCCTGTCACTTTTTTCACTCTCAGAATAATGGTTCTCCCTGCACATAGAATCCAGTTACAGTCACAGATCACTAGACATTCCTCAATGATTTAATATATTTTTATCTGTCATAAAAAGGTTCAAAAGATAGAAAGTGAGAGAATGTTAAAGGGACAAACAGGGATTCAGTTACAGCAATGATGCATGAAAAACATGCTTGTAAATAGCTAGCATAGTAAGGTTCTTCTTAGAGTAATTTCCTGTCTTTATCTACCTAGGAGATTTATTGGATAAAATATAAAGTTGTAAAAATGAGAGCAATCATGCTACACTTTTTTCTGAATGTGGTTTCATATATATATATGTATATATACCATCTATCATAAAGACTGTAAGACCTTATAAGTCTTATATTATATAAATTATATAAATTATAAGGCTACTCAGTTTACAAACCTGCTAGTTAGGTTTATACAATTTGTGGCTCTATGTAAGGGGAAGGTAAATTAGAAAAACAGAAGTAAAAACCTGAAAGATGCATAGAATATCAGTGTGTCCTTACAGAATGGTAGTACTGTTTTTAATGGTCATTAATTGCTGCAGAAGAAATCACAATTAAAATCTTACATGCTTAAAAGAAATTTATGTTTCTTCATAGGGTCTTACACCCTGTGCCACGTGCTCTAGGTGTCCCTGCTGGAGCAGGCGGTTTGGACTGGATGATCTCTAGAGGTCCCTTCCAACCTGAACCATTCTGTGATTCTGTGATCGGTTAGAACTGTACTGCCCTTATGCAGACAGTTAAAAACTTGACTCCCCTGACTTGGCCTGAAAATGCCACTGTACAGCTTATCATTTAACCTAAAACTTTTTTTTCCATGGACTGATCAAGATGGTTAAAAGGCAATTTTCCCACACAGAAATTCACAAAAATCTCACTTCAAGAATGTGGAAAATGGAACCTTTTTTTCACAGGCACAGGTCTAGCAATCGCCCTCCTCTGATTCTTCCAAAGAAACTTAGACTCTAAGTTGAGGCCCTTGTGTGTTCGTGCTCATACCTACCTTATTCAAATTCTAGAGTCTAAATTCCAAATTCTCATTTTATTTCAAAATGTGTTCGTTCTGATCATTTGTTCATAATAGTACTTAAAATCATTTTGCTAGTATTCTTATTTCATTTACTTGTAAACAGTCTGTAAAAGGGATGCAAGAAACCATTTGGAAGTTTCCTTCTTACAACATAAAGAATTAGTGGTTTAAGGTAGGCTACATTAGAAAAGTGTCCCTCTCCTAGAATCCTAGAAAACCCTCTTCTAGCAATTTAGAAAAATCTTCTGACTGACATTTCCTAAGAAAAAAAAATCTAATCTGAAAAGACTGAGAGGTGCGAAATGGTGGCTGTGATTCCTGCTCTGGCAAGTGACCCACAAGTACTGTAGGCAACCGTAGCTGCTTCCTGCCTCCTGTTCGTTTTTTAACTGAGCGAGAACTGTGACAAATAGTCCTCTATCTCCAAACTCTTCAGATGCAATATCTGAACCAAGACCTGCATTCCTCAGCTGACCTGCAGTGAGCTCACACAGCAGCAGCCAAAATGCTTCCAGACACTACATTTTCCAAAGCCCTATCACTCATTATCAAAGTGAACTCAGACGTTCTCCTCCTGCCTCTCCTTCCATGGTCTCCTTGTTTTTATTTCCCCATTCCTCCCCCTCTCCTCTTGCTCTCTCCTAACTTTTGCTTGCTGGCAAATGTAATTGGCATATTTTGCCTTCAACTGGAACAGAAAACGTAGCTTCTTCCAGCGGTGATGTCAGTGCAGCAGGTGGGAAACATACATAGGGAGCTGGCCAGGTCACATATGTACCTCTCTGGAGAGAGAGTCGGGAGGGAAAGAGAAGCGTAGGGTGCTGTCTGGTTTCTTGCTGGGCTATGAGTTATTCTGCTTGCTTTGAAAACCCTTTTCGGTTTTGAATGTTGAGAATTAATGCCCCTACGGTTTGAAATGCTTGAGGAAAAATTGATAATTGGCTTCTTGACTGTCAAGGTAACTCAGGCTGCATCAACCCCAGGCAGGGGTTAATAGCTCAGCTCAAATGCTGATTGCTTTTGTATCTTTAATTCCCACTGCACACCCATCGAAAATAATTCTAACAGAAAATCAACAGCTCTGACCACTAAACTGGGAATATTAGCTCTTTCTTAGTTATGTCTGGCCATACACTCTGCCCAAAGTAAACTTAATGTTACCAAATTGATAACAGCCTGATGGCTTTTGCTCCCTCTTCCCATTGCTTAAGTTTAGGATTGGACTTTTCAGATTGTGGCCTTCAGAGGCAGTGCCCATCTCCTTCATCCAACCCAAGGAACACTTTTCATACAGGAGGCTGCTTGCTCTCACTGGGTTTCTACAGCTGCCATAGTGCAACGAAGATCCTCCTACTACTGCAATGGCAAAAAGCTGTGTGTTATTTCCAGAGACATATGCTTGAGGCAGCACAAAACTGGAGAGAGTTCCTTGCACAATAAAGGACCACTGGGTGGCAATGTGCATGGTCCAACCTCTGGCAAGGGAGCATGAGGAAATCTGGCTGATGTTCTTTTGTCAGCTTTAGTCACCACTGGATCATGAGCCCAACAGAGGGTGAGAATGTCTCATATCAAAGGCAATCTTTGGTTTTCATTGGCAGTCTTTGAGACTTTCTTCACCTTTTCGATAAATATTACTTTAATTTAACTGACCTAGTAACCAGCACTGCCAGTTGATACATTCAACCATACCTGAACATGAAGTGTCCCAAATGAATATTCTTTAGTGATTTATGCTGGATGAATCTGGTAAGACAAGCAGAATGTTGCTGCCTTTTGTCTTCCTCGCCTTTTTTTTTTCCCTATTATTCTGCAGACCCATACTACAGCAACAATATACTGTGATCTAAATTAAGGAATGTTCACAGCCTGTCTCTCCTCCTTTTAGCACTTCTCCTTGCATTAATTTTATTTTACGGGTGTCTTAGGCCAAGGATATCCCAGGCTACTATATGAAACAAAACTTGACCCTTCTACAACTAAAAGCGAGAGCTTTGAGTATTTGAGGAAAAGACCTTTTATCTCAAGGGCTGGAGAGACTAAATAAACTTCTTTAAGCTATCTAATCACCAGGGAAGGGATGTTGGGGATTATGGGGTTACACAAAACTCTATATTATTTGGAAGGGGCAGCTTTAGGGCATAAGCGAGTAATATCACTGCACTCATGAATTGGATGTTGAAACCAGATAAAACTAAGATGATCTCAAGGGTATTCTTCCTGATCCTTTTTATTACATTGTTGTTGAAATTATTTTTTTATTATTATTTATTGTCTCAAATATCATGTTCCCATCTCTTGAAGAAAAACACTGCTCAGTCTTTCATCTTTTTCTGGTAATATTTCTTTGTCTCATTACAAATTTGTTTTTATGAAGTATTTGATCATATTTTCCAAATATTTTTTAAGCTTTGGGTATCTTTCTAAAATATATTCCTTAGTTCAGCCAAGAAGTTATAGGCCTAAGGCAAGAACTATTAAATGAACTTCTGTCATCCCTAAAATGACAGAGATCAGACAAGTTAACTTGTCTGTGATGGATGCAGACTGGGCTGTAAATAAATACACTGCATAAATACACTGTTGACCTCGTAAGAAGGTATTCACTGTATGAGTGAGTACACTGACTTAGTCTAAAAGGAGGCTGTGGGGAAACAATGACTCAAGATGAGCCATTCCACAGGAATAGAATAATAGGAGACCAGTTGGCTCTGTGAATACTGGCGTGATTTCCTGCTGAGGCTATTGGACTTGTTTTGTCTTGAAAGACAAAAGCCAAGAACTGACAAAAACAGAAGGACTCCCTCTCTCTAGAGGGAAGGTGGTTATTGGAGAGAGAATTCAGATCGATATCAAGATCTACAATGGTCCCTGTGTAGAGTAGGTTGGCTAGACTGTCACAAGAATATGGTAAACAGAGATGTGTACTTTTTGATATTTTTAAAGCAATTTTTTTTTCTGGGTTTCTTTTCATTCACCATAGCTAGGGGAGTTTTATAGAGGTCTCTAGTTCAGTGTGACCTATAAGCACATTCTTCATTAAAATAATATATTATATCCCTTCCTTTATTAACCTGGTTTGGAAAATGAAAATGCCTGAATTGTTATCTATATCTGCAGTGCACCAACATAAGGAGGGGGTTTCTTGAGCAGGGGCATTTTGATGTGGCTCCCATTTGAATAATTGTGATTACATTAGTCACATGATACCATTCCTCTCCTGTCATTTTAGAAAGTGTTTCCCAGGAAATTTGTCACTTCTCTTTCATGACTGCTTAGCTCTTCAACACTAATTTTTCCATACACATCACTAGCAAGCCCAAGGTACTCAAATATTAGGGGACTTAACCCAAAAGGAACATGCATTTCTGAACTGTGGCTGTACATTATATATGTACACATCAGTATTCAGTACCATAAGAAGTTTAAGTTGTGAAAAAGCTCTAGGGGTGGACAATGGGCTGGCCAAGAGCTTATGAATATGGATGTAGGTGCAGACATGTGGGTAACACTGTTGTGGGTGTTTGCTACAGGCCACCTGCTGAGGAAGAAGATAAGGCATTCTAGAGACAGTTGGAGAAGCCTTCTCTTGGGTGACATTAACCACTCTGAAAGCAGCTGGAGGGACAACATGGCAGAGCACAAGCAATCCAGGAGGTTCCTGGAAAGCACTGATGACAATTTCCTTATAGAGGTGACATCGCAGTAGCCAATGAGGAGATGTAGTTTACTGGACCTTGTACTTATGAACAAGGAAGGACAAGCTAAAAAGGTAGAGGTTGGGAGCAGTCTTGGCTGCAGTGATGGTGGAGTACAAGATCCTTCTAGGAAGAAGCAGGGCAAAAAGCAGGATCACATTTCTGGACTTCAAGAGAATAGATTTTGACCCCTTCAGGAACCTGCTTGGAAAAATCCCATGGGATAGAAGGAAGTGATGTCCAAGAAAGCTAGTTGGTATTCAAGGATCACCACCTCAAGATCAACAATGGAGCATCCCTATGAGCAGTAAATCAAGCAAAGGAGGCAGGGAACCTGCATGGATGAGCAAGGAGTTCCTGGTAAAACTCAACCAGAGAGCATACAGGAACTCAAACTCAAACAGGAAGTATACAGAAAGAAAGGATAGGTAACCTGGGAGGAATACAGGGACACTGACCAAGTATGCAGGGTTGAATCTAGTAAGGCCAAGGCCCATCTGAAGTTTAATCTGGCAAGAGATGGCAAGCACAACAAGAAGGACTTCTTTAAATAAACACATCGGTAACAAAAGGAAGACCGGGGGAAATGTGGTACCACTGCTAGATGGGGCAGGTAGGAAAGGTTACAGAAAAGGTTGAGGTTCTGAATGCTGCCTTTGCTTCAGTCTTAACTGATCAGATCAGCCCTCAGAAATCCCAGGCCTGGAGACCAGGCACAAAGGCTGGAGAAAGGAAAACTCTCTCTTGGTGGAGGAGGATCAGGTTAGGGATTCCTTAAGCAATCTGGATGTCTACAATCCCATGTACTAACGGGATGCATCCATGAGTGCTCAGGGAGCTGGTGGGTTGCTACAAGGCCATTCCTCTTTGATGGCAAAGCCACTTCATTGTATCTAAAAGGTCATATAAGGTCATATTGATCAGAAGAGGTATTTGAGGACTGGAAGAAACCAGTGTCATTCCAGTCTTCCAAAAGGGGAGCAAGAAGGAAGATTCAAAGAACTACAGACCTGTCAGGCTCACCTCTATGCCTAGAAAGGTGATGGAGCAGCCCATCTAGGCATCTGAATGACAGGATCAGGACGGGTCAGTATAGATCCTCATGGAAAATTATGCTTAACCGACCTGACAGCCTTCTCTGTTTGAATGACTGACTGGGTAGGTGTGGAATGGATGAGCAGTTGATGTTATCTCCCTAGACTTCAGCAAGGCTTTAGATACTGTCTCCAGCAACGTCCTCATAGGCAAGATCTGGAAGTGCAGGCTAGATGAGCAAACAGTGAGATGGATTAAAAACTGCCTGAATGAGAGAGCTCAGAGGATTGTTTTCAATGGTGCAGTCTAGTTGGAAACCTGCAGCTAGCAGTCACCCCCAGGGGTCAGTACTGGGTCATATCTTGTACAACTTCTTACTCATCAATGATCTGGATGAAGGGACACAGTGCACCATCAGCAAGTTTACTAATGAAACAAACTGAGAGTAATGGCTGATATACCAGAGAGTTGTGCTGCCATTCAGAGGGACCTGGACAGGCTGGGGAGATGGACAAAGAAGAACGTCGTGAAGTTCAACAAAAGAGGGGTCCTGCACTGGATGAGGAATAAACCCATGCACCAGCACAGGTTTGGGGGCAACCCACTGGAAAGCATCTCTGTTGAGAAGGACCTGGGGTCTCAGTGAACAGATTGACCACAAAAGATCAACATGCCCTTTTGATTATGAAGACCAATGACATCCTGGGCAGCATGCGGCAGAGCATTGCCAGCATATTGAGGGAGTTGATTCAGCCCTGCTTAGGTCACATCTGGAGTGCTGTGCACAATTTTGGGCTCCCCAGTACAAGAGAGATGTGCAGCCTATGCTCCATGGAGCCTATGGAGCCTATGGAGCTCTAGAGCTTGTAAGTCCAGCAAAGAGCTATGAAGATGGCAAGGAATTGGCGCATTTCTCATATGAGGAGAGGCTGAGAGAGCTTGGCCTGTTCAGCCTGGAGAAGACAGGGCTAGGGGGGTGGGAGTGGGATCTTATCAATGTTTGTAAGTTTCTGAACGGAGGGTGAAAATAGGGTGAGGCTAGACTCCCTGCAGTAGTGCTCAGGGACAGGATTGCAGTTTAGGACTGTGCATGTGAGCATTGTTTAGCTCATTACGAACTGCATCTGTTCTATTAGTAACAATATAGAAGCCTGAAAAATATCAGTATGCATCTCCAAGCCCACATGAAGGGAAAATACCAAGCATCCTTGCAACAGAAATCACAGAGAGCAAGCAGGGGTTTCAGAAAATGTTGCTATTAGTTGCTGTTCAAAGCAGAAAGCAAGGGCAAACCTTCTCTTATCATCTGTTTATATGCTAGGGATGTAGAGAACTTCAAGCATTGGAATTCTGGAACCCAGTGTATGTCTGGAAGCTTTCCTGGAATCTTGTTTAACCATACTTTTATTGTGATATCCCATCACTGGGGATGATTAATCTTCAGCAAATTTATTCTTTCTACTGCTGTTATTAAAATTCTTTGGCGAAGAAGTAATATTGATCAGGGGAAATTTAAGTTTGTACAAACATCCCAAATGTACAAGATGCTCTTATTTTTTTTTTCTGGTATTTTGACAGCACAAGCAGAAGGTGAAGGCAAAAGTTGATTTAGCTTTCTGACAGCTGTATAACTACTTTGAAAGACCTTGCAATTCCTTAAAAAAAAAAAAAAAAAAAAAGAAAACCAGATGAATGATCTCAGGACAGTCTCCTCAGTAAGCAAACAGATATATGTCCCCNATTCCTTCAAAAAAAAAAAAAAACAGATGAATGATCTCAGGGCAGTCTCCTCAGTAAGCAAACAGATATATGTCCCCTTATCCTGTGAAACTGAATTGCATACTGGGCATACTCGTTAAGCTAGACTCATCCACGGTGTCAATTTTTAGAGTTACTTTAACTGTTTGAAAGGCAGAGAATGATGACATATACATGCTGTTTTTTGCTGTATTAGTAGTGCCCAACTCCTATTTGTGTTGATGCAGTAACACTAACAGCAAGTGGAAGCACTGCAAAGGAAGCACAGTTCAGGCAAACTGTAAGAAGATAAGTAGAACTGAGGTATAGCAAACATGTCCAAAGTTCATCCAACTCAATGCTAAATAAGTCATTTGTGTGAGGAAATAAATATAGCATATCAGGTTAACTGCTGTTCTGAGTTTGGTGATTTAACTGGCATGTAACTCACCAAAAGATGGGCAAATCCTTACTCCATGATTTCTGTCAAGACAGACCGGAAGCTGAAGATACTAATGTGGACACCTTCCTATTGTCTTGTGTTTGGTACTATGCTGTGTTTGGACATGATTTTCCATTGCTTTTTGTAATAATTCATTCATTTCAACTATCACAGTTGATAGTGTCTGAGCAATAACCCCGTCAGTTCCCTCAGCACTCTTGGGTGCATCCCATCCGGGCCCATAGATTTATGGGTGTCCACTTTGCCTAAATAATCTCTAACCTAGTCTTCCTCGATCAGGGGAAAGTCTTCCTCTCTCCTCTTCCTGTCTCTGGGCTCTGTAGTTCATGGCAACTAGCCTTAGCAATGAAGACAGAAGCAAAGAAGACATTTAGTAACTCTGCCCTCTCTGTGTCCTTCTTCCACATTGTGTATGCTCTCTTTTTCACTTTAAGTTTTCCCAAGAGCTCCTCGCCCATCCACACAGGTCTCCTGCCCCCTTGCTTGTCTTCTTTCTTGTACCCTGAGCTTGGAGGAAATGGTGTTCGAATATTAACCAGCTCTCCTTGACCCCCTTTTCTTTTAGGGCCCTGGTCCAGGGGATTCCTCCAAGGAGATCCCTGAAGAGGTCAAATTTAGCTCTCTTAAAAGTTCAGGGTTGCAATCCTACTTCTTGCCCAGCTTCTTCCTCGCAGGATCTCCTCCAACATCTCACGGTCGCTGCAGCTGAGACTGCCCCCCAGCTTTCCATTTCTAACAACTGGACCATCTCTGCTTGTTAGTACCAGGTCCAGCAGCGCCCCTCTCCTTGTTGGCTCATCAACCACCTGAATATGCAAGGTACCTGCAAGGTACCTGCAATGTTCTGCAGGAACCTCCTAGATTTTGTGTTCCTATCTGTATAGTCTTCCCAGCAGATATTAGGGTGGTTGNTTGTGTTCCTATCTGTGTAGTCTTCCCAGCAGATATTAGGGTGGTTGAAATTCTGCATGGAGACCAGAGCCTGAGACTGTGAGGCTTATTTCAACTGTAGAAGGCCTCATCCACTTCCTCTTCCTATTCAGGAGGCCTGTAGTAAACACCCATACAGTGTTACCCCTGTTGGCCTGCTCTACATGCCCTTGGTCCTCCCCTAGACTGAGCTGCATACATTCCAGTTGCTCTCTCACATAAAGAGTGACTTCCTCACCTTCCTGGCGTGGCCTTCCTAAAAAGCACAAAGCTATCTATGGCCATGTTCCAGTGATGAGAGCTGTCCCACCATGACTCAGTAAATGTGATGAGATCATGGCCCTCCAACTGCACAGGTAACTCCAATTAACCTTATTTATTCCCCATGCTGCATGCATTTACATAGGAGCATTTGAGTTGGGCTTCCAATCTAACTCTCTCTTGCTGAGGCAACTGTAGCTTGACTATGTGGGCCTTCAGTAGCTCTCCTGTTTTGCTGTGTTCCCTCTCCAGGCTTCAGTCATCCTTGGCTCTAATGTTAAGCTGGCATGAGTGCCAAGGTATGTCATCTCCTACTTATCACCAGCATCCCTGATGATAGCTCCCTTCTCCATGAAATCTAGTTTAAAGCCTTATCAATAAGTCCCGCTAGTTCATGACCAAGGACTCTGTTCCCACTTTGGGAAAGATGAATCCCATCTGATGACAACTTTACTTTAAAAATCACAACTTTACTATAACTCAGTATAAATGTAACATGAAAAATGTCATTAGAGGTCAGCTACATTTTTACTTTTCTTTGTAATAATCACTTCTTTTATACTAAGAAACATGGATTCTAAGTCAGCACTGCAAAACACCTTAATAAGCCACTAGGTGAATAAGAAGAAATATCTTACAGACTCCTAACTTTGCCTTGAAGAATCATGATTCAACTGGGATTGACGAAGATTGCACTGCAGAGCAGCACTTGCATTTTGCACAACTGAATTTTTTTGAATACAGTTGCTTTCTTCAGGGTTCAGCTATTTGCATATTTTCTCACCTATGCGATCTCACTAGCAGGAGAACTAGAATGACATTTTGCAGTCTACAGCCACATATTTTTGTTGCTGCAATGAGCCTCATCTAGCAAGATGACCGCACAGATATGTAAGGAAGAAGGTACTTGCAAGAAGGGTTCTCTCGGCAGACAGCTCATATCAGAGCTTCTGTGATCAACTTTTAGGCCATAAGGCTGCTTTGCTTTCTTGGCTACATTCTGTAAAGGCCATCTCTATGTATTGGACACTGTATCAGCATTTAAGAAAACTAATTTAAAATGTGCTAATAAGAAATCCATTAAGGAAAAAAAGAGGATTGGAAAGAGTATTGATTGATCCTAGTAAGCAGTTAATATAAAGTCAATAAAGGCTTAAATACTTCAAGGATCCATGGAGAAAAGACCTTTAGTATCTGTGGAATGGGATGAAAAACAACAGGAGCCACTGCAAACAGCTGCCAGATAATTCCTGCAAAGTTACATTCGTTCACAGTAGATGAGAAGCTATAGCATTCTCTGCCATTACTGATTACAGAAGTCATAACTCATCCTGAGTCACACCAGGAGTGAGGCTCATCAATTTCTCGTAGAATCTTGATATGATTTTCTATGATGGCACATGTAAGTTTTTAAGATAACAAAACTTAAATTATTCTGATACTCCTACTTCGTTTTTACAATGAAAAAGACCAGCATGACATAAAAACAACTTTAGTTGAAAATGGGAACATTTTTATAGTTAGTCTTCAAATTTGTAAAGTTCTAGATATAAGTTGATAGCAGGTCCTTCATTTTCAACTATCTGCCTCCTTTCCCTGGGTATGTTTAGAAGAGCTACTTTAACCTCATGCCATTGGTGTTTTGCCCATTATAATGTTCTGTGCTTTTCATCTCCCCTATTTTGCCTCCGATTTCTGCTTCCCTATTTTGTGTGCTACAAGGCCCTACTGCCTATCTGTTCATGATATGATGGGGGAAGGTGCACAGCTGAAAAGCAGATCATATGCATGGCATATATTTACTTGATTTACACTGCCAACTTTACTGTAAGAGAATCTTACGATGAAGACAAACATTTCTAGAAAGATGTGAAATACAGATTTATTAGCCAGAGTGTTTGGCTGAAGAACACAGATGGTCTCCGTTTTGAAATGTTTTGAGGAGTACATAGCTCTCATATTGTATGTTATTCGCACCCCGTGTGTGGGGTGGTAAAGATCAAGTTTCAATTTACACTGAAACATACAAGAGAAGTTATAAAATGTTTCAGATGTTAAATGTATTCTTATTCTTCTATTTATCACAAAGTATGAAATTTATCAAATTTGATCCTTATTTGATAATTATGAATTATCAGAAAGATTTTTCTCTTGCCTCAGCTTTGAGCTTGGGCTAAGGTGGAGATTGAAGAGTGTTGTACTCCTTATCATGCAAGGATCATTTCAGGTGAAACATTTAAAAAGAAGGGTTTTTTGCTCCTGACCTTGTTTCAGTGTTAGAGACGACAGGGCTGTCTAGAACTGGAATCCAAAAGACCCCATGCAGTAAAAGGACTTAACCAGTGGCTCATTGTAGTCTCTGCACTGAACTCCCTGGCATATCATTAAATGGGTATTTTCCAGGGTACCTCAGATTCAATAGTCCTAGGTAATACGGAATGAATTCATACTGTTGTAGTCAATGAAAGGCAGAAATATTATATGATTGACATATCTGTAGATTTAGAGACTTAAAAACAAAAACACAGATTTACTAGATTGGTAAGGAATTGACATGAGTATATACTTATGGCCTTATTTCATTATTTTGACAGGGACATGCACAGTGCAATTGCTTGTAGAGCAAAAACCTGAAAATATGTCTCTGAAATACCAAGTAATATGCAGCCCTATTGAAATTAATTTGTCATGGGCAGGGAGAAAATAAATGTTTTTTCAGGTTTGATAGATCCATACTTGTTTTTTTCCACATGAGACAAAAGTCTGGCATCATGCTTGTGGTTAGAACATAAATCTTTTCCCATTACATTTTTGATAAGGTATCAAAAACACTTCTTAGAAGGAATTCAGAGTTGTGACTTAAGCAAAATAAATGGGAATTAAATGAAACTCCAAAAGCACAAAACTAAAAATTGTAAAACCACAGAGAACAAAACAAAAATTTGGAGAAAGATAAATCTTCCTTAGGGACAGGCACCAAGTGGGACAGGAGGTAGTGATATACTGTGCATATGTATATTAAAATATGCTTATCCTTTCACAAAGAGATGTAAGATTATATTTTGCTTTTTTACATTTAGCTTTAATCTGCCACACTCATATTTGTCATAGTTAAGATTTTAGGATATATTATTTTGCTCTGTTATTTCAGCATTGTTACACTCAACATATTTCTTCTCTCTGTGTGGATTGCTGGGGAGAACATGGAAGTGAAAAATGGCCTTTCCTTTATTTCAAACACTTTTTTTCTGTCTCTCTCTGAAAGAAACTGATGCAAGTTAAAGAAGTAGCATGTAATTACACAAACCACTAAGCGAGCAGGCCACTAGAAATTCTTCTTCTCGCTTAAATAAGGTAACTTGTGGTGGGGACAATAAGGTCAGAGCTGGTGTGTTACTTTGACCTGTTTGTCCCTACAGCTTTCGTTTCACATTGCCTATGACAACTATTAGCTTATGGTCTCATGCTTTTTTCATCTTTTTACCTCATGAGAAGACCATCAAATCTTCCCTTCCCACAAAGGCAGATGTGATAGACACAAGCTGCTGTTACCTCTCAGTTGCATGGCCAATAGCCCTTGAATTTAATCAAAGCTCAGTTATGTTTTGTGAGTTTGTTTCTCTGTTCTTCATTCTCCCAGTGGATGACTTTTTTTTGCCTCACCACAATGACATAAGGAAATATTTATCCTATTTTTCAAGTCATGGTTAAAAAGTACGGATTATATTGGCTTCATGTCACACATTACACTGGTGACAGAGCCAAGCACTGAATTTAGAAATCTCGATCCCAGGGCAGTGTTTAACCCACAAGGTCTTTGTTGCACTTGGAAGGAGACCACAGAACCAACACTGTCTCTGTTGCAGTATCACTGGAAATCATGGAGAGCAATAATCTTTATATTTCAGTAGCATAGTGGGATGTTGCTCTGAATATGTGTGAAATGTCACAGAATAAGAAATGCTACCTGGAGAGAAGTACTAGTTCTTTTGCTGTAACTGAATAATACATTGTTTTGTTGAAACAGAAATAACTAAAAATTGATGTTAATGCATTTTTCTGTGTTTGGAATATACAGGCTTACTGTATTTTTGATGATATATTTTCTCACTTGTTATTAGAAAGTATGCATTCAAGAGCCTAATCATGAAATCCAGAACTTGGTCCTTTAAAATAACTCTTCCACTTCAGTAACCCTATAAGCAGGTCAACATGACATCACACCCTTTTTACTCCTCAAGCTAAGAACTATTCCACAACCCAACTGTATATTTCCCTCCATCTTGGTGTGACATTTGAGGATGATTTGGAGTGTATATGTATACACGCATGCATATATTCCCCCTTCCAGAAATTTTGTATGATCTTGGCAGTAAAAGCTGTAAGACTCAAAGTATTAAACCAAAAGACATTTGGAAATGGGAATTGACTTATATCCTGTATTATATAGGTTCAAAATATTCAGCAGTAAGTAACTCAACTTTGATCGTATTTCCAGTTGAAATACTTTTGTTACTTTTTTCTACCATGTGAAGTATTAATTTAACAATGATGCTTTAAAAATGTCCATATGGAGAAAATTAGATCCACCCATGTTATTGTAAAGTGACTTGTTTGATGTTTTATACTGTTCAGCACAAGAACATCATTAGAATATCCTGTCTGGCATCTGTCATTTTGAAAATGGCTGTCATGAAATGGCTGTCATGAAATGGGCTGTCCTTTTGAAAATGAACCTTTGCTTCAAATTTAAAATCCTTTTTTCTTTTTTTTTTTCCCTCAATCTGAATGAAAGTCCCTAGCTTTCTGGCTTTCTAGATTCTCAGAACTCTGCTGTTCCACATGACCAGATTGGCACAGCCCAGAGGGCACTGATGGACCTCGCTGGCCCTGACCAGCCTGGGGCCTCCCCCACCCCAGGCTGACTCCTCGGCATGAGCCTGGCACCACAGCCCTGCCTGGTCATCACAGAGCTGTTTCTGACCCCGTGAATCAGGACTGGTTGATGTGCGCTAGCGTGGATATTACTTGGCATTGGCTAACCGATACCATGCAACTGTGTCTCAGATGATGCAAGACGCACTTACTGGGGAACATCTAGGCATTAGTGCAGTACTTAAGTGGTTGGTGGAACTTAATGTTGGCAAATGTACCTTTCTAACTGAAAGTCGGAAAATAATTCTACAAATTGTGTAGAATTAACCCAGGAAGCCCCTTTCTACCACAGAGCACTGTATCTGAATTGTAGCTACAAACATGGGAATGAGAACAGCCAACACACTGACAAAGATTACGCAGCTCTGCAGTGTGGCTTTGCTGTGTGCCACCCACTCCATGATGACAGGCCAACTCTGGGAAAGCTTGTGTTTAGTCTAAAAGTGATGCCGGTCAGGCCTTGTGCTGGCATAAGGACTTCATCACCATGTCTATACATCTGTTACCCTTCCTTAGAGCGGAGCACCTTCCATAGATGTTTTGAATGCCTTTCAGGCTACAGCAAGCCCCTATTTCACTGGCAATTTAGCTGATTTGCTCCACACTGGCAAAAGCAATGGAATTGTATACTGGTAAGCTTTTTTTTTTTTTCTTTTTCCTTTTTCTGACTATTTTCAATATCATTTAGAAATAGCTTGTCTGTTTTATCTGTACTGACTGTTTATTAGTCATTTTTACATACATACAGCAGTTTGCTGAACCTAAGAGCTAATGATAACATAATTTGTCAGAATATAGGACAAAGTTTTACAAAGTTTTCTGGAAATATCTAGAACTGGCATTAATGATCATAGCATTATGTTACAAATTAGTTGCAGCATTTTGGCATTAGCTTGGTGGGAACTGCAAACTGCACCCAGACCATGGCTGCACCCAGACTAAGGCTTCATATACTTCAGCTCCTCTCTGCTTTATCTAGAGGATCTCTGCTAGTTCGCTGAAATTGATGCTTTCCTTCACAGCCTTTACTGCACAAAGCAGTAAGGTACTGGGTAGTATTGAGCTGAAGAAAGAACAGAGAGAGCATGAGACTTCTGGTGGTCACCCTTGTATTGTTACTGTCCTCTCCTGTCTAAGCCACATTCTCTCTCATCATATTTCACTACCCTTTCCTACCTATGTCAACCTTTTCTTTCCAGTCATAGTACCTATCCACCCACCTTTCTCCTCTTTCTAGTGAAACGGGTTGCAGACTGCTGTAACCACAAAACTGAATGCCTCCCTTTTAGCCTAGAATCCCTCAGCCTCCCTTCCATCTTACATGCTTTATCCATAAGTCAAACAAAGTCAACAAGACATTAAGTCAAACTCTTCTGGAATATTACATACACTAATAGCTTAACAAGAGAGTTGTGCTTAATAATAGAAGATTTGAGAGATTGCTGTGGTAATCCAATGTTACATATTGGAGGCACTGTGTAATTACTAGATTGCGTATTGAGTCTTAAAACTTGAATAGAATGGATGAACTTTGCCCTAATTTGTTGTATATTAAGTTTTAAACCGAAATTAGCATTCAGATGCAGATTGTGCTCAAACTCAGGGAGTGACCAGTAAAAATATATCACTGCTTCTCATTATTTATTATGTATTCTTAGAAGCAGCTGCATTTTTTAAATGATTAAGTAATAGTGGATGGGGTTTGAGTCCCCTTCATGTGACAAACTTCACATTCTGACCTAGTACAGAGGTAAATTTGAATGTCATCAGCAGAAGCAAAGATATTTGATGGTTAGTAACTGGTCAGAATTTTTATTGTTCTTGACAAATAGCAACACTTTACTCATAGAATCATAGAATCATAGAATCACAGAATGCCTAAGGCTGGAAGGGACCTCTAGAGGTCATCTAGTCCAACCTCCCTGCACATGCAGGGCCACCTAGGGCACGTGGCACAGGACTGCATCCAAGCAGGTCTTGAAGATCTCCAGAGAAGGAGACTCCACAACCTCTCTGGGCAGCCTGTTCCAGTGCTCTGTCACCCTCACCGTCAAGAAGTTCTTCCTTAAGTTCCCGTGGAACTTTTTATGCTTCAATTTGTGGCCATTTCCTCTGGTTCTGTCAGTGACCACCAGTGAAAAGAGGCCAGCCCCATCCTCCTCATTGCCTCCCTTGAGGCACTTATAGACACAGATCAGGTCCCCTCTCAGCCTTCTCTTCTCCAGGCTGAACAAGCCCAGCTCCCTCAGCCTCTCCTCATAGGGCAGATGTTCCAGGCCCCTGATCATCCTCGTGGCCCTGCGCTGGACTCTCTCCAGCAGCTCCACATCCCTCTTGTACTGTGGGGCCCAGAACTGGACACAGTACTCCAGATGTGGCCTTACCAGGGCTGAGTAGAGGGGTAAGATCACCTCCCTCGACCTGCTGGAGATGCTCCTCTTAATGCACCCCAGGATGCCATTGGCCTTCTTGGCCACGAGGGCACACTGCTGCCTCATGGTCAACCTGTCGTCCACCACGACGCCCAGGTCCTTCTCAGCAGAGCTGCTCTCCAGCAGGTCGGTCCCCAGCCTGTACTGGTGTCTGGGGTTATTTCTCCCCAGGTGCAGGACCGTGCACTTGGCCTTGTTGAATTTCATGAGGTTTTTGACCGCCCAGTTGTCTAGTCTGTCCAGGTCCCTCTGGATGGCAGCACAGCCCTCTGGAGTATCCGCTACTCCTCCCAGCTTCGTATCATCTGCAAACTTGCTGAGGGAGCACTCTGTGCCTTCATCCAGGTCATTGATGAATAAATTGAACAGGACTGGACCGAGGACTGACCCCTGGGGGACTCCGCTCAACACAGGCCTCCAACTAGACTCTGCACCGCTGATCACCACCCTCTGAGTTCTGCCATCTAGCCAGTTGCCAATCCACCTCACCGACCACTCATCCAGCCCACACCTCCGGAGCTTGTCTAGGAGGATGTTGTGAGGGACGGTGTCAAAAGCCTTGGTGAAGTCAAGGTAGATGACATCCACCGCTCTCCCCTCATCTATCCAGCCGGTCATCCCATCATAGAAGACTATCAGGTTAGTAAAGCATGATTTCCCCTTGGTGAATCCATGCTGACTAGTCTTGAGCACCTTCTTGTCCTCCACGTGCCTGGAGACAACGGTCAGTATGAGCCGTTCCATCACCTTTCCAGGTACGGAGGTGAGGCTGACCAGCCTGTAGTTGCCTGGGTTCTCCTTCTTGCCTTTTTGGAAGACTGATGTGACATTGGCCTTCTTCCAGTCCTCCGGCACCTCCCCCGTTCTCCAGGATCTTTCAAAGATGATGGAGAGCGGCTTAGCCACGACATCCGCCAGCTCACGCACCACTCTGGGGTGCATCCCATCAGGGCCCATGGATCTGTTGGTATCGAGGTGCCTTAGGTGCTCTCTGACCCAATGTTCCTCTACCCTGGGCAAGTCTTCCTTTCTTCCGGCTTCTTCTCTCGTCTCTAGGGCCTGGGACTCTACAGGGCTGCCCTTGGTAAACACCGAAGCAAAGCAGGCATTCAGCAACTCTGCTTTTTCTGTGTTATTTGTAATCAGGGTGCCCATCCCATTCACTGGAGGACCCACATTTCCCCTGATCTTCCTTTTATTGTTAATATATTTATAGAAGTTTTTCTTGTTATTTTTAACATCCCTTGCCAGGCTGCGTTCCAGCTGTGCCTTAGCTTTCCTAGTTGCATCTCTGCATTCCCTGACTATGCTAATGTCAGCTTCATTACTAAGCTAGTACAGCTATGCTATTCATTACTGAGTTAGTACAGCTATCTTGGTGATGACTACAAGACTCCTCACTTGACTCTGGGATCCCTTCTTTTTTTTTTCTAACTATATATAATCACACAGAAATGTGTTATCTTGCCCACGTAAGTTGCCAGCAGTGGCATTGCCAGTACAGCAGGGAATCAAAAAATGTAGTTCCTGCAGTTTTTAAACTTTTTAACTTTTTAAAAGTTTTTAAAGTAATCAAACTTTTCATCCACTGATTTAAATATTTACCATTTGCAGTTCGAAGTTGTCAATACAGTTTTACAATTAAAGAGCTTCCCTTTTTAAGTAGTTTGTTAAAGGACTACCACTCAACACTCATCAAATATTAATGTGAACTACCTTGTGAAATATTCTGTCTATCATTCTATAAACTTAATACAGAGCTTGTAACATTTGCAAGATGCTGCCTAGATGGTAAATTGTTTCCTTTGCATAGCTAGATTTCCCAGTAAAAATGTCTTTTCCCCCCCTCCCCTTTTATAGTATCCTTTAAAAAAAAACCCTTTGATGCAAAATACAGTAGATATTACACAATTTCAAGAGATGGTTCTTGTTTGGAGACTTCCTTGAAGACTCTCAGTGGCGTCTTCTGATACTGAGTAACTCCACTACAAATATTAAATTACTGTCCCACGTGTTTCCTATGCACTCTAAAATCTGCCAGAAACATAGTGTGTTATCAATAAAAAGCCTTCAAATTGCACTGTATAGCTTACTCAGGTATTGCTTCGGTATGTTCATCTATGTCTTTTTACTCTGCTGTTATTAGAATTTTTATTTGGGATTTGATAAGGGCAACATAGCTATATACATCTGTTTGCTACATCCAGTGGAAGTGTGCACTGATAACAACATAAGGATATAGTATCTCTATATCATTTACTAATCCAGGAAATTACTAAGCCTTTTCAGTATGGAAAAGCAGCTTATTATAGTTACCATAGCAAAATAAATGATATGTTTTTAGCATAATTGATATATTAGAATTATTTTATACTGCAAAGTTAAATTGGTTTTGTATTAACTGTGCTTTTAATCAAAAAAAAAGTGAAAACCAAGTATTTTAACCTGCATATCTCGAGTTAATTTTTTCATCAACCTGATTTCAGGAGCAAATACTTATTTCTTAATCATCAAGTTTTGCTAAGCATTATGTGGCTGTTTCCCACATTGCTCTGTGACCTCTGAACATCTTTAAGTTCTCTTGCATGCTCTTTACATTGATATTGAAAGAAACAAGACGTGAAGCTTGAATACATTGAATATATTAATGTGATTCTTCTAGACATATTCACTTTCAATCATTGCTATATATTGCCTATCTTACCCGTATCACTCCTTACAAATCCTCTACTGATCAGCTCTCTAAGAATGTCTCATAATTGCATCTTCTTTCTTCTCCCATCCCCAGGTTGTTGCTTCTTTCCACCTGCATCAACTACTGTTTGTCTGTCAGCTGCTCTCACTTCTTGGGCTCCTGCCTTTAACTACAGTTCTTCCTTGAATGCTGTTAGGAGTGAAACACAAAGGATGTGTATTTTAATCTTTGGGGATATATACTTCATGCTTGTAACAAAGCCTATTCTGATGTAACTGTCATCTCAGACAGATTTTGTGGTAATAATTACCATCTAGAGGAGTGTTTTAACTTTCCAGGTCTTCCTTTTCCATCCTCCTCTCTAGTTCTTCTTTATTATAAGCATATTGCGGCTAATTTTACTTAAAATGTAAGCTAGTCAGAGATTCAGTAGCCTTCTTCTAACTCACAAAGAAGTGAACATGATAACATCTAATCGTGATTCCAAATAGTATTTGGTTATGTCTTCATAACCTTTTTTATTCTGCAATGATAAAAGGAGTGAGGTAAACCAATTTTCTGAAAACACAAAGAACATTTTTTTTTAGCTCTCTGATGCTGTTCCTTAAAGGAAACTTGCAAGGTAAGGGCCTCATCTTCTTCTAAAGAGGATTTTCCCCAATACAGTTTAGACAAACTGGATTTTGCTACTGATCATGCTATATAGTCTTTCAGCTGAGAACAAGTTTGCACCTCTCTAAACCTGAAAAGAATCTGTTTCAATCCTGTTTTTTTGGGGTATTAGCAAGGCAAACTGATGTACAAAGCTATTGAAACAATAATGTCAATCGAATTGAGTACTGCTATTGCCATAGTAACACATGAATTGTAAAGAAATGGATAGGCCTTTAAAAGCTTAAATGCATCCACATGCAAGAAGCTTATGTGCGCAAATGTGATTTAAAGGATTCTTGGTCTTTTCCCTGGTAAAATTATAGGTCTCCAATCTGAGGTCTTCTAGTACCTTTTAGTTTCTGTAACAGAAACCACACATGCTAGAAAATGTCTCAAAAATTGCCTTGACCACATTATACCACTGAGAAGAGTATAACTAGGTACTAAGACAGGTCATGTAAGGTAAAAGGGAGCCAGAAGTGAAGTCTAGTTGGCTTTCCTGCAAATATTTTGGCTAGAGCAAAGATAGCCTGGGAAAATCTGTGTGGTAAGCAAGACACATGTTTTAGCAAATAAAACTTGCCAGGCTCCAGAGCTTAGGGAATGAACAGCATCTCCAGGGAAAGCAGGAGAGGATAACACTTCACCACAAGCTAAGGAAAAGAGAGAGAGCGACAAGAAAAACAACATGTAATGCTCTTTTATTGAATGCACTCTGGCTGTTCCCTCCATGGGTCACCTTCTAGGCAACCAATGGATGAACTGAAGTACCTGGGACCAAAGACAGAATGTCAGTGGAACATATGGAAACTTTCACATTTGCTATGAAAGTATATGTTTTTTAAGTAATCAGAAAGAAAGGTTTCTGAGACACTGTTTAGGTTTTTTTTTTTTTGAGGGGGGGTTGTTTGTTTTGTTTTGTTTTGTTTTGTTTTCTAAAAGTAGAAATAGGCTGTGAAAAACCCTGCTCCACAGCAAGCCTCATTCTTGATCTAAAATAGCTTTTTCATATATTACTTTTTTTTTCTAAGAAAGGAGAGGATTTTCCAAACTTTTTCAACAGCTAGATTTTAGCTAGCTGAAAATAAATGGGGATGCATGCTGCTTTCACCTTCTTATAGCTTTTCAAAATGCCTAATGGTCTGTGGTTTTCATTACACAAGTCTTCCAGTCAAAGTAGCATGACTTGCCTGCAACCCTGGATTCACTTATGAGTAGTTACACAAGTAGTCAGTGGAGTGAGTTAGGATGAATATGCAGCAGGCTCATGGTAACACTGAGGATCCCCGCATATGAAAATGCAAACTAGCACGCAGAGCCACACTGGATGCTCTGAGGTTGTCGAGGTAAACCATAAATGTCTAAGCCTCACTTTTCTTCTGTCTCAGGCCAGCAATGAGCCCCTGTTAACTATCAGTAAACTCCGTGTACTGTGCTCTACTCTGCATCATATTGATGGAGGTCCTGTTCTTCCATATACATATTGATCTTTGTCATCAAGCACCTTCTAACAGCATAGTTTTCCAAAATCTTCACGCAGTCATAGGCAAGATTCCCTGTTGGGAATCTATCTGTTGTGCTATTTACTTTACTCTGTTTTTTGACTTAGCAGATTAAGGTGTTTATATATTCTACCCTGTGTTTTCAAAATCTAGATTAGTATAGCTATTAATTGGGTGCATAAAAAATAAATTAGATTAACTAGTTCTTAATTTACAGGAGTTTTGTAAGGCACACATCATCACGTCATGCTAAATATGTTTCTTCCCAAAGTGTTTTGGAATGCACTCCAGTCATTTTTGTATTGAACAAAGGCCACCTTGTCTTATTTTCTGTTTTTCTGCTGCTGTTGTTTTGAGAATCTGCTGTTGGCTCGAGAGCCTGTGTTCCTTGCAGACCTCACAGACCTGTCTCAGTGGAAAATGTGCTTTTCATCTTGTATTTTCAGATTATTTGGAGATATATATACAATATTACTTTTGTCACATTAACAAGGATTAGCTAATTCTATATGGACTTTCCATGAAATTACATGGTTTGCCTGGGAAAAGTATGTGAATCAGACTATCATCTCCCTTGCTCTTGTAGTTTATGGAATCTTTCACTTGGTGGTTGCAGCAGGTACTGATTTTGATTTTATTCTATGACCTCAGGTGGTAGTTGTGGATTAGTGCTGTAGGCATCCAGTTAGGCATGTGTCTTTACATTATGGGCTGCATTAGATGGCTGTTAATGCCAGGGAAGGGAGTGCTTCTCCAATCTAGAGAGGCTGTTAACATTTCTTCAGCACTTATTAACAAAATTTCAGCAATTTTAACTGTCTATTCAGCTTGATTTTTTGCCTGGCTGTTCATGATATGAGGTGACTGGATTCCTATTCACAGGTAAACCATGTGAAATTCATTGGAGCTAAACTTACCTGGATCCTAATCTTTGGGCTATTTTAGTGGTTGAAATGCTTTGTTGTTGTCCTTAGTGGTACCTGCAGGGGTGTCTGATAGTTTGGCTATCAGACGCCCTGATTATATGCTCTGAGTGAAAATTTCTTACTTTTTTTTTTTCAAAGCCATCTGGGAATGCTGTGCATTTTGAGCGGAAGAGAGGCTACGGTGTTCTGATTTTTTAGTTTGGCTTTTTTTTCCTGCTGCTCTACATTGCCCCACATATCACTACTGCCACTACTCAGCTGAGAACTTAATTGCATTTGGAGAATATGAAATGTCTTTGGCTTGGGATATTATAACTCAAGTTCTTGTAGATAGGAAACTATGCTGGACTCTTGAGTATAATGAGGCAGTAGAAAAGGCTTCTCTCCTAGTTTCTGACTGTTCTGACAATATGACAGATGTCCATACTTAAAAATCTTTTCTTTGTATAGTTTACTCTAGTTGTAATATCTAGTAACATTCCTCCTAGCCACTGCATAGAAACTGGCCTGTAGTGATGATTGCTATATAGTGATTTTATCATGTTGCACATTTCATACTCCTTTCTTGTTGCCATATTTTCATGCTTCCATGCTTTTCAAACTTCCTTTACATATACTTCAGCTCCTCTCTACTGTTAAACTATAGAATTACCATTTCAATAGACTCGTGGAGATGTTTTGGGCCATTAACAATTACTTCTAAGGTATTGTCTGTTAATGGTTTAACATCTTTTTTTCTCTTTACATTGTTACCTCAACTTAAAGGATTCCAGTCACATTTTTCATTTATAAACACTCTATTGAAGATAGTCCACACATACCTGTTGTGCTCCAAGAAAACTTTAGAACTTACTGCTTATTTCTCCCAAGTATATAACGTCCTGACTTTTATGTTCCCTTCTGCCTTTGCCTCTGATGCTGGTCTGTTTCTGCAAACTATTTATTTTTGCTGTCATGCACAGTACTCCTGTCAGTTATTTATAAAATTTCACCTTCTGAAACACTGCATCATCCCTCAGTAGAGTGCATTTTTCTTTTTTGGCAAGCTTTAACACAGTTTCTGTTGCCATAGATATATTACCTAAATATAAGGCACTTACTAATAGCATATTTTCTCTAAAATGCCTTGGTTTTGTTTCTCTTTGTTTTATAGTTGTGCATTTGGTTTCAGTATGTTTCTCCTTGTAATGCCATGCTTTTCATATACTACCTAATGAATGCTAGCTGTGTCCATTGCATTTACAGTTAGCCTCTGGATATGAGTTTGTTCATTGCCATAACTCTACATCTAGTGACAGATTTTGGGTGGTTCTGTGAGTTTCTGCATCATTTTATCTTCATAAATTAGTTCTTCCTTCAATATTTGGTAAGCTCACAAGAATTTGGTAAGCCCACAAGGTGGAATCAACCATTCATCTTAGGCTTGTCTCTTGCTTCTCTAGGTTTTTGGTCATCAGTCCCTATAGACACTTTTCATGTCTTATATTAGGACATCTCCTTCCTTCAGGGATTTTAAATGGCTTTTCTATGTCCTCTCTAGTATCTTGTCCATTATGCATAATGCTGTCATTGCTCATATTTTGATGATTTCTTTCTATACCTGTGTCAGATGCAGAATTCTTCCATCAACATCTAAACTATGTCAGATTTATAAACCACAGTCCTCTGTGTACTTCAGTCATATGCTATCACAACAACCTTTCACTTATTTCCCAAATAATCTTTTGCAGTATTCTTCCACTGTTCGATTTTTGCACTATTCCTACATTCTTACTCCACCAACCTGCTGATTAGGTTCACTTCTCATTCTTCATTAATTTTTCAAAATCACAATACTAGCAAAAGCCAAAGCAATGGTTTAATCAGGCTTTATTTCTTCTTTTATTCACACAATCATTTATGGGACCAAGTCTCTGTTTCAAATTGTAGTTTCATATTCTTGGAAAAAAGTGCTCACAAGCCATCCCAGGAATAAAGTCTAGAACCAAGTTAGCTTTCATTCTCACACTGACCTGCAGTGAGGTGCATACTCAATCCACTAGCCTAGAAAATTCTTCATGTGTTAAACCTTTTCCTATGATCCCTACAGTCACTGAATTCTTTTATGAGAGTAGAAGATTTAAAAAAAAAAAGGTATTTCTCAAACTGTGAACTACAATTCCTTCAGATCCCTTGAAACATTTCAATGGAGCATTTTGGAATTAGGAAAAAAAAGTACTATTTAGTGTTACAGCAGTAAGCAATCAGTGGCTGCAAATGTTTACACTACACAAGGCACTACAAATTGTCCTTATTAAGTGACAGTTCAGTCTTCCCACCTGGAGAAGCATTTGTACCTGCAGGGAATCGGCTTCTCATTCTCCTAGCATGCAGCAATGGCACTGCTGGGAAGGACTGCACAAAAAGAGATTAGCCAAAAGAGGACAGCACATTTTAAAATCTTAGAAATAGTGATTAGACATTGCCATTGGTGGCATCACAGTGCATAGGATTCTTTGTGAAGGAAGGCTTGCATTCTGATTCTGTATCACGTTGTAGTGCCTCCTAAAGGAAGACTTATTAATTATAAAACAGTAAGAAAAGAGGGTAAATGTTTTCTGAATAGTTACTTTAGTGACAAAAAAATCCTTATTGCTTGTCTAGAGACAGTGTGATTTTATTTCGTATTTTCAGCATAGTTTTGTGATTTTATTTAGTATTTTCAGCATAGTTTTAAGATTTGTAGTTTTGTTTTGGTCTAGGCTTTGTCTTTTTTTTTTTTTTTAATTCCTCACTAGCTGTACAACTATCTTGTTTTTTTTGGCAGGTGTTCTAGGCTTGTTCTTTAGCACAAATGCTAGAAGTATGAGCTTGTGAGTTCAGAAGCATTTGCTTGTCTGAGTTGGGATCTCTGGCTTGCAGCTCATTTCAGCATTAGTTTTGGTGCCATACAGAACTTGCTGGCTGGTTTGAAATTATGACACAGACAATACTATGTGCTTAGAGGAGAGCCATTCCAACTGTCTGGGCAGGAAAATTAGTCCACGAAACTGACAAAACCAGATTTAACCTGCAGTTGAATGTTTAGGGACAGATTTTCAAATAGATTAAATCATCGTTAGATCATTCATATTAATAGAAGATGTGCTTATTTACCTCAGTTGAAGATCTTAGCTGGCTTGTGTATGTGCCTGTTAAAATGAAGTGGGCTTTCCAGTAAATGATGTGATTTTGAGTCATTTGTTTAGTGCATTTTTTCTTTTTTTTTCCATTTTTACTGCCTCTTAGTCTCTCACCAGGGCAGAGTCACCCCCTCACTGATCTGTTTAAAGATCATTCCTCTCTTCCTTCCCAGCAGTGATTAATCAAGCATTTAGCCAGTGTTGATAGCAGGACAAACAGTGTATGCATTATTTAATACCAAAAAGTAACCCATTCTGGGGCAGTGCTTAACATAACACTTTTAGAAGGGAGAGCATAATGTTTTATTTTCTTTACCCCAGCTATTCTCCAGACAATTTACGTAAATTGTTGCCTAGCCACACAATGAGGTTTCAAATTTAGATCAGAACTGAAGATATTAAATCTTNTGTTTTATTCTCTTTACCCCAGCTATCCTCCAGACAATTTACGTAGATGTAAATTGTTGCCTAGCCACACAATGAGGTTTCAAATTTAGATCAGAACTGAAGATATTAAATCTTCTTTGCAAAGAGAAAAAAATATGCTGAATGGTAAGAACTCTGAAGAGAACCAATAAAATGGAAGGCAATTCTTGAAAAGCAGATCTTCTTCATAAGGCTGGATAAACCTGTACAATTCACTGTTTCAAGATCTGTCTGAGGCCTCAAGAAATGGGATGGCTTCAGAATTAGAACCAGACACACACTAAAGGGAAAATACTTGCTACTTCATAAAACAGCAGTGGATCAGTGAACAGGCTTTTCTGCCTGCTGGATTTTTTTTACTTTTGGGTAGGTTATTCTAAAAGTACTGAACTTTATTCCTCTTTAAGGTTTGGTAGGGGTCTTCTCTGGAAATGTAGTTCCACATTATGATTCAACCTGCCATAAAAAGTCATACAGATCTATTTTTTGGTATGCGCATTATTTAAAGAGACAATAGAGACAATGTGTCTTTACCAATTTAGTAGTCTTTATATAAGCCTTTTTATCTGTAGGTATCGAATTACTTTCCAATAGCATTCTGAATGTGAAAACTGAAGCTTAAAGGGACAATTTGAGTATCTTGGTGTTGAGCATCACAAACAAATATTCCTTATCATCTTCATCAACTGACTTTTTCATTTTTTCCTGCTTGTAGAAGTTGGACTTGGAAAATGTGTTTATTTTTAATAGTTTTGCTTTGAAAAGGCACATAATTTTTAACTTAGCTCTATTTAAGGTAGAGTGAATACTTACAGAATAGTTAATAAATTCTTCTTTTGTGCTAATGTGACTTCTTAATATATTATTGCATAAAGGTAGTATCTTCTGGGACCATGAGTATTTTCAACATAAAGGTCCAAAGACATAATGATAGGAAATCTAGACTAACAGGCTTTTTTTTTTTTTTTTTTTTTATTATAGATCCCAGGGCTGTTAAAAAAAAAAACAGAACTTTCTA